>WOFM01000531.1:20017-430251 GCA_011428145.1 Ericerus pela
AGATATGTTTTAATCGTGAAAAATATTGTTTAATAGTGTTATTAAGTGACTAGTGTACCAGTAACTGCTAATTAAAAATACAATATTCAAATTTTTATTTTTTATTATTTTATTTAACTTTATGTCTTTAAAAAAAAGGGAGAAATATCGAATTAATTTGAAACTCAAATTAGAAAGTTTGCAATCTTATATTCCTAAATTGAAGTTAACGAAATTATATTTGGTAATGTGAGACCAAATTTTAATACGCACCTCAAGGAAATTTTCAAGTTTTGTTTTAGAGTACCGTTTACCTTTCGGCTAATTTTTAAAGAAAATCGTGAGTATGGTCGCTCAACACTAGAGCTAGTCGTTCCGTAAGAGGAAAGTAACTTCATGTACCGCCGAAGAATATCTGAGCTTTGCTATTTGAGTTTAATTTCCATTATGTCTGGTATTATAATACAAATAAAATTTGCAAAAGTATTGATGACATCAACTTTTTTCTCTTATTTTTGTCTTTAATTAGCTGATTATTTCACGTTCTCCGAAATGGTTTTCCGTAATGCGCACTTCGGCATGAGGTGTGTGAAATAATTAACATTTATGTCTTTCACACCAAAATGGGAATTTTCGAGCAATTAACGTCCTACTAATTGGTCAAAAATAAAATCTTTCCTCTTGATTTCAAGAAAGACGTGAATTTTTCTTCTTAACGCAATTAACTTAAAAATAGTTCTTAATTGTGAGAACATACCCAGAATTAATTTTTGTAATTTCTTTTACTACAATTTTCAAATTACTTCATCTAACTTTTGCAATCGTTTACGCGCACTAAATGATATAATTTCTCTGAAAAGAATTTATTTATAAAACGAAAAAAACATACAAATCTGGGGTTCATTGAGGAATATTGAAAAATATTTAAAAAAAAAATAGTCATCAAACGCTAGATCAATAATAATATTTGTATATTGCACGATTTACGGAAATGAAACTATGAAATTTTGAGCGATTATCAACCACATTAATTTTGATCTTTAATTAGCGTTATTAATTACTGTATGCCCATTTTATCCAAATTTTGTCTTTTGACTGTGTTTCGAAAGTAATTGGATCTGCACACCCATCGAATAAATCATAATTTTCATTAGATCTATCTGTGAAAGTGGGCGGCATTTCGATTTCATCCACAAAGTATGAATTAGTTTTTGTTTTAATGGGTGATTCAAACAGTTTTCATTTGTCAAGAACGCAGTTTTCGGAATTAACGATAGTCGATTTATATTGATTTATCTTTTTTTTCGATATTACTTGTTCCTGTAATTATTTCTGGCTTTGTTAGAATACAATCGCTCTGTTTGCTTCAGAGAGGTAGGAGAGCCAGTAAATGATCGAGAAAACTAAAAAGCAAATTGGGAAGAAAGTTAGTGATACTCGATCCAGAATTCCACGCTGTGAACCACAATACAAAATCACGTGATGGGTTAATAAACGTAGCTGTAGCTTGGCTTTTCTTCGGTGATTTTCCTGTAGGAAAAAAATAGTTATTATTTGTGGCGTCAGTTTCCTATTGATATAGTTATGTTTTATTCAAATTCTGCAACTTATTTTTCAATCACTAGCTATATTTTCAAAATGAAGAATTTTAATTTCCTAGTGTCCTTACAGTTTTTAACAAAAATCACAAAAGCTAGAAAAACGACAGTTTGATTGATTTTTTTTAATTTTCGAGGTTATGAAGAATCGATAGTCCTGTGCCTTGTGTCGTAGTGATACATGAGATGAGCGTTTTTTTCTAGAAATTTTCTCAATTTTATGAGAAAACGAATTCATAATAAATAAATAACTTGTCATTTCAACATTTAGAAAATAATTCGCTTAACTACAATCCGAGTCCAAATATGAAAAATAAGTTGTTCGATCCGTAATTAAAGAATATCCCTAGCCCTCTTTTGAACACATGAGATATTTTAATATCCTCGTAGAGTTGAAAAAAAAAACAACAAACAATTCCACTTTTTTCTAAACTGAAGAGCCAGTTATCAGAGAGTAGGTATTCAAAGATTAGTTCTTTTTTCCATATTGAACAAAGCTATGCTATGTACACTGGTAGCTGAGGATTTCTCACTGAATATGATTTGTCTGAAACTAAATTACAAAAGGTTCTAATGGATTTGAAAGTTGAAAATTTTTTGCCTCAATATACCTATATGAATGTATTTCCGCAGTTACCTACATTACGACAAAAATAGGGTTTTTTTTTTTTTTCAATGTATTAGGACAGTTTTTACTTACCTCATTCAATGTAGTTGTTAAACTCATTGGAGTTGGAACGTCTCTGTTTTGGATTTTGACGTTATTTTCGATTGGGGCTACTTTTTGGCTACCGTACAGTTTGATACTATTATGTTTATTTGCCTGAAGATCGAATTCTTGTTTGGGATGTCTCCAGTGCTTGTCGTACCTCATTCCAAATAACACAACGAAATATTCCATCAACGCGAAAAAAACAAATAGTGTGCACGAAATTATCCAAACTTCGATACATTTCAATTCGAGGGCATTTGGAGAATTGTTTCTACAAACAAAAAACGAATTTAGTTAGGCACACTTCTAATGATTGCACGTTTAATTTTTGAACGATTACCTACGTTAAACGTAGGGTTTTAGAAATTTATAAAAAAACATGCAGTTGGTCAGAAGCTAACGGATACAAGCCCCGAGTATAAAAATCACATTCAAAGAGCGTGAGAAAGTTCAGAAAATGTTTGCATTTCTTTTACAATAAAACGGAGCTATTAGATACGTTTGTATTTTACCAGTACAACGTAGTAACATTTCTATCAGCTAAATTAAGTACTTACAGTTGTTACAGTCTATGCATATCCATTTCTGTTCGAACGTAAAATTTATGAATTTTTTCCAGAAGGAAAGAAGTGAGAGAGAAATTTAAAAAATTTTATTTGGTAGGTACTTAGCTAAAATAAAAACAAAATTTTTGGATGCCAAATTTAAAACTTCTTTTTTCTCTCTGTAGGTACAGCTAATTCGTTTCTTTCTTTTTTTCTGTTTTTCTGTTTTTCTTTTTTTTCTTTCATTTTGAATATGAAAATTTCCAATAGGTAATTCTGCAATTCTAAACGCAAAATACCATAATATTATGGGGAGTAATTTAATTAAAAAATTCCTATGAAGTTAAGTAAATCTTGGGCTGGAAATTGTGCTTTCCATTTTACGCATATGATTCTAGTTTAACTGGTCAGGGTTAAACAGGCGAAGCCAAGAGAGCCAAAGAAGGCTAAACCCCTATCAAATCTTGTGAAGCCCTATAGAAAAAATGTTTAAAATATGTATGAACTGTTGAGAAAAACAAATATAAAAAACAACTTGTGGGGACTCAATGGTATGAGGTAAAGGGGCTCGGACCCCTCAACAACAGTCGCCGCCCCAAAGGGCAGGCTAATAATCGTCCTCGTGACGTTAAACTACACACAAAATACGTTCGATCGTAATTACCTGCAAGTACATGCAGGTAATGTACGAGTACCGAATCGTGACATCACCAAACAATGTCACAATCCGTACACGAACCGGCCAGCCATCTCTTATCATGATAGGGGATGATGCGACCTGGCTGCCCTCACCGACGTACGTATTACCTTACATACGTGTGTTTGTGTGCGTGCAAATAAGCCGTATATAAACCACCCAAACCGGCTCTAAAATCACCAGTGTTTGCCTTGGTTTTGGCTTACCTGTACTTGTGTACGAAGTGGCTAAGCATGCTTAAATTCTATTGAATTTCCTTCTGGTGAGAATATCTCTCACAACAAGGTATTCCACAGTGGTGACCCCGACGTGATTTTTGGCTATGTCGTGAGGTGTCCTTAGGCACGTTGTACTTATACAAAAATTTGGCGCGGTGTGCTGGCGCGATACTCGCTTGCTAAGCAAATAAAATTTTTTTTGCAGACTAAGACACCTTTTAGGTCGTCGAAGTAGAGTCTGCTGAAGTGGGAATTTATACCCCTCTCCTTAAAATATATAAACAAGGAGAAACAAGACAGTAGACCTGGAGGAAGAAGGTTGGACTCATCCCCCAACCCCCCCGACTTCGACTCGACAATCTACGAATTTACCAAAAACTGAAGAAGGCCCTCAACACCCAGAATTAGCACGACTGGGAACTGCAATAAACAAAGAAGAATTAGCAGTTAAAACATTGAGAAGTGATCAAACTTTAAGCCAAAGTTCTGACCCAAAAACACCTGTCTTACAAACACAGGAGCCAGTGTTTTCAACCAGCAAGGAAGGAAGTAGTTCTGTGGAATACACTTGTCACCAGAAAGATGTAGCAATGATTCCACCACCGACCGAAAACCCACAACCATCGCAGGGAAGTAGTAGTCAGCCACAGCTGACACCCAAAGTCTTGGCGCAGATTATGCAACTTTTGCAATTGCAGCCAGGGCAAAACCCCAACTTCTACAGACAGAGGATAGAGATCCTGGAATTTCTGCCCAATGAGGTAGACTTATGGTTGACTCTATTAGAAGGCAGGTTCAAGACCGAAAACATTACACTGAACCAGCAGTATCTACATATCTGTGGAGGCATGCCCCCGCAGATAATCCGCCACATTCCGGACATCATGGAATGCCCTTCGACAGAAGATGACAAATATGCCTGGTTCGTCAAGAAAATAAAAAATGTATTCGGAAAAATGTAGAACAAAATCATTGATGATGTGATGGGTGGTATGAAGATGGGGGATGACAAACCCTCGATCTTCATGGCGAAATTAAGGCAGAAGGCGGATAATATCGTAGCCCCTTCTGTCATAGGCAATCAATTTTGCAAACAACTTCTCCAAAGTTTTGTGCAATGCCTAGCCGCAGTAGGTTCGACCATGATCAATACATCCGCAGACTTGGACTTCGTTGCAAAATCCGCAGATAATGCACTCGAATACACCAGGTCAAAGCCCGTGGTCAGTGCAGTGTCTGCAGAGACTGGAGAACTCGCTCAACTTCGAGCCCAAATAGCTCAGTTGACCGATGAAGTAAAATGGAACAATGGCCAAAGCTCGACGAAACCCAATAGTAGCTGGCAACAAAGATCTAAATCAAGAAGCAACAACAACAATGGCAATAGCAGAGGATGACAGTCCCGGTCCAGAGATCGCAGATCTAGTTCCAGCAACAGGGGTCAGAGTTCAACTCCCCCTAGAACATCATCTCCCAAAACCCAGTCTCGAAATTGGGATGATAAATGTTGTTTCTTTCACAACAGGTTTGGCGCAGAGGCCACCAAGTGCAACAACAGATGCAAATGGTGGGGTAAATCCTACAACAAGGAGGCGTCAAACTAGAATGAGGGGCCATCTATGCGGCCGAAGACCTCTTGGAAAAACATTCATGCCGCCTGTTCATCAAGGACAGGACTAACAGGAGATGGTACTTAATAGACTCAGGTGCAGACTTGAGTATATTGCCAGTAAATAAAAACCAAAAAGTACTTCCTCCGAAATACTATCTCCGTACTGTGAATGGTCAAAACCTTCCAGCTTACAGACTAGAAACCAGCAAAGTTGACATCGGACTCAAGAAAATCATGACATGGTCCTTCACGGTTGCAGATGTTCCAAACCCGATCCTGGGTGCAGATTTCCTAGCACATTTTGCCTGATCATTGACCTCAAAAACGGCAAATTGATCGATAGCGAATCTAAACATTGTGTGGATGGCAAAACGCTAGCTTAAAGACTGGACACAAATATATCCAGCTGTACCAAAGTCAACAGACAACTCTTACGGATCCTGTCTGACTATCCTGGAGTCACTCAACCATCAACTCGCAGGCATCCTACATACAAACACGACACGGTTCATTACATTGAAACCAAAGGACAGCCTTGCCACGCTAGAGCACAAAGGTTACTGCCTGACAAACTCAGAGTGGCATGGGAGTACTTTCATCGCATCATTGAGGAGGGCGTATGTCGCCTCTCAAAAAGCTCACGGAGCTTCCCTATCCACATGACTAAAAAAGCAAGTGGAGAGTGGCGAATTGTTGGAGACTACAGGGCCTTAAATGCCATAACAGTTCCTGATCGCTACCCAGTCCCCAATATAATGGACTTCAACGCGAACATGAAGGGTAAAACGATGTTCAACAAAATTGACATCAACTAGGCATTCCAACAAATTCCTATGGCCAACCAGGATTTACCAAAGACAGCGGTTATAACCCCCTTTGGACTATTCGAATACCTTCGAATGCCGTTTGGACTTCGCAACTCAGCACAAACTTTCCAGAGATTTATCAACGGACTGTTTAGGGAATTGCCGTTTGCATATGCATACCTAGATGATATCTGCATTTGCTCTGAAGGCTGTGAGCAACAGCACGAGGAGAATGTAAGAACCGTCGTACAGCGTATACACGCTGCCGGGCTTACTATCAACGTAGGCAAAAGCTTATATGCACAGACCGAAATAGACTTCCTCGGCTACAAAGTCTCGACCGAAGGCATTTCCCCCTTGAAGACCAAAGTAGAGCCAATACTGAACTTCCCGAAACCCTCAAATGTCGCTGAACTCAGGCGTTTCTTGGGGATGGTGAACTTCTATAGACGTTGCATGAAGAATGCAGCAGCCGAACAAAGTAAGCTGTTTGCACTAATTAAGACAAGTAAAAAGAAAAACTCCACTCAAATGGAATGAAGAAGCCAAACAGGCCTTTGAGAAAATCAAACTCTCACGACAAGGTATTCTACACAACTCTAGCGCAGCAATGCTTCGCTAGAAAACCTAGTTTGCTCAATATTTATATCGATAATGATCGATATTTATATCGATAGTTATCGATATATCTATATTTCATTACTAGTTTCAGGTTAAGAAATTATAAAAAATTATCGCCAATTAAACATATCTTCAACAAAAATATCGATCCAGGTATCGATGTTTTATTGCAAAAAACTGCTTTTCCAAATATTTTATTTCTGGTTTTTTTGAGACCTACTTAACCAACAAGCACCAAACTTCTTTCAGACCTGCTACCCTACAGTACCTATCTTTCTTAAAAATTTCAGCTCTATCTTGTTGGTAGTTTTCTCAAAACTGTGAACACAAAATTTTTTTTAGAAATTTTTCTTCTCCAGTTTTCTCTGAAACTACTGAATTTATAAGCACCTAATTTCCAAAAAACTTGCACCAACATAAGGAAAGTCTATCGTGGTAATTTCAGCCTAATCTGTTTTTAAATTTTCTCAGAATCCCAGAAAAACGACTTTTCCAGGAATTTTTTGTTTTCCAGTTTTCTCATAAACTAATTAACCGATAGGCAAAAAACTTCTTAATACCTCGTTTGCAAGCAAACTGGGTAAAAAAATCGCATGAGTTCTGTTGGGGCAATACTCATGAAGGATTGAAATGTAAACATAAAAATTAATAATGTGGTTGTGAACATGAGTATTATGCATGCACACAACTACATACCTACACATCATTTAACACACAGAAATAAGAGTTACAATTGTAAAAGTTACACATATGCAAATCTGGCAATCATAATTCTCGTTTAGTCCCTACTGTAAACTGAGCACTAAGATGTTGACACATCAAAAATTCTAATTATTTTCATTTGAGGAAAATATGACAGTTCTTTGAGCCCCAGCCCCAGCAGTTTTACCCTAGTTTGTTCTCTGCTAAATTAGATTACTAAACACTAGTTTATTGGCAAAAAGTTTGTTCAGAATCCATCCAGATTATATTATTCCCTTTAAATTTATTTAAAATCAAGTGAATTTTGTTAAATTACGAAGGGTTAGTTTTTGTGGAAAACAATCACGTGGGTTAGTACATGAAAAATAAACTCAGAAATGGGTACCTTTTTGACGAGAAATGCTTTTACTTAGATGCAATTCATGCACAATTAAAAATATAAGTGAAGTTTAATCCTTATCATACCTGCCTATCTGCATCTTGTTTTTTTTTATTTTTTTGTTGAAGGCATTGACTTTATATACTATGGTAACCAGACTGACAAACAAACCAATGTTAAATTTTTTCCACCGTTCTTGTATCCGAGAAATGGATCTCACATACAGGTTTTGCTTCCGTTGTGGGATCCAAATTTGAAAAAGAACAAAAAGGTACATGACCATCCACATTTTCTTTTGTGTGCGGTAAACCACACTTTTTTTAAAGGATTTTGTTTTCTATTGTCTGCAGCAGCTAACTCTTCAGTGTATAGGTTTTTTAGGATATCTAATAGAAATAAAAACTGGTTGAAGAACAATTTAGAGAAATATTTGTGAAAAAAAGAAGATCTTTACTACTAATGCACCATTGTGTTTTAAAAAAGAACTAGATTTTTGGTGGAAAACTTCTTGGTTACGTTTGTCAGTCATATATATATATTCAGTCAACGGTGGAAGATAAAAATTACTCTCATCCAATTTTTATGAAAAATAATTAGCCTATATATAAAAATTAAAAAACTGTCGATATTTGCACTAACCTAACGGTATCGAACATGGTGACCAGTGACAAGAGTGTGGTAACCAGCAACACCACCCTTCCGGGCACCACTTCCGGCATGATAATGAATCCACCCCAAGACATTATGACGAATAATGTACTAGGAAGATAGCTTTCTAGAAGGTGACTTCGAATTTCGCGACTCAGTGTTATGGTTAAGCGTGCAGCTGAATGATTACCTGAAATGTAACTGTTGATAATGAAAATTATATTTTTAACGGTTATGTGTTAATTATACAGGACGCCCGATCACGTTTGCGTTAACAAATTTTTCTATATTGCCAGTAACAAGACGATTTAATCATTTCTGTCAACACAATCTAAAAATAAAAAAAAGATCAACAGACTTCTCTCAATTTTAATTCTCAAATGGTCACGTGGAAATTGAGTAGGTATAGGTATGTATAAGTACCTATACTTTTAAATGATATTCGGTATGAAACTCGCTATCAATTTTGTTAACTTCTTATTTCTTAGAAACTAAATAGTTAGGTACGTACCAATGAAAATCTCTACTTCACTTTAAACTTAAACGATTTGTTTTATGTCGGAATTCGAAGCAATTAGAAGAAGCTTGAAGAGTAACAAATTCAGCTAAGTATACAAAAAATAATGTTTGATTCTTTCAGAAAGTACGTCTTTCTTCCATTCAAATTTCATCTTTTGTTTATGAGCGCATGCAGTGGGCATTATTATTTGGTGAGGGCCAAAAATATTGAGAAACAAAATTTTTTGGTTTTTCCCTTTAGTAGAAAAAATATGAAGAAAAATCGTCATATTTTGTGCGAATTTCGATTTATAAAAAATGATAATTATTTTGTTACAAAAGATATGAGATACTGAGAAGATAGTTTTTAAATATTCGTCAAAAGCTTTCCCACGGCAGTCCTCTACTCACTCTGACGTACTTATACATTATGCACCCCGTAGTCTTTCTGCTTCATGTCACCATTCATCTTATTTTCCATCTCTCTTTTTGTTCTCTTTCTTTTATTCTAGCGAGCAGACTTTTAAGAACTTTATGCACTTGTTTTATCAAAATTTTTACACAATACCTCAATTTAGTACACTGCTCTTTTCCTTCCATATTTCTTATTCACCACAGTCTCAGGTTAATTTTTATACATTTATTTATACATTATAGCTTTTGCCAATGTTTTCTTATACCTAACTCAAGTTAAAGGTAAAATATTGCTCATCCACATCCAGTGTTCATATTTTAGCGGTAATTGTGCTATACACCAATTGGGCTATTAGTAACCCAACACATTCATTTCTTTTTGAACGCTTTTTATTCACAAAATAAATTAAAAACAAAAAATTGTCCGATCACTTTTTCTTAAGTAAGTTATGGATTGATCAACAGACATTTGAAGATCAATTTTGGAATGTTAATGTGGGGACAATACTCGTATGAGGTACTGGGGCTCAAATCTCTTGACAATAGTTGCCACCCAAAGGCTGGCATATTTTTGTCTCTATGACATTAAACTAATAAACACACGTAGGTTTGTATCTTCATATATGTACCTAAATACAGGTAAGATATGTTATACGAGCTGTGACAAATTACCTGATAAGGATCTCGGTGATGTCACAGACTTCTACCAAATGCGCTGAATCATTTCTTATCACCTCACAGAGGCAAGAAACAACGTAAACTATGACATAATACCATACATATATGTATATATGTATGTCTGTGTGCGTTTGCCAAATCCACTATATAAGCTCATGAAACTGGCTACAAAATTGTCAGTGTTTGCCTTAGATTTGGCTCTCCCATACTTAAACGTATGAAGTGGCAGAACACGCAAAGCTGTAGATTACCTTCTACGTGTGAATATCTCTCAAGACAAGGTATTCCACAGTTAGAACCATCGTTTTTTTGTTTTTTTGCTGAAAAGTCTGATGTGGTAGGTCAGTTAACACTATATGTATTTAGCAATGACTATTTTCTTCAATTAAAGTTCATTTGCCACAAACTAGAAGAATTTTTCTTAATTTATAATGAAGTTGCCAATTGGCATTATTATCCATTTTTTTACCAAAGACTTACGTATATACCTACTTATGTCATTAAGGAAAAATATATTATCTATTCATAAATTCAAGAAGGATGAAACTGAAGTTTTATAAAAAAGGTTATTTGTTACAGCTGACCCATTAAAAAAATTTTTTATCATTTCTAATTTTTTGTTGCCCATTAGAACATTGTAGACGAGTTTGTTATATTTGATATTCAATTAAGTTTATTTTTCAATTCAATAGATTTTGAAATGCTACAAAGTGTGACGCAAAAGTAACTCATTTTGTGGCATCAATTTAACCCAGTTCATTGTAATCTGGAGCAAGATGACACGTTTGTAATTTTATAATGACTCAGTTGGGACACTATTACGAAATTTCATCCAGTACTTATCTTAATGTGTGTCACTGTAAAGCCATAATGGGAAAAGTGGCGTGACACAAATGTGATTTTTGCAGATTACGATATATATATTTTTTTCTCCACTCATACACAAAAAAGCGGTTATTATTAAATCGATTTTGATTGGAAAAATACGAGACTTCCAAAGCAGTTTAAAATATCGAAAATGGTTTTCATTTCTTCACCAAGTGCAGAAATGGTGTAGAAATGAGTTTTTCTCAACTGTTTGATGTTTATGGTTTCACAGCAATGTTTCACGTTGAAAAAGGGCCATTTCACATGGTGATGCTTATACAAACAACCAAGTTTGCTTCTAGAATATTTAATTATGCTAAAATTCTATTCATGAGTGAAGTTTACCTGTTTAATCGAATAAATAATAACCTCTTTTTAGTGGATTTTTTGAAGAAAATATCGTACTCAACTGTTAGCCACTCATGATAATCAACTCGTTGCACTTAAAGCACTCGTTTGCGGCTTGTGCAGCAACTACGCATCTCATTGACAATCACTTATTTTGTTGACTAGTTGAGTAAAATAATATTTATTTTATTTTATTTGTTTGTACCTATGAATAATGTTGAGATACTTATTGGTATAATGTTGGTTTTAGGACAATTGATTAATTTTCGTTAAGTATCTAAGGTGGTGTAGATGGCTTGATCGTGAAGAGGGAGTCCACATTTTCTAAACTACACCTTAGTACTGTAAAACCTCCACAATAACAACAGAAACGGACATACTGCGAAGTACCATCAGACCAATCCTCATCAAAATCAGTTGGTTTAGTCCGTGGATTAATACTAATGTTCGTACCAAATTTCATTACTTTTGGACTAAAATTATGACCTATATCGTTGTAATAAAAAAATCTTATACATTAAATAATGAATTTGAGTTTTTAGTATTAAAGGTTGCCTTGTGTCTTGAAAACAAAAACATACTCACACTCACCTTAAATCATTTCACGAGACTAAAATTAATTTGTAAATTTTTAACGAAAAATTACATAAAAATGTCAACACTGACCAAGAATATGAATTCTCCGTGACCTCTCCAAAAAGAATCAGGGATTGCATTTTCTTTTGATAGAAGGAGGAGAGAGGAGTTTTTAATGTTAATTTTTTCCAACTAGCAGATAAAAAAACCTCTCTCTCCATAAATTAGGTACAAGTCACGTTAATTTTGCTTCTTTTTTCCTTATTCTCTCTTTCTCTTTCCTTTTTTTGAGAATTAATTTTTGTGGCTGGAAAGTGAGAAGAAACTAACGAAACCCTCTTTTCTCGTTCAAGAATCTACCTCTTGCACACACTGCACAAATATTTCAGTTTTCTACTTCATGTTATGCTTTTACATCATTGAACAAACATTTATAATGCCCAAATCTTATGAACATACTGTGGAAATGATATGAATCGAACGTTGTTACTCTTACAGGTACTGTAGGTATGTAGGATACCTATACATATTTTGTGAATGAAGACTTTTCTTATTAAATAATGGAAAACCATCGGCACATGAGCGAAATGCGAAAAGTTTTGATTTCTGTCGTTTTTCTTTTGAGAGCGTGTTAGATTATAAAGTTTCTCTGGTAAGTACTGTCAAAAGTTTTTAAAAACAGAAATGGGCGCATACGAAATAATATCAATATACGTATAACAGGTAGAAAACTCGTTTTCCACCAAGTTTGGCTGAATAGATTCTTCGAATGTTACTTGCATTTCGAATTGGAAGGCCACTCACAAAAAAATGGTTGATCCCAAAAGGCACCAATTTAAAAAGTTTGAAAATAACAAAAGAAAAAAGAGATCTGTCTTCTCAAGAAGTCACTTTTCACTTTTGTTTAACAATGAGAGACCTTGTCTGGGTGAAATTGTCGAATAATAACGTTGTAGGTACCTACGCGACCTTCATTTCGCAGGGAAAAATAAAATTTATCTCGTGTGGGAGAATTTCAAAATCCAACTAAACTACGACGACTGAAATATTATAATAAAAATACATTATTATTTTTTTGTCGGATGTCAGTATTTTTTGCATACGTTGGCTGTGTTTTCAACTGTAGGTGGGTATTGTCATGGCTGTAGCCACGAGTCCTGTGCGCACTGGCGATGCGCAGAGGACTCGACATGACTGGAGAGACTGGGTTGAGGCGACGCCAACCAGTTGTCTAGCAGCGAGGCGAGAGCTAAGGTGTGTGACAACGAGATATTTTATTCGTCCTTGTGACGTTAAACCAACATAGTAAACTCCTCCACTACATGGTAGCAGGAGCACGGTGTCTTACACTGGACCTCGAATTCATTTAATTCGTTTTCAATCGAAATTTAATTTCGCGAATCGAAACTTGGTTTCGGAATTCGAAAATTAATTTCGCCGATCGAAACTTGGTTTCGGAAATCGAAAATAAATTTTACAAATCGAAACCTGGTTTCGAAATCCGAAAATTAATTTCGAACATCGAAATTTGATTTCGGGAACCGAAATTTAATTTCGAACTCACACGCTTCCACTAGTCAGTGACTCTCATCCGTACCTAGTACGCACTTAACAGTCTCGTTAAGAATTAACCTAATCAGTTAATCCCAAACCTAAACAGTTTGACTAACGAGACTGAATCTCAATTCGGTTCTATTTCTCTATACCCCGTATAGTAAATTATCTTCTAATTGTAAATTAGTAAAGAAATGGCGTTTGTAATTGTCGCTCAAATAACGCTGACGAAAAAATAATTTTCAATTATTTTTCCGCCACCCCCAGCGCCATTTATTACGTATATTATTACGTATATTATTCCAAGAATAATATACATCGAATTCAAAAATTCGTCCTAAAAATATTTAGGCTGTATCAGATACAGAAAACATCGCTAAGCGTTAGCGCATATGGTATATCCGTCCTTCAAAATGAGAGAGATGGAGAAAAATTCTTTACTATCCCTATCTCTCTCGCACTCACGCGTTTCAAAAAACGCTCCAGAAAAGAGACAAAATCACCATCCTTTTCGATCGAATTTCTCATGAAATGTAACGATCGTGTTGAAAACAAAAGATTCGATTCAACCAATCGGCTCTCACCAGCCGATGGTCGGTTGAAGATCGTATGAATTTTTTGCTTGAAGACGCACACATACGTAAAAGGGTTCGTAACCCTTTGTGCATTTACGCACACAAACGTAAATTATGCATAACGCTGCAGCAGCAGCGACATCAGCGTGTTTAACACGACGTACCCAGGGTGTACGAATATATTCACGATCACAATCATTTCGTGTCAAATTGTGATTGAGTTAAATGTGCGTTTCCGCAATTGACCGTTTTTTGCCCAATTAATTTGCAATTTTGGCGTAAGTTATTAGCTTTTTCGTAATTAATTACGTAATTTGTGAACTTCATTCCCCCCGGAGTGTAGTGGTGTAGTTTCCATTTGGTGCAGCTACTTAATCACAAGCAAACCGTAAGTACACTTACGAAAAATTTTCAATCTTTAGTATATCGTCTAAAGTGCCTCCATATTTTCAATATGCATTCGTAACCCATTGTTACGAGCCTAAATTATAGGTATTCGGACTCAAATTATATAATTTTTATTGACTTGTTACCCAAATTTGTAACCTCAATATTTAGTCCGAACAAATTGAAAACAGCCAAGATCGCAAAACGATCTTAGCTGCAGATGGCTTAGTAATTCTATACGTAATTTAATTACGAATTCAATTCGGTTTGCGACCCCATGTTTGCGCTGAAATAAATTCCTGGCTGCATAAAACATGGAAACCGAAATGAATTCGAATATCTTTATTCGTTTGTAAAAATTTCGAAATCGATGTTTCGCCCACGGGTTATGCCCGATTTTTCGTTTGTTGCAAAAACTTAGAAAAATTCTACCACGAATTCATCTCTTTCGCAAAATCGAAAATGATGCTTTCGCCCACGGGTCATGCCCGATTTTTCGTTTTTTGTAAAACCTTATGAAAAATTTCGAAAACATTTTTTCGCAAATTCGAAAATAATGTTTTCGCCCACGGGTCATGACCGATTTTTCGTTTTTTCTAAACACTTAGAAAAATTTTCGAAAACATTTTTTCGCAAAATCGAAAATAATGTTTTCGCCCACGGGTCATGCCCGATTTTTTGTTTTCTCTAAACACTTAGAAAAATTTTCGAAAACATTTTTTCGCAAAATCGAAAATAATGTTTTCGCCCACGGGTCATGCCCGATTTTTCGTTTTTTCTAAAAACTTAGAAAAAATCGAAAAAACAAAAAACGATTTATTAAAATCGATAAATTTATTACCCTCTCAAATTTAACTGTTTCTGTTCTTAGAACATGAGTCAACAGAAAAACACGTCGCGTAGCGACGATATTGATGTCCTCCTCGATCCAGAGTCATTACTGATGGAAGAGGAGGAACAAACAGAAGCATCAACGCTTCGTGAGCAAGATGCGACCCCAGCGCCACAACCGCGCTAGGTAGATGAGATCGAAGTGGAGGAGCTGCGAAAAGCAGCGGCAATCTTGCCGGGCACGCAGCCGTGCATGCAGCCAACACCCGCGCACGTAACCACACCTGTACGAATGGACGTACAGCCGATCAGCCGAGCGTCCACTCATGGCACAAGCGACGTCACCGACAGTGACGATGAGCGTGAGCAGTTTGTCGCAGTACTCGAGGACGCTGAGGAGTACGCGAAATCGCTCGAGAGAAAACTCGAGCAACCCCACGTACCGCAGTACGAAATCAACGCACTGTCTAACGAAGACAGTGCGATCGAGGCGACTATAAGAGACCTCGAGTACGTACCACGTGGCCTCGCAAGAGAAACCTTGCGCAGGGCCAGGCAGGTAAAGCGAAAGCTGCTGGTTCTGCAGTCGACCATAAAATCGAATGTACAGCAGCATCAATTGCACCACCCGTCACCATTCGTACCGGAGGTACGCGAGGACGCTACGGAGAAGCGTCGCCGGGAGGAACAAAAATGCTGGGACGCTAGGGCCTTAGAACTAGCGAGAGAGCTTGGGGATGCTCTGCGTAAGGAGGCCAACGCCCGTAAGGTGTTGACCTCCTCGCAGAAAAAAGTCCGCGAGCTCTCCACTAAGGTTCATGAGGACCTTGGTGTCCAGGCAGCGCAATTCATTCACCAATACCTCCCGGACGCCACAAAGGCAACCGAACGCGAACGTTCGCCTCCGCCACCATCACCAGCGGCCGCGGAGCATCAAACCCCGGCGAGGGGAGAACGGGGCCATCCAGGAATGGTGACAGGTAATGAAAATTCAAATTCATTAGATAATATAATATTTCCTGACATAAATGAGGGTGAACCTAGCCCCAAAAGGCAATGTTCCCACCAACCCCATTTATCTCAAAACCATTCTCAATCAATCGACACGTCGTGTCGCGAGCTATCGCAAAACTCGATAGAAAACGTAACACCCCTAGCAGTAGCGATGGACTCAAACTCCATCGAAAAACCAACATCCGAAAACTATATTTCGAAATGTTGGGAACATGATCCAAAAGATCAAGTTGATGCCGGGTTTGCAAATCTCAAACCACCTAAATTTTATTTAGAAAAGTGGGATGGCGATATCCTAGGCTATCCTGGGTTTATTAACGTATTTAAAAATTACGTTAACAAACGAAAAGATATCGCTATTCCACAAAAGATCAACCTACTGCAAGGGGCTCTACCGAAAGTTTTAGTAGAGAAAATAAGTCATTTTTCCCCTGACAACGTTGGCTACATCCAACGCCTAAAATTCCTAGATAGTAGGTATGGGGACGAATCCAAGATTCGAGCTGAAATGTGGCTAAAAATAACTGCATACACGGCGACCACTAACGATACAACGTCAATCTTAGACACGTTAGACACTCTTACCATTATGGTAGATAGGTATCGCTTACTTGCAAAAGTAATCGATGAGGAACAACTATTCAATATAGTAATTAAAAAATTTCCTCCCCGATCGTACCAAAATACTTTAAAAAGTAACGAACGCAATGTTAAACATTTGTTCGAAGCGGTTAGATCGTTCATTAAAATTAGGGAATTATCGGAGCCTATCTGTACCTCTGTACCAAAAAAGGTCGATAAACCTAATCAAACCCCACAAAATAAAAATTCCTCTCAACCTAAAGGCAAGAGAAATTTTGCGATAATTTCTTCAGAAAAGAAAGCGAACGAAAGAGGAGAGAATAAATCCAATCCTCGAAAGCGACCAGCACCACGTTCGAATCGTACAAAATATAGGGACACTAACGAATCTCTATCTACTACAGATGCAGAGGGGATCCTATGGGTCCAGCTCCCATCCGGCCAACGCATCCCGGCATCAACGGTGCGTACGCCGCTGACTCCGAATACGCCTTGTATTTTCTGCAGTGGTGACCATCACGGTCACCTATGCAGAAAAAAGAGTACTTTGGAGTCCCGGCGTGCACACTACGAGCGATACCGGCTATGCCATCGATGTGCAACATCGCATACCAGTACCAAGTACTGCAAGGCGCTACCACCCGCGAACTGTAAATGGTTCCAGTGCGGAAGTAGCGAGCACCACTCGAACTTATGCCCTGTGATCGAATATCCGATCACGGAGGGCAAAGTTGCGGCATGGATCGAGCAGTTGAAGGACTGCAAGCAATACTTGCCACCAGGTAACCTGTTTGATAAACAGCAACAAAAATTACCTGTACCCGATCCTAAACAAACTGTACAATTACAGACGACTGCAGCTTCCGTAGAAGAAACCGGTAGTCTCGTTGCCCAGCAACTCCAAGAGGATGAGAACCTGAGTTCCGTGTCCGCTGTTCCAGTGTTAAGTGAGTGCCTATCATTTTTTACTACTAAAGATAATGACGCTCATTTCTTAACGTTTTCATCGTACATTCTCTCTCCAAATGACAAACAACCAGTGAAAATTAACGGCTTTTTTGATTGCGGAAGCAAACATAGCTATATGTTTTACACATATGCCTATAAACACCTCAGAGAAAATTTTTCTGAGTTCGCAGAAACAATCAAATTTCGAGGCCTAGCTGGACAGACGTCAAAACAAATTCGCACACAAATTGTAAAATTTGAATTATTCAAACGCGATGGAACTAAGGTTCAAATGGAAGCCAATACGGTTCCACACATCGCGAATAACCTATCCGAATTTGATTTTGACGAATTCAAAAACCGTTACCCAAGATATTCCAATATCGACTTTTCTGGCTTGGACCGAGAATCTACGATACATTTATTAGTTGGTAACAATTATATGTGGTCGTTTATAAAGCACATTAAACAGTTATCACCAACCTTGACATTAATCGAAACAGATTTCGGAAAAATGTTAGGAGGTTTCTTAGGAAAACCAACCGAATGTGACGCATTCGAACCATCATTCTTCACATCACCTGAAAGTATCGAAAATTTTTGGAAATTGGATACCCTTGGTATCGAAACCAAAAACCTCATTGAGGACGATGCCGAAACTGAGGCATTGCACTTATTTTATAAAAATATAAAATTAGTGAACAACCGATACCAAATCAGGTGGCTATACAAATATAGCCCACCACCATTAGTCAACAATAGACAATTAGCATTCAAACGATTAGAAAGGCAATTACCCAAATTGCAGAAAAATCCAGAATTTTTCGTAAGATACGATCAGTATTTTACCTCACTAATCGACTTAGAAATGATCGAACCTATCGAAAACGATAGACCCGCGGAAGTAGTACACTACTTACCACATAAGGGTATCTACGACCCAACAAAAAGCACTCCACTCCGAGTAGTCTTTGATGGATCGGCCAAAACAAAAAAGTCTAACTTGTCATTAAATGACTGCATGCACAAAGGGAAAGTACTATTAGCTGATCTAATAGCAATGCTTGTAACCTTCCGTAAGAATCCTTACGCAATAATCGCTGATATTAAAAAAGCGTTTCATCAAATCAGATTACACCCAGACGACAGAGATGTCACGCGGTTCCTATGGATTAAAAATCCTAACAATCCGTTAACCAATAGCAATTTGGTAATATTTCGATTTTGTCGGGTTTCCTTTGGAATCATAACGACACCATTCTTACTTGCAGCAGTGCTATTACATCACTTCCGATTGGTCGATATGGAGTTCCATGACAAGTTCTTAGAACAATTTTACGTTGATAATTTAATTGTTTCCGTACCAACGTACGAAGAAGCAATCGATTTGTACATCAAATCAAATAAATTATTCAACGATATCTCAATGGAACTCGCCCAATGGGGCACCAATTGTAAACAGCTAAGAGAATACTTTAACCCAATGCACGCATTGAGCAACCCAATTATAAAAGTGCTTGGCCTATATTGGGATATGGACCATGATGTACTTTACATGCCCAAACCAAAACCGTTTACGTCTCAATGGACAAAACGCACATTCCTTAGGGTATTATCGTCATTTTATGACCCTTTAGGTTGGTTTGCACCAGCATTCGTTCCGTTGAGAACGTTCATGAAAGTACTCTGGTCCAAGGGATTGAAATGGGATGAGAAAATCCCAGACGATCTAGAACCAACGGCCACTGAGATAATTACTGATCTCAGCAATAGCCTAAACTATTGTATACCTAGACAATTCTATCTAGGCTCGTACAATCCGAATACCTACCAACTACACGTATTCGTAGATGCGTCACAAGTAGCGTACTCAATGGCAATATATATCAGATTTAGCAATACTAAATCGAATTGTCATGCAGTACAATTTGTAACAGGAAAATCACGCGTAACACCTATGCGACCGATAACAATTCCTAAACTCGAATTGATTGCAGCACTTATAGGTGCACGTGGACTACGTTCCCTACGTAAACCACTCAGTTTACAGAACGCACCAACATTCTTGTGGTCTGATAGCAAATGTGTTCTCACATGGCTATTAGAAAGAAAAGTCCATCCACAATTCGTAAAAAATAGAGTCGACGAAATAAAAGGTATAAAACCTGTCGAATATAGATATGTCCCATCAATGGACAATCCAGCCGATATTGGCTCACGTGGTTCCTCTATCCACGAACTCTCCGAATCACTTTGGTGGTCCGGTCCAACTTGGCTATCTCAAGATGAAAAATCTTGGCCAAAAACCGATTTGAATATAATCGAAAGCCTACCAGACGAACCGACCAAAATAGATACGCCTGTATTTCATACAATGAAAGAAGTTTTATCTTCAACTTCTAAACAATCCGTATCCTTAACACTTGATGACGAATCAATTTTTGACAAACGTCATCCTGCCAAATACTTAAGGCAGATGAAATCTGTAAAAAGATTTATACCACACTTCTACATTGGTCCAAATACAGATCAATGTGAAGTGACACTTCCAGAACCTGAAGTTCTGTCGCAGCAGTGGATAGCTGATCCATCAAACCGAACTCAGCCACTTGATTTGACAACTACCAAATCATGCTATATTCCGAAAGATGAAATACCTTTCGAAACTTTCATACATCTACCGTTGAACACTCCATTCAACATAGATGTAATGAAATATAATACTTTATCGAAACCCGTACGCACACTTCTAAAATGTATAGAAGCCGTACGACGATTTAGTAAACAACGAATAAGGAGGAAAAGATTAATTTCACCTTATGCATCGTTAGATTTCACCTTTCATTTTGCTCTACTCTGTTTCATCAGAGCTGACCAAAAGAAATACTTCGCAAAACTACTCGAAGTATTAGAAAAACGAAATCACCCTCCGTACATCCTGTACGAATAATTTCATATCCTGATTGATCCATCTGGGATATTACGTACTGTAAATTATCTACCCGATATTGAGTACGCAAGAGACATGCTATCACCAATACTGATGCATCCTAAGTCTCACTTAACAAAATTAATTCTGATGCATACGCATCTGAAAAACGTACACTCTGGTACGAAATTTACCATAGCGGACTTTAGAAGACACTATTTTGTGCCGAAATCACTAAAAGTGTTACCTCAAATTCTAAAAAAGTCATGCACGCTATGCAAAAAAGCTGAAACAAGACCGTTTAAACAACCATCTTTTTCAGCTTTACCAGACTTTCGTCTGGTACCTTTCGTAAATCCATTCACCTATACAGGTGTGGACATATTTGGCCCATTCATGGTATTTGACAAATACCTGCCAAAAACGAAAGCAATGTTGGCAACTCCAACTACAACACCCAATAAAAATTGGGTGTTGATCTTTACGTGCCTGTCCACGAGAGCAGTACACCTACTCTCAGTGTCAAATTTGACAACCGAGGACATCTGGACAGCGTTCTTGACGTTTTTCGCAGATAAAGGCACGCCAAAAGTTATCCTATCCGATAACGCAGCGCAATTCCACTTAATTGCGACGTACTTACCAGAGTACTGGAAAACGTTCTCCGAAGAACGAAAAATAAACACTAGCTTAGATGAAAGGGGCATTAAATGGCACTTCATCCCAGCTAAAGCACCATGGTATGGTGGAGTTTATGAAAGACTGATCGGCATTATAAAACAAGTGTTCTATAAAGTCCACGGTCATCGGTCAATCTACAAACATACCTTTCAAGCAAGCTTGAAAGATATACAAACAATGATCAACCGAAGGCCACTATGCCCATCTCCGGATGAACTAGACCAGTTGACATTGACACCCGCACATTTCCTGTGGGCAAACTTAGGTTACCTAAGTAACCCGATTAATGAATCGATTAAAGACCCAACTCCCACAGCAAAACAGCTTATGGAGACTTGGAAGCTCGACCAAGATTACCTAACAAACCTTTGGCTAACTTGGAAGAGACAATATCTCTTATATCTAAGAGATAGACCACCAACTGCGCTATCCAATCCGGGGCGCACGGTACCATTTGTACCGAAAGTAAACGATATAGTACACGTTTTGGACTACACATCCAAACCTGGCGTTTACAAACTTGCTAAAATCATTGATTTAGAGAAATCTCGTGATGGACAAGTGCGTCACGCAAAAATAGAATTCTCAAGCAAGCAAATATCTACAAGACCTCTCAAGTTCCTGGCTCCACTGGAGTTAGATGACAGAGACGTAGATATCATCGATACGTAGTATCGTTCTCCGCTAGATCTCTCCTGATTATGACAAAAATAGACTGGACTGACAAGCCAATTTACTGACTTTGGGGTACGCCATAATTGGACATTATGCTCCTAAAAACGGCATAACTACGATTTTTTGGCACCCACTATTACTGTCATGTGCTTTATAATCAGCTTCGGGTAATAGGTGGCAGAGTGCACTACTTTAAGCATCGTCGATGCCCATACGATACGCTAATTCCCAACTATTCCCTTTTACAGAATCTGTGATCTACGGCCAATAACTCGTCTCATCCTCTCAGATGCAGCGTCCGGCGATCGAAAAGAACTTTCGTTGAAAGTATCTTTTTCTCTTGTCACCGTTACGGGATCGTAACGACAGAAAAACAATAAATTTGTTCCGATTTATTATTTCTGTACATATCTATTTTACATGTTCCTATATTATAAGTGTTATGTTTGTTGTTTTTTATAATAAAATAACATTTTATATATAAACATGTTCGTCTAATCTTTTTAGATTTCAGGAGAATCTTCGGAGGTGGCCACCGATGGCCACCCAGGAACACCGCCCCCAGTTGGCTGTAGCCACGAGTCCTGTGCGCACTGGCGATGCGCAGAGGACTCGACATGACTGGAGAGACTGGGTTGAGGCGACGCCAACCAGTTGTCTAGCAGCGAGGCGAGAGCTAAGGTGTGTGACAACGAGATATTTTATTCGTCCTTGTGACGTTAAACCAACATAGTAAACTCCTCCACTACAGGTATCGACCTTCCATTTCCGTGCTGTAAGTATTATGGTTATTTTTTTCTCAATTAAGATTTTATACGCATCAATTTTTCAACAGTGCTTTGATTTAGTGATTGAGTGATTATTTGGAAAATTAGGAAACGCGTTTTACTTTCGAATGTTTTTTGCCCGAGACTAGGCTAATCGTACTTTTCATCGAATTATTAATAATTTTTAAGAAAAACAAGAAAAAAGAGAAAATATCTGCTAAAATCTAAACTTGACCTAGGCTAAGAGTGAATTTCGATTTTTCAATTCATCGATAGCTCTGTAGCTACCGCATTATTTGATTCAAGTGCGTAAATAGCTCGATCGTGAGGGGTCCACATCTTCTCAACTGTCCCTTCCGACCCCCTTCTGTTACAATACCACATCCACCACTACCACCCCTAAAAGATACACACTATTTTTTTCATGTAAAACTTGTTTTTCGGAGTCAAGGGGGATCTAAACCTGCCAACCCCCTTTTCGGCGCCCTTGATTTGTCTATTTAAAATTACATCATTAATGAAATCAGATATGACAATGCTCTACGACAGTATGATATTTGAAACGGCAAGACTAGAAAAACTTTAACCCAAAAATACTTTCTCGAAGCTGATGCCAGTAAGTCGTGTTGGACCCTATAATTAAATTACGCCTGAATAGTGATTCCGCTTACAGTATTAAAAAAATTTCCTTACTTTCTCCGTAATATATTAGCTGCGCCTCTGGTTTAACATCGAAGGATACAACATATCGAGGTAGTCTGCAACCGTCAGCAAAATCGCTGGGAAATGTTAGGGCCAATTCATCCTTCCAATGGAATTTCATTTCGGAGGCCGAATATTTGTCTGAAATGCATACGGTAGTTTGTTCGTTTATTTAGGTTAAAAATTGAGCAATGTCAAATGATATTTATTTTTTCTACTCAAATGTACTACATTGAAATATTACCAAATATAATAGAACATAATATTCAATCAACAGTCTAATGAGAAAGTTTTGTAACTTTGTAAGATAAACCACCAATTTTAGATCAGTTTTTTCTCATGGCCGTATCTCACAGAAAAATAGATGGAATGCAGTTTTTATAAAAAATGAGAAACGAAATTGATAAGAAAAAAAACTACTCATAAATACGGTTACTCGCCAGTCTTAGTCTTTTTTTTTTTTTTTTTTTTTCGTCTAATAAAATAATTTTTTCTGTTTTGATATTTTGCCACAATTTATATAAACGGATAAATCTTGCTGTGTCATAATATAGAAACAGAAACAGTTTTTTTATCAAACGAAAAAAAAAAAATTAAGACTAGCAAGTAACTGTTTACATGAATTGTTTTTTTTTTATCAATGTTGCTTACTAGTATAATCTTATGAATTTTCTTGACTTTCTCTTAGTCAAGTGCAGACGTATTAGTAATTAGCACGCATATATTCAATACTTCACATAGATTTACCAATAAAATGATAATATATTTTGTATATTTGTAATCATTTTGTACTATACTTAAATTAATTTCAATTAAAAATAAAGGGTAAGAATAAAACAACCTACATTGATACAAAAATAATAAAAAAAAAACAAAAAACAAAAACGAAGTCTTAAGTTCTATATCAATTGCGATATTTATCCATTCGTAGAAATAAATTGATTTCTGTACTATTTGCACAATTAATCATATTAAGTTACTTACTGGTTCACCCAATATCATGGCACTTAGACCATATAATTTTCTTAAATATAAAAAAATATGAACTAGATGACGTGGTTACATGGTCACTTATACTGAAGGCTATTATATATTTTTATTGAATACCTAGGTTGCCGAGCTTCTTTTCTAAATAGATGAACATCGTTAAAGAAATAGGTATTTAAATATTAAAATACATTTCGTTAGTCTCGGAGTTGGAACCTTCTTTTTTGATTAGAATCTTGAAATTGTAACGTTAGCGTATCAAACCAATTATCATAGGCCTACACAGAGGCAGAAAAAGGTTCACAGAGATCCGGGCGATATTTAATTTTGAGGACCAGCTTCTGTTATGTACGTAAATTTTGTTAGAATTATAATGGGGCCCCCCACCCTTATTGAAGGGGCCCATGGTATACTATCCCCGTCGCCCCCTTGTCCATTAGATACACCCTCAATAATAGACGATTTTTCTACAATTAAATTATACTGAAACCAATCGAGACCCGTGTCCCGGGACGAACCACCACCTCTAATTTTAGTCTACTTGTGGGTCTACAAGGTGATAGAACCGACAGTATTTTTCGAACGAATATGATGTTATTTTGGCATCAATTTTTACATGGATTTTTTCTTATTGTCATCTCAATTGATTCCACAAAGGTTATTGTAGGTACACGTGCTTGTCTCAGACCTTTCGTGAAGGGAAACTGTGAAAGAATTTTCAAATACAAGGCGACGTTTCAGCTTTCAGCCTCTCAAAGTGCGTTTTCTACGTCACCTACTTTTGTGCCTGTTAGTGATCTTACAAATTCCGGTATTGGCAACCTTATGGTTCCCGCAATAAATTTTTCCTCTATTAAGTTTGTTTTTTTCTGTTGTTTTTTTTAAGAAGGTAGGTAGGTAGGTATAGGTATAGGTACATCTACCCATTTCAGTGTATTAACAAAGCAGCATGAAATAGAATTTAAATAAACGCGACGAATTTTTACACTCCCATTTTCTCCTCGCCGTAATAATTCAATGTTTTAGGTAGAAGTTATTTGTAAAAAATTTCTGTAGTTTTTTAATTTATGATAATTGAAAATTTTTTTCCCCCCGGTACCTACTTATACCTCCGTGTTAGAGAATTTTATATAAGGTGTTATTTCTTGTAATGGCACCATAATATAAAATTTTATTTTTCCGATTACGATGAAATAGAGGGAAAGGAAACGAGAAAAGACCATTATTATAACGTTAAAAAGTAACCTAAAATATTTAATAATATGCGAATACGGTACCTAACTTTCGTGAATTCATATCACGTTTCCATAATTCTTTCAAATAAACAAATCTAGAGATTAGAAAATCATACGACTTCATTTAATTCTTTAGTACAAGACGAAAAAAAGGAAGAAAATTTGTAGCATGCAAAATTTGCTTACACTCTTATACACAGTCAGCAATATCAATTTATGCAAATGAAAAAATTAGTATTTTTTTCCTTTTAATTTTGAAAGAAAAAGGAATCATTTGTATAAACATTGTCTGGCATTAGAAGTTCATAGTAAAAACGAGGAAGTCGTTATATTATCGTCGAGGTTATTTCTACTCGAAACGAAAAATTTATTGATCCGAAAATGATGTTTTCATTCGTCCTGCTTCCTCCGATTTTTTTACATTACACTTGTACCTATTTCAGTATTCAAATTTGATGATAATGATGTGATGCACGTTGCAGCTACCTTCTTAAAATCATTCTGAGACGAGGGTATATTTTTGGTATCCTACACATGTTTACATTTAAATTTTCCGCTATCGTCGAACAGCTTTGATTTTCAATTAATAATTCGGATTTTGGTGAGTTTAAATTAAAATTTTGTGATTTACGTACTTAATTAAATTAGAATGTAAAAAGGCCAATCTTGATTTACACTTCAAAAAAAAAAATAATAATTTTAAGCGAATGAGGAGAAAATTTTTTGGAAAATCAAGGGCGTAGATAACTTGATCGTAATAGGAAGGGGTACATATCTTCTCGAGAGTCCTTTTCGACCCCTCCCCCAGCCACAATACCATCATCATCAACAACAACACAGTGTTTTTTTCATTACGAACTTTTTTTCAGAACTTGAGAGGATTCCAATCCCTGGGACCCAGCCTCATCTATGCTCTTGTTTCTGATGGAAAAGACATTACGAAAATTTTATTTTTGTCTCTCATGGTTACGTTTATGTTCCAGGAAAAAGAGTAGAAAAGATACGACGTAAAATTGAAAAATTTTATCGTTTTGAAATCAAAAACGCCAAAATATTGTTAAAATTTTTATTTTATCAAAATATTTAACTTTTTTTTTTTTGACGGAAAACGTCATTCAAAGAGGAGTACCTCATAAAAAAATATTACAAAAAAAATTTAACAGCCTGCTAAAATTTCTGATGCTAAAATTATGACTCAATATCCTCTGACTGCCCTCCAAATAAATAGATAAATAAATAAATTTATTACATATTGGTTTAAATCTGTTAAGATGTTGGGTGATGGACATTATCTCATGGGCTGATGACTTCATAATTTTGAACTTTGAAATTTGGGAGCATTATCAATGGTTTAAGGGGCGTCCTGTTGAGGTTTTCGGTATCTTTTTATGGCATATTGATATGGATTCCTAAAAAATGTTTTCCGGAAACGTCGGTAGTCTCTTTGACACATTTTATGTTTTTTATTTATTTTTAAGTCGATGTCAAACTGAATCCAAATAATTAGAGTTGGTGAACAATTTTTCGGAACGGAGTTGTATTCCAGTGAATGTTTAAGCCTATAATAACGTAGAAATATTGCATTTTACTTACAACTGCTGAAATCTACGAGACAGGTTTGTACATCTAATGGATATAAACGAAAATCCATATCGCATTTCAAAATGATAATAGCGCTGCAAAAAAAAAAAAAAAAAAAAAAAAGTAAGTATATCTAAATATTTAAATAAATCAACAATTTGGAAGTTTTTTTTTTATAACTAGGTAGGTAACTCGAGGTCTTAAAACATTTTTCTTTTCTTCCCACCCGTCAATAGTAAGAAAATTATTATTTTCTGAAGTGTGTAGCAGATTTATATCAAAAATAAAAGAAAGAAAAATGCTTCTCGGCACGCAATATGAACGAAATTTTAAGTTGAAGAATCGAGACGTGTTGAAAATGTTATACTTCCTCAATATAAATCACTGCTTCGTTGTTTTAAACGCAAATAATCATCAGTTCTGACAGAATTTTTTTTTGTAGGTATTCGAAGTTTCCACTTATTTTTTTCTATATTATAGATAATTAATAATCATAGCAAGAAATTCAGTTACCTATCAATTTTTCTTTTTTTTTTTAATCATTTGTAAAATATTGCTTTGAAATAGGTACTACCTAATGAATAAAAGTATTTATATCTACAAATTAAACTAAAAAGGGATCCTCCCTTCGAATTTTATGATCTCGTTTGACGAATATTCTGTCTGAAAAGTTTTTGATATTAGCCAAACGTACGTAGGCATGCGAGTTAGTACACAAGAAAAGGGGATACTTGGTTAGACGGATAGATTATAAGTGCAGTGTCGAAGAAAGTAAATAGTTTCAATGTGTAAAATATAAGCTCTTTCGCAATATTCTGGACCCAAAATACACAGATAAAGATCAATTAAAATTCGAATATGTAGGATACAATTTCACAAAAAAATCACCACCCAACCAAATACGCTCATCCTCATTCTGTCAGGTCAAAAATTATAATCTTAATTCAAACTAATTAATCGTACAAATCACGCAAAGTTTGAAATTTATTTTTGAACAAACTGCGTGCATATGTTCAAGCTAAATACCCAATTAAGCACTATAATATGTATGACTATGAATGGAAAATTGAAGATAATACTTGAACAAATGTGGTGAAATAAACAAAATTATTTCAGACCTACTTGCGTATTTCTCATAAATATTCGAGGTAACAACGTAAAACTATGGTGCTGAGTAATGTATCAAAGACGTGGATGGCTCCATCGCAATGAGCGGGGGGAGGTCCACATGCTTTTGTTCTTCTCTTCTGCCTCCCCCTACCGCAACAACACCATTACCAATAAAGACGCCCTATTTTTGGGTATCAAGCTTTATTTCTGGATATGGGGACGGGGGGCCAATCCCCAGAAAATCACTCATTAACAGCCTTGTTCATAATACAGAAACAATTTTCTTAGATTGGTTACCGAAAAAAAATGGCACAGAATTTAAAAAAAAAAATGCTTTTTTCTGGTATAATAAAACGAAAATTGAAAGCTCATTAATTCAAGAACCATACAAAATCTCGCATCACTAATTTCGGTATCGGAATGTTTTTCAAAAGAATATTTACTGATTCGAAAAATATAAATGCCCTCATTTTGGAACGAATTTTTTCAAATTATTGAGAAATATAGAAAACTTGGTTTAACCAAGTGATCAACATCATAGATACCTAGCAACTCGATGCTCTTTTTAAGTCGGTTTTCTATTGAAAATCTACTTATTAATTTTGGTGTTATGGAGCAACCTTGGAGTGGGGGTGTAAACGTTTTTCGTTTCATAACTCAAAAAAAATTTTAGCGTTTTAGCAACTCAAATTCATATATATTAGTAAAAAAAGTCAACTTCTTGTTACCAAAGTATTGTCACAACATTTGAAACTAACATTAGAACTAAGCCAAGGACCTGACCTATCGATTTTCTTGCGGATCGACCACACGGTACTTCCGGTATAGCTATTTTCGTTTTTGTTTGGGCTATAAAGTTTTTAATTTCCGACCAATACCTAAGAAAATTATAACTTGATATAAAATTTGTTGGGGATCGGCCGTATGGTACTTCCGGTAGGGCTATTTTCGTTTTTATTTTGGCTATAAAATTATCAATTTTCGATGAATAGCTACAAAATTTGTTATTAATAATGCAATTTGTTACAAATTTTAATGCGGATCGGTCGCACGGTACTTCGAGTAACACTATTTTCGTTTTTATTTTGGCTATACAATGCCTCATTTTGGACCAATAAGAACCTAATTTGGAACAAATATTAATTTATTATGATCTATTAAAATTGTATAGTTTTCGAAAATCTACTTTTTCTAACGGAGCGGCTGCTGCGTTAGAGTTTTTTTATGTTCGGGCGGTTCCTATTTTCATACATACCTTGTCTCGAATTTGAACATTTCTTAAAAATAAATATTCATTGTAAGTACCTACTTTATCAGTAAACTAATATTTCGTACATTTAGTATTTTGTTTAAACGAATAATTTTGAACATTTCACCATGAACGCAGACCTATTCAGTTTCCCAACTTGAAAAATTCATCTACTAATCGTAACGATGGGCCGGACATTTGTTTTTTCTGTAAAATTGAGTTTTGGGGGTTAGAATACGAAATATTGTAACAATATACGATAAGTTTCATTTGTGATTCATATCACACTTCACATTTCCCCAACGTTTAAAATTTGCTTTCAGCTCGAGTATGATTTTAATTTGCTTTTATTTTTTTTCAGCCAGCTAGGGACCGATTCTGTGAATATAAAGGAGAGAATGAGATAGTCATTACGATTACCGTATACATTATATTAAAGAAAAAAAAATGAAAATGTTTCGTTTTCACATAATTTCTTTTGAGGGAGCAATTCGGTAGTGTATAGGTAAAGTATACCCAAAACGCAATGGTTATGAGAAAAATGTGTTGGGGATATTCGAATTGTAGTTCAGAATTATAAATTATGATGTGTTGTTCATCGACACCAGAAAATAGTCCAAGCTACAATACAAATGGTTGAAAGATCATACGAATTTTCCCAAAAAATTGTACTTGATTGGAGGATAGGTAAGATTACTTATAGGCGTTAATTTTTTGAAAAAAAATTTTGATAGTAATTTGACGTCAATTTGAACGGCTTTGTAGCTAGGCGTACCTGTACACTCGGTATTTTGATGGAAAATATGTATTATTCATTTCTCTTAGTCTTATTCGTACCTAATAGGTTGATATTTTCAATTATGTTTCATCATTTTTTTTTTTTTTAATTAAAACGTTCAATGGGTGAAAAAATAGTTTGCAATATTTTGGGCACTAACCAGTTATCTATGCCCAACATGGCGAAAAAGTACTGAACTCAAGTTCTAGGTTCCGGACAATTTCTATTAAAAGTGAGTACTCAGTTTAACACTATGAGGTTTTAATTTAGCGTAACTTAAGCTCTGGTTCTTCAAAGTGACAAAAACTTTAAAAATTTCTCATCTCCGAACAGAGCCAGTAGCGTAACTTTCCAGGTCGTTCAATTTTAAAGGCGTATTTTTTTGAATTTTCAACATCAAATTTTTTTCTCTGTCTCCCTCTGAAGGCACCTCCAATTGTTCAGCGCCCAGCTCCCAGCCCTTCGCGATCGAGGTAACCCCTCAGTTACACCACGGAAATGTGCAATTGAAATAACTTTTTTGATAAAAAGGAAATAGTAAGAAATGAGATAAAATTAGGTTAGGAAGTTTAGCATTTTTTGAAAGACAAAATTCTTTTCAAGTTCTACCTCGAAAAAAATGGAACAGCCTCTTTAGAAAACGGGTATCGCACTTTTCTGAATCGATTTTCAAAAGTGCTTGAAGTTTGGTACTTTTTACGGACGGCGTACGGAAGAGGTTATATGTTTGGTATGTCTGTCTCTGAAACTAACGGAATTTCGTTTGCTCAGAACAAGTGTCTTACTTCGTAGATTTTAATGAAAGTAGGCTTAAAATGTTCCTGACCATCCGTAGAATGTCCTAGGCTATTCATATTTGAAAATTAAAAAGTGAGAAAGGTGTAATAACTGAAGAAAATGAGAATGAAAAAATTACTGTCACAAATTTGGGCATATCCACCAATGAGAGCTGCTCATTCAGATTAACGAAGCCATTTTTTTTTTTAATACAACTTATTTTCTTATCGAACAGACCTACTTTCTGTACTTCAATAAGCACCGTTTAATCCTCCAGCTAGATAATCCAGACTGCTAGACCTATTTATGTCAGTTAAAACTGCCTGGAATGGACCATCCGTAACTTTCTAAATGCATTTTTGCCGCTTAGTCTGGACCCATTTCCTGATAATATGCACTTTCTTGTTAATCAAAATGCCAATGAATCTACTCTGATTTGCAATCAAGATATTAAAGTAATATATAATATACACTGACCATAAAGTTTTAAGATACTTAAGCCTATTACAAAATTATTTCAAATGAATAGGCCTACCCTAAATTTTATCCATTCCACCTCTGAAAATAAATGTAGATTAAGCTACTAACATTTTTATAAAATTCCACCGAGACAATTGCGTTTATATCCGATAATGAATATATATATATATATATTGTATTGGTGAACTAACAAAATAATACTTTTCTTATTAAAGGGAAAAACGAAACAGCCTGATTGAAATTCTTTCAATACATCCACATGCAGTATCCATGATGACCAATTGTTTGTTGGTTAGAAATCTATATCCTATACAAGCGAAATACCTTATTGTATGTTTGGTACAGTATTATTCTCTTCAGTCTGCCAAACAGTGGAATAGCTACAGTGGAGCACTGAAGCGGGAGGGGCAGCCCTCCAGGATGCCTGACAAAATAGAGCGCAAAATTTAAGCTAATAAATTGCGGATAAAATAGCAGAAGTCGGAATGGTTAGTGGGAATCAATGTTATATTCGGTACAGAGCACTCCAAATATCGTTACGCCACTGATAACAAACATATGATTTTTTGCAACACCTGTTTATAAACTTCATTTTTATACGCCACCTTGACGATGTATTCAGCAGGCAATTTTAGAACCATTTAGGACCGATGAATAAAGTATTTACTTTATACATCGTCTAGGGCGCATGCATCATTTTATACACAGGTACTAACTACTTACTACTAAACATAGCCTACATACATCGTTATTTTAAAAATTATTATTTTTTTCTTAAAAACTTTACCGCTATAGGGATTTAAGCCTCGGAAATTTACATTGGTAGGCCAGCATTATAGCCACTACGCCACGAAGTTTGGTTGAAAGATTGGGTATAGTTTGCGCTTATATGTTACCCATTTGCAAAAATATTTATTCAATTCAAATTTTTAAAATTTTTTATTTCTTAGGAGTGCTGCAAAAAATAGTGTGTGACACATATTATAGTAGGTGATTGATACTGGTGTGATTTGGATCTCTAGCCTTCAGCTCGTGCTGCAAAAATCACACTCGGATCAAAATCACCTACTTTATACACTTTTGTATCACAAATAACTTTTCTTGATTATTTTTTCGGGTCCGCCATCTGTTTTTCTGGTTCTGGACAAAACTCCGTTGGCCTAGTTCGTCCAGATTAATCGGCGCCCATTATATTTTGAAAAATTTAAATTTGATACCTACTATGAAGTAAATTATGAACTTAAAGTCTTTCTTGATTGGTAATCTGTTAAATAGTAGATACGAACTTGTTTAGTCTGAATTTTAATACCTAAAATTCAATACCTACCTACCAAGATCATTAAACTTCTTTCTTATATTACGAAAGTAGGTAATCGAATTTTTAATTTTTATTTATCTTTCACTTTAAAAAGACAGTTTTTACTTCGTTTTGCGAAAGTGGTTTCGAATAAGTGATTTTAAACTTAAAAGTTCAACATCCTACATTTGACGACCGTTTTTTTTTTCCTCTCCGCAGCCTACTCGAACATTTTTTACTTAATTTTCATTTAAAATTTTGTTTTTTCGCGTCCCTTTCTACCTGTCTGCTTCAATGTAAAAAAAAAAAAATATTTTAACGTTCTTATAAATACTCCTGTAGACCTTCTGTTATTGTGAGTAAATATATATGTACTTTTTGCTCCACTCGAATTTTGTAACTTCTTTAAAAATTTATTATTTTAACGCACCGTTGACAGTTTCAACGTCTTCTTCAAGCAGCTCTTCAAAACTTTTTTCGCTTTTTCCTAAGAGAAAGGTAAATACGAATATTTAGATCCTAATCCATTTTCCTATATGTGTATATATATATATATATATATAATATATAGGTACACGTTCCGTGTTAAAAATTTAAACCAAATTTATAGCTTTGTTTTATACGCAGAAACCATTTTCACCGCCATCATCCTCGTATTGTGAATTTTATTCGTTCCTACGCACGATAGGTACTTTATTCTGTTTATGAAAATAATGAAGAGAGATTTAATTAAATAACCCGAACAGAAAATTGTGTGCAGAGAGTTTCATATTTTATTCATTGAAATTTATTTCTCATGTATTATTAACGTTCCAACAAATGCCGCATCCGCGTATTTCACGGCGAATGGGTACCTAGGCTAAGCTTACATACTATTCTCTCTACAAAGTGAAAAAGAGATTTTTTGACAGCATCGATTTCGATATTCTGGGTGCACCTGGTATACCTAATGATTTTCATCTGAATACACGTACCATACACTATCAGCGGTAGAATTTTGTATCAGATTGCAAAATCCAACGAAATCTATAGAATATCATCACTGACTGTATGAACCTAAGTAAATTCTTAACACTGCATAGATGGTACCATAGTGTTCAGTGGCGCAGTCAAATAAAGTTATGATGAGGACGTAATAAATTTTCGCATTAGTTAAAAATTCCGTTTACATCTCATCGCGCCATCCTTCAGTTCACTCCGATAAAAGAAAAAATTAAGAATTTTCTAAATATGGCCTAGTTGGTATTTTGAAAACGCCAAAAAAACGTGTACAGGGTTATTCAGGTCCATTCGCACAGCACAAAATTCCAATTTGGTACGTGTGAATGTGACTAAGCGTGGACAATTGTCTCACACATTTATGCATTTTAGCTTGCATCATCGCAGAAGATACCCATGTAAACACAAAAATCCATGCCAACATCTTAGTGGGCATAGATTTACTGTGCATGTGCAGTGGGTAATTTTGCGTCTGTTTTGATTTTGTTTTTATTGTGAGTCTGTGATGGCTTCGAAAACAGACGAAAAAAGACCTACTGCACACGTGCAGTAAACCGACGTCCATTGTTCGGCGTTAGAATGATAGCACGTTTCGTAAACATTGGTCAGATAGGGCTGCTGAGTATCCAGTACTAAGTGATCGAAGATTGGGACTGTCCAAGATCAGAGTGCGTCAGCATCGATTGAGCTGATAAGGAACGAATCAATGTTCAATCTGTTTTTTTTCTTTTTTTTATTCATTAGAGCCCATGTATTTTTGACTATTTTAAAAAATTCACCAAAAATTTGAAAATTTGGTATTTATAAGCACAATTTAAGTTAAATGAAAGATAAGACCCTCCTACTTGAATAACTAAATGAAAAGATATTTTACAAAGCTAAATTAACCTATACAGACCTAGGAAAAGACACCTTATTTTTTATACAATTACAGTATTAAATTATATAAGAAAAGACTACTTTTTTCCATATCAGTTAAGGCGTGCATAGTTATATATACAATTTTTCTTTTTACACCTATATGAAGAAGAGAATTTAATCTTTCGTTGAGCTCCAATTGTATCTAAAAATTCCAAAAATTAAGTTTTTGGCGAATTTTTAAAAATGGTTAAAAATACATTGGCTTTATGAGAGAAAAAAGATTGATCACTAATACAATTACAAGTTTTGCTATCTGATGTTGACTTGTCGTGGAGTGTCCTAATTGACGATAAAAAATTGTACTATAATTACAAAACAAGAGCATGTGCATTCTTACGTTACGAAACTAGATTATAACATTCTTAGATTACAAAATAAGGGCACAGTATTAGAGAAAGTATTCGAAGAGATAACCATTTGTGATGACACAGTACCCTACGCGATCATAAAACTCAGACTAAATGTGTATCAGCTGAATGTGTGTAATGTTAGACCAGAAATCCTCTGCTTCAATGTAAAGGCTAAGAAATGGTCCATGTCTGTAAACAATTTAGGAAATGTGGCCCCCCCATAAGAAATAACCCTAAGGATTCAGGTCACGGGACCTTGTTGACCATGCAAAAGTATCCCTGCGTGTGCCGAAGAGTTCTCCTAAGAAAGCATTACGGAGGTATTCTATGACAGGTCCATGATTATGGACAGGACTGTCATAATGCATAATACACAGTTCATTGCCATCAGTCACAGCACCAAGCCTGTCACTGATTTCAGTTTGCAAAAGATCGAGGTACTTTCGGTCTGTCAGATTACAATCGATAAGTATTGAGCCAAGGAGGGTCTTTTTGTAAATATCAGCCCATAGATTAATTTGTTGTATATCTTGCTAACGGTTTGGTTAGTTAGGTATCGCCGTGATGTAAGTTGAAACGCATGTGATTGGGATTGTCCTCGCTTAGTCAGATTCACACGCAGCAAATGTGAATTTTGCATAGTGCGAGAGAAACTGATTAACCATTTATAACAATTATTAATTGTCCTTTGTTTTTAATATTGAGATGGATACAAATAGGATTGTCATGACCCCTCCCCTCAAAAAATTTTCTATCACATTTTGGTATTTGAAGGAAATTGTCGGAAATCGGCATTATTTGAGTCACGCATTTCTCATGTGAAAAATCCTCAATTATCTCTATTTAACATGAAGAATAAAATTCTAGCGCAGCAAACCTCGCCAGAAAAGTAGGTTTTCGAGAAAAAGAATTATGAATTTTGATGGTCACATTAATTGTTTGTAAATTTATATGCGTTAGTGGTATGTTAGGATTGTACAAAATTTGTTAGCTGCTGACAACGTATTAGACAATATGAAATTTAAAAGCATTAACTTATTTCTTGAAATAAAAAATTAATTAAGATGATAAAGTATGGTAAATAATCATATAACTTCAAATAAAACCGAAGAAATATAATAACGTTATGAAATAAAAAACAGAAAACATGAACTTATGGTTAATTTTTGTAAAAAGAAAAGTTCATGCCAATTACAAAAAAGAGGAAAGAAAGTTTACGGGAAGGACCGTCCGGTCAGTCCGCACCGAAATTGGTAGCGTACTATAGTAAATTATAATAAATATTCGTTTCAAATTTCGTACGTATGGTTCCAAAATTCCGCATTTTATGACCAATATAAAAATAAAAATAGCGGTACCGGAAGTACCATCCGGACGATTCGAGCGAAAATTAATGGCATACTACAATGAATTAAAATAAATGTTTGTTTCAAATTTTGTGACTGTTGATGCAAAATTGAGCATTTTATAGTCAAAATAAAAACAAAATTGGCGATACAGAAAGACTACCATCTGGCCAATCCACACCAAAATCAATAGGTCTAGTCCTTGGGTTAGTATAAATATTCGTTCTAAATTTCGTGATTATCGGACAAAAGTTGCGATCTGTACCGTGCGAACAAGAAATTGACTCATATCTAACTATTTATCTATCAACCTATCTATATATCTATCTGTCTATCTGTCTATCAATCTATCTATCTATCTATCTATCTATCTATATATATATATATATATGAATTTTAGTTATTGGTGCCAAAGTAAAGATAACAAAAAAACCTGAATTTCCTTTTTTTTTAATTAAATAGAAATTCTATCGAAAATATTTATCATCTACAGGGACCGCGCGAGGGGAGATTGGAAGGCGGCACACCCCCCTTGAGCCAAGCTGTTGTAAAAATTGATCGGCTGTTGCAAAAATTGAAAGAAGTGAGACCGGTGATTTTTTTTTTTGCTCTTCCACTGACCAATTGACATCGTTTATTTTTGGATTATTTTTGTAAAAATTGTTATTTTCTTGGGTGTGTTGTAAAAACTGACCGGTTACAACACCCTCAACAACATCGCTTCACGCGGTCCCCGTTCACATAAATAGTTTACTTAAATTTGGTAGGTAACTTACCCGATACTTATTCGTAATGTACTATTTCTGTATATTCTGATGGCAGTCATATCTTGAAATACAGATAGAACTTTCATCTCACGTAATTGTCGAATGTATAAGTCTGGAACCCAAAATTTTTCCTCTTTACTCCAGGTTAATTCAAGTTGGTCAACATTGTTGTCAATTATACGTATTCTCGGATCTTCCCAGTAAACGTGAAGAAATACATCCAGCGAAATTTCCTATAGTATCCATCCTAACAATTAATGAACAACATCAAAATATAAAACGCCATACACGAATTAAACAAATTTCGTTGCGTATCGATCTTCTAGGTTCAAGGATGCTCGTCAAACAAATAAATCAATAGTTAAGGGCGGTTTTCTTATTGGAAAAAAGAAAGTGAAATTCTTTTTAACCAAGTTTGAAAAAACAAAACAAGTTTATCAATTCGATCGGCAGGCCTATGTTGTTATTATTTTTCTTTATGTTTGTCTCAGTGAAAATGTTATCCACTAGAGAGTAATCCCGTCGTGGTACTATTTTATTTTCTCTGGAATTGATGAGATGGTTTTCGAGTCATTTAAAAAAAAACTGTTTCAAAATAAAAATGTTGCCAACGAATGTAAATGAAATGAAAAAGCATTAAATAAAACCGCAGCTGCGCTTTCTGTGTGTGTGTGTGTGTGTTCCTAATTTCAGACTTATTGCTGCTACCTTCTTCAGCTAGCCCAGAAATTCTAGGCCTATTACAATAAGCTTGATTCCTATGAGGCTGGTTGGGCGAATAATTTTCTGTTTTTCAGATAGGTAGCTCGTAGCCTAAACACTTTTTGGTACATTATGCTTAATAAGCCTGCCATTTTCAGGCTGATTGAATGAATTTTCTTTCTCCATTTTTGGAATGCTGACTCTAATCGGAATGACGACGGTATTAGTACAAAGGCAGATTTCACATATCGATTAAGTATGACATACACATATATACCTTACATAAAACATTTTCTTTAATAAAAATCAATTTCATAAACAAAGCCTTAGTTAACAAGTATAAAAATTTTAGCGAAATAGCGGTAATTTCGAGGCAATCATGATATTTTTTTTTAGGTGAAACTTCCTTACGCTGTTAGTGAACTCTTATGACCTTAACACGACGAATCGTTACCGACTAAAAATATCAGACGCCGAGGACTGCAACGTGGAGCAAATCCTGGTTAAAAATATTTGATGTCAGCGGACTGAATTATGGAGCACATGCTTGGTTTTTTTTAATTACAGAAAAAAAGTAAAAAGGCGTTTTGAGAGGCGAGGCACTCATTTTAATAAAAAATAAAAATGGGAGGTTTGAAGGATAAAGCCCCAGATAAAACAGAGGGTTTTGGATCATTTTCTATTCTTTTTTTGTAGTTTATTTTGCGATACATCATTGGGGCACTGATTTCGAGTTTGACATTCGTATTTTCATTCAACCAATTCTTCGACCCTCAGGGGCTTCAAAAGGGTCCAAATTTTAATTCTCATATTTTTTTGTGTGATACATCAGTAGGTACATTTCTTGGGGCACTGATTTTAAATTTTACATTCATATTTTCATTCAACCCATTCCTGGATTACCAAATGATTCAAAATGGACCAAATTTGACTTCTTAAATTTTTCTGTGCTGGATACGTTTTTTGGAGTGCTGACCAGATTTTGATTTTTCATCTTTTAATACGTGAAACATTATCAGGATTTTTTGTATTTCTGATTTCAAATTTGACACATTTTATTTTTTAACGAGTTGTTACCTCCGGCTTCACTTGCGCAAAGTATGTAATAATCAATTATTTTAACCCCTTTTTTATGGGTCTAAATCAACCGAAATAAAATTCGATGAAGAAAACTGAAACAGAGTGAGAAAGAATCATATCCATCTCACCAATTAGTGGTCATCAGATGATAAAAAAAGAGAGGGGGAGAAGTTTCCATTCAATTCGATTCTCTTTTCTACTGATCCTTCACCTTTGATTTAAGAAGTGTTTCACAGATGGTAAAATTGGTAACTTTGTCCCCAGAGAGGCTACGGATTTCCTTGAAGGCAATAAAGCTTGCTTGAAATAATACAATTTTTTCTGAAAAATCTCATGCAAATCCATACAGTGGTTCTGGAGTGACAGTGTTTCTAACAGTTTTTGACCTGTAGTATTTTATAATAAGTATAAATAGAGATATAGTGGTATAGAGATATAGGGGAAAATGAAGAAATGGAGTCTGGGGGCATAATTGATTTTTAATGAAAGATACATGAATTCAGGATTATTTCAGCAATATCTCATAAGAAGTTTTATTTCTGCCATGTGTCTCATGAAACATTCATGTTTTTTTCGTTAGACTTGAATTTTAGATACTGTTATTTTAATGTTGAAGAAAGAACCCCATAAAAAATTTTCTAATTATATGCTCCAGTTTTTAAAGAGGTTCTTGATGAAAATCTACTCATTAATTTAGATTTCACAAAATGATCTGTGGTTGGGGGTGGGTGTGTTTTTCATTTCTTAACTCCAGGAAAATTTTGGCACTAAAAGCTCAAATTCATATGTACCTATACATATAAACTTATATTTATATGTAGGTACATAGGTATTCCCTTTTATTGTTACCCTGGCACAGGTTATAATTTTTGTCCAATAATTATGAAATTTGATATAAATATTAGTAACTGGCTACTAAGCCAACGACTAGACCTATTAATTTTGGTACAGATCAGCCAGACAGTAATAATTCCATAAAGTCCATTTTTGTTCTTTTTGAAAGAGAAGTTGTTTTGAACTGTATAATTTTAGGTCTACAGCTATAAAATTAAATACAATCATCAGTTATGATCTATTACCAACTTTTTAACAGTAACTAATTTCCTAATTTTTGAAAACATATTTTTTCCAATGGAGCTGCTACTGCGTTATTAAGTGTTTTTTTCTTCTTCTTTTTTGCTATATGTTATCAAAACATGTAACATGCCATTATAATATGATAAATGAATTCGTAAAAAAAAGAGTTAAAGCATCTAGATATAACTTACTTGTAAAGTTCTTCGATATTCAAAAACAAATGATACCACTAATTGTAGTTACTTCATAAGAAGATTTTATTAACGGTATTTCTTTTTGAATAATGGCTTTCGAATTTGTTTCATATGAGGGTCAATTAGTGATTGATCTTTAAAATAAAAAAGGCGTGAGTTCCGCTGGGGCTTTACCCATGAAGGATTGATGTGTAAACATAATAATAGTGTGGTTGTGTGCATGCACAAGGCGTTTTGCACACACACAACCACAAACCCACATATCATGTAACCACACAAATGAGAGTTACAATTGTAAGAGTTACCGTTACATGAATCTGACGATTGTAATTTTGTTTAGCCTTACCATAGACCAAGTGTTAAGATGTTTATACATTAAGAAATAATAATTGAACGTTATTCTTGTATTTCAGTGGTTAGCCCCTTAAGAATTATACTTGATATCATATTGATTTCTCTTTTATTAAATTTTTTAATTCTTATTTCTCATTCAATTTAGTCAGGAGTTTTCAAAATTTGGATATGAATTTTTCACAATGAGAACCTGCTGCCATTTTATTTTATTTTTTCCATTTCTTACGCTCACAGTTTGCTTGTCACAAGTGTTGAGTAAATAGACTAGATTTTAAGAATTCTATTAATATGAGTAATTTTGATTCTTAACACTTTTTTAATGTGAAGTCAATGCTTACGTCATTTCCAAAAACCTGTATAAAACAAATCTTAAATATTTTTACAAGTTTTATTAATAAAATTTTTCAAACAAGATTCGCGTTTTTTTACCATTCATCTTTTTGAAAAAATAAAAAATAAAGCTGAAGAGTCATTATAAAGTTTTTTTCTTTAGAGCCATTTGAATTAATCGAGCGCACATTATTACGAGTTTTATTACAAAAGTTTGATTGCTGAAAAATTCTACACTTTAGTAACTTTCATCGATTTTTCCCCCTTTTTTACTTTGTTGTGCTCAAGGAAAGTGAGAAAAAAATTATTTTCGTCGTTTTTGAGTTTTCAGCATTTAGTATTGGTATATACGATGTCTGTCATATTTTTTCCCCCATTTTCATGAATAATCGCAATGATGGTACTGAGGTTAACAATTTGGGGGAGTAAAGATATTTTTTTGTTGAAGGGAGCTATTCAACAGTGAAATTTCGAGTAAAATGTTTGAATATATAGAAACAAATTTCGAAGTTTTGGCCTTTGAGAGTCTGTTTTTCCCCAGCTAAAGATTAGAGCTGCCACTGAATAATTGTCTTTCTCATAACAAAAAATATTACAGTAACTAGGAATAAATTGAAAAATAAATAAATTCAAGAAATGTTTACAATTTTTCTAGAATTTACAAATTTTAGAAACTTTTTGATAGGTAGAAGAAATTATATTTCACACCTTTTTTTGCAAACGCAAAAAAATAAATAAATCGTCTATCAACAATTCGGACTAATTGTAAGTGTGGGTGTGTGTATGTGTAGATACACGACACCACACAAACACCAATGCTGGTTTGTTGCGTGTATACGTAGTAGTATGTGCGGGCCGAGCCCAGTAAACAAGTTTAGCTTCACAGACGAAATGTACAGCCGTGAGCGCAAAAACAGAGTTTGTGGGTTTTACCCCACTGGCCCGCTAGGTGGTCGACGAGTGTGTAGTACACACTCGTTTGTCAACAACTACCCCTCGCCACACCACTATCCTCCTAGTAAGTTTCCGGAGAAACTTACAATGACCTATGACGCCAGTTAAGTGTGGCGCGGTGTTCACTACTACGCTCACAGATGTTGTTTATGTAGTAGGATTGCCAGGTCTCTTCAGTTTGGGCTTACCGAAGTTTTCAGGGAGAGTAGGACGGGAAGGGCGTGTACGGGGCGCTCAAGGCTGGGGAGTGAGACGCACTCGAGTTTGTGGTCTCATGAGTGGGGTTTGGGGTCGAGACGTGGGAATGCTCATGAGGGGTGGCAGGTAGGTTATAGGTGGCGCCATTAAAGGTGGCATAACCAGGGCCTGGGGGTATACTGATGCCAAGAGTTGTAGATGTGGGGGAATGGGAATTCTGGGGGGAGGCATCACAACTTAGGGAAGTGGCATCTGTGTTGTCGCTAGGGCGAGCAACAGCGTGTTATGTGCTGCAAGCACGGCGGCGGTAAATTGCTCCCACGGCTGCAGTGTTTGATTCTGCAACATGGGAGGAACCACCAGTTGCAGTACAGGGGGCTGTACCACAGACGGGGCAGGCTCCTGTGTGGAAGCCTGAGATGGAGCAGGAGTTTGGGTTTGTGGTCTGCCGCGTCTTTTGTCCCATTTAAGCTCCATATAGGAGAGGCTGCAAGTGCAAGCTTCACACCGGGCACGGCCACTTGCCTTACAGTTTAAACGGGGATGCTTTGCCAGTTTGCCATCAGCGGGGGGATAGTCGATAGGACGAGGTTTACCTACTACTGCAAATCCAGTGGTCTTATCAAGGAGCTGCCCTTTGCTGACATCAGAAAGCAGTTGGTACTGGCTGAGGAAGTCTGCTCCGATGATGGGATCAGCGATATTGGTGATGATAAAGGCCCACTTAAATTCGCGTCGAAGGCCGAAATCTACCTGCACCAACTTAACTCTGTAAGTACTAATTGGAGTTTGGTTCAAAGCGTAGATTTGGAGCTCAGCGTTGCATTTCCGGTCTTCAGGGGTTGGAGGTATAGCCGATATCTCCGCGCCAGTGTCAACCAGGAAGTGATGCTCGCTAAGCAGATCTTTTACAAATAGATGGACTGAGGTGAAAACGAGTGGGAGTGCCGTCTTGACTGACTCGTTTACTCGTTTCCCAAACAGGTAGGGGATTTGGAATTGCGGCGGTTTTGATTTTGGGGTTTGTCCCACCACGAACATGGTGGGTCAGAGCAGTTGCGTGATTTCCTCCCAAACTGTTGGTGATACCAATAGTAGCCATTGTGTGAATGGGAGGGAGAGCGGGTGTTCACCGGTCTCTTTCCGTCGATGACTTGTAGCGTCGTCCGTGGTTTCAAACAACTGGAGCTAGAATCACGAGAGCGCAATCTGTCTCTGGACCTAGCATCGTGTGAATGCGAATGCCTACGTTCGGGGAACATGGCAGGGTCTTTAGGGGGGTCAACAGAACTCACCTGTTTTCCAGCCAAGAGCTGTTGAAGCAGCTGGGTAATGGTAGCTAACTCCGAGGAATTAGCTGTTGGTGCTGTCAATGGGGATGCCACGGGAGTTGTGATAGTGGAGATGGTGCTGGTTGCAGGGGATATTGACTGGAAGGTTTGCTCAAGAGGTATTGACTCGTCAGCTTCAAGCGCTGCCTGTTGAAATGTCGCGGGCTTGGTCATGGCCAATGTCTGTCGGATATTGACTGGGAGGGATTGGAAAAGAAGGTTACAGAGGACATCGTCGTTAACTCTTCCTTCGTTTAGGGTAACGAGGCGGCGGTGGTACGCCAAAGGCCTCTCAGAAGGTAGACGATGGGTATTCTCCAGCAGAGTTCTAATTCGGGTGTAGGAGGAAGGGGAAAATTCCTGCTGGATTTGATTGTGGAGGTTCGACCAAGTGTGTAGCGAGTTGTCGGAACTGTATAGTAATTCCAACACAGCATTAGCTACCTGGGTTGGCAAGTGGCCGGAGATTGCCAGATAAAGCTGAGACTTGCTGGTATTGCCGCTGGCGCAAGCAAGATTCTCAATCTGCTGCAGCCAGAGGTGCACATTCTTGGCGTTGAAGGGTGGAAGGCCTGTGAGTAACCGGGGTGGATGGGCTGGTAAGGGAGGCGTGGTGGTACATCCAATTGCGGCGGAATTTGCTTCCTGCTGGTGCGATTGCTGATTTAGGATAGGGGATAACCTCAGTGTAGAGCTGTCAACCGGCTGGTGCTGGTTGACTGGAAGCTCCTCACCCGGGAGGTAACTGTCAAGGAATGGGCCAAAGTTTACAATTGTGGAGGACTGCGGGATTGCCAAGTTTGTCGGTACATTTGACAAACGCATACTGGTATGCGGCGTTGAGTGGACGGCAGTCGTGGGGTTGGGCTGGTTCTCTATCCTCCTGGAAGGATTGCTGACTGTGGCCTTCGCAAGCATCAGCGGGAGAACCAGGTCGTTGAGAGACAATGGGGTTAGTTTAGTTGGAAGGAAAGGCTAAGTTTTCACTTTCCTCGTCAGCAGCTGATTGCTGACTGTTTGGTTCTCTGAGGGATGGCTGGTCGGTACTTGCGTACCAACGTCGAGCCTGGGAAGAGGAGAGGGAAAAATGAAAAAATAGGGAAATGGAAAGGGAAAGAGAAGGAGAACCTTCTCCATCGGCTGTCGAGTGCCGACTGATTTTTATGGATGTTGGTCGGTACTTAAGTACTGACGAGCAACGAGGGAAAGAGGAGGAGAAGGAGAACCTTCTCCGTTGGCTGACAAGAGCCGACTGAGTTACTTCTTCGGTTGTTGGGGGATATGTCAACGTTTGAAGAAGGGGTGTGGTTTTGAGATATCAGCTGATGAAAGCCGATTGGTTGTTGTTTCCAAGCTAGTTGGAAGCGGTGGGGAAGGAGGTGACGGTTCCTTCCCCTGTTGACGGTAAAATGTCAACAACAAAAATAAAATACTTACGTCGGAGGTCACCACTTGTGGGTGTGTGTATGTGTAGATACATGACACCACACAAACACCAATGCTGGTCGGTTGCGTGTATACGTAGTAGTATGTGCGGGCCGAGCCCAGTAAACAAGTTTAGTTGCACAGACAAAATATACAGCCGTGAGAGCAAAAACAGAGTTTGTGGGTTTTACCCCACTGGCCCGCTAGGTGGTCGACGAGTGTGTAGTACACACTCGTTCGTCAACAACCACCCGTCACCACAGTAAGTTAATTCTTTTTTAAAACTTTTTAATTACGGAACTTATTTAGTTTTTGTATAAATGAAAACGATTCTGGGCTTGTTCAAACTAATTATAATGTTCAGAAAAATTCTTATTGCTTTCATATAACTGAAGATCAGAATTTAAATTAGATTATTGGAATACATTTAATTTTTTTTATTTATTAAGATCAATTTTCGTCTCTGAAACATATTGTAAAATTGAGTTTTTATTTAAGAAAGAATTGTTTCATAATATGATGATTTCAAAAATTACATTCTCAATCTGCATTCGTTGTTACCATGAGGAGTTACAAACTATTTTTATCGATCAAAAGTTTTTATTTTCCTTGTTTTTATTTTCTTTTTATTATTTCCTTTTTTTTTTTTCAGATGCGAGAAAATATTATTTCGAGAGCAAAATTAAGATTTTAAGGGCTCTTAATTTGCGATTTGTACTTATTAAGTGGCTTTTACTGAAATTAAAATTTAATTTGAATTTGAGAATTCCTTTAGAACGTGCGAGATAGTTTTAGTCGCTGAATTCGAATTCGAATGGTCTATTGCTTGGGACTCCGTGATGGAAACTAAAATAAATATTTAAAAATGTAAATTTCATAAATCGAATAATTCCTATCTATAGGTATAGGTATGTTGAAAAATATCGGAGCACAATATGAACGATAACTACGATTCTCCTAAATACAAAAAAACTTTTCTTCCACGTTCTTACCAAATGGTAGTTGTGAATTAAGTACCTAGTTAACAATAGAAGAAAAAGACACAATCTTTCTAATTTTAATCTAAAACGAGAAGGAACAGCAAATAAGTTTCTTATTACCTAATGAATGAAAATCCTAATCAATGATCAAAATTTATGTAAAAATACTAACTAAATGTCGCACCATTTTCAAAATCGATGTTTGTATGTATAGCAGCGGTTCGGATTTACCTATAAATATTCTGTATTTAAAATCTATTCGTGAAAAACCGTGTCTCGCTTAAGAGACGATTAAAAAAAAAAGACGGCAAATTCTAAACTTTTCATTATTGTACCTGCTCAGTAGTTGAATTTCCGCATTTTACGGATTAATATAGACCTTTACATATTATAGATACCATTTATTGCTTTTTAAAGTCCGATCGTGTGTCATTTTTTTTCAGCATTCCATTTTTTGAGAATATTTGTAATTTTTTAACTGACTTCGAAAAAAAAAAGTTATCAATTCGATTCGTATATGTTTTTTTTGTTTTTTTTAAGTTTGTTCCAGCATAATTTCTCAAACTGATCACCGATTTTGATGAACTTTCTTCTGGATGATAGAGGATATTTTCATAGTGGTCCCATTAAATGTTTTTCAGAATTGATGAGGGCTTAGCTCCCATGCCTCCCTTAACATCGCCACTAATTTCGGTTGAAAATAGATTCTCAGTTGAGAATACTGCCCAACAAATAACCTCGTATGATCAAATTATTGAAGTACCAATGTATGCGCTGATTCTGATTACAATTTTTCATTCGTAACCTTGATTATAAATAAATTCGTAATTGAAAATATAGTTCAGCCTAGAGCTGAAGTCGAGCATTTTTTTATTAGCCTTTGGACGACGGTTTTTTGAGCGTCTGATTCCACAAAATTTTGTTTTTAAATTTAGCTGTATAATGTCTGAAATTTATTTATTAAATTCGAAATTTCGTAAATTAACTTAGGCAAGTACATTAAAAACGGAACTGAAATAACTCACCTCTTTGCTTTCATCGACTGCTGACACACGCTTTATGAATAGGGATATCGTTACATCCATTTCTTTGTCTGTAAAACGAATGTCAAACTTGGTATAAATTTCTTTTATTACACATTTACAACACAAAGAACAATGATATTTTGGATGGAATACTATCTACTCAAATGTCCTTGACTTTTCGCAGACAAGAAAAAATTAAATCGTCGATTTTATGAATACCTACGTTTGTATATACGATATGTAAATGTACATTAATGTATAGTTACGAGACGTTACTTACACATGTGTATGGCGAGTAGTATTTCCAATCCATGTTACCGATTGGTACTATTAAAGTAGGTTTTTGTGACCCTAATTTTAACCTTTGTGGCCTCATTTGTATTTTTTTTAGATAATTATTTAGGCTTATCGTGTCTCACCAAAATAGTTTAAGTAGAATTTGTCGGTAAACATTTATCTTTTATTTTTATGTTTTTAACCAACTTCAAAAAAAGGAGCACAAACTTCTTAACCTGGACACCGATTTTGATGAACTTGTTTTCAATGATAGAGAATAATCCCGAGTTGGTCTCATTAAATTCTTTGTAGAATCCATGAAATAGTTTATAAGTCATCTTCAGTCTAAATAAAAAATTGTTAGTTTTAAGGAAATATTTTTGCTAACGATGGAAACAAAAAATCGCTGAAAAAACGGTGTTCGTTCCACTGGGGGGATACTCATGAAGGATTGATATGTAAACATAAAATAGTGTAATATGTGCATGTGTGCACAACACATTGCATATGCACACAACCACACACCTACACTTAACACGCAAATGAGAGTTAAGATTATAAGAGTTATTCTTACACAAATCTGACAGTCATAATTTTCATTCAGCCCCTACTGTAGACCAAATGCTAAGATGTTTCCACACAAAAATATTTTCATCAAAAAGTCTGACTACATTCAAAAAACAAAAAACTAATAAAAATCTAAAAAGAGAAAAATAATTATTTTAAAATTTCTCCAGTAAAATCTACTGTAATTAAAATGAAATGAAAAAGCAATGGTAAGTTAATTATTTTTTTCAAAAAATGAAACTGACTTGAAAAAAAGAATAAAAAATGAGCTAAAAAGAGAAAAATTTTGTTTTTAAAATTTTTCCAGCACGATGCAGGTCTGGAGACTGGAATTATTGAAGTCGGCGCTAATTAAAAAGTTTTTTTTTTTAATTTGGCAAATTAACATTTGGGTGCATAATAAAATGAATAAGTCAGGTTAATGGCACATGATCCATCATTTACATTGCACCAGAATTCAAAAGTAAAATAGCAAAATGAAATAATAAAATACACAATTAAGGAATCAAATTTTATTTTTGTCGTTAATTTTTCTCTCTCCCCCCAGAAATCAACACATTTCAACGCCCATCATTAAAAACAATCGAAAATATTAGAATGATTTAAGAAAAGGTACGACATCAAATGTTAAGAAAAATTAATTTGTATTTGATTTAGTTAATTAGAGTAATTTTTAAAACTCGAGGTAAAAAAATTTGAATAGTTCAGTGAAGAATGCCAATTTATGGTATTCAATTTACAATTCATGATTTATTACTTACAGTTTATTGTTTAATAATTCCGATTCTGTTGGATTTTTCAAAACGTAATCTGTTACAAAAACCTGTTTTCAATATTTAAGGGACAGCGAAATTTTTATCGAATACCTATACTAGTTCTTTGAAGTCAGGCTATCAATTTTTTCCTTTATTCAAATGAGGTACCCCATTTAATGTAAATATTTATTGGAGTTTAGAAAAGTTTTTGTTGCATCCATTGAATAAATTTGACCCAAAAGAACATGAAGTGCTTTAGTTGACGAAAAATTATACGATATAACTACTATTAAAGTGAAGAACTAAATATAAGTTTCTAACTTACAAATATAGGCTAATCATTTTGTTTTTGTATGATAATTAAGATAATTAATACTTATTCACAATTAATTATAAAAAATATTTACAGCGGTTTAGCGGAGGGGGTATACGAGTGTTCAAACCTCCTTAAACTCAAAAACATTTGTAACTCCTTCCCTCAGCGAAGGTTAACGAATGAACATTCTCAAATTTAATGACTGAAACCAAACCCACCAAAATCTTAATTTCGCTACACCTTTGAATATTGAGTTGAACGCAATCTAATTTTACTTTTATGAATTGAGTCTTCCACGATATATTAATTGAGTTCCTACCTGTCTCTGAGTTGAGTCTTGACCTGTTTTTGAACCGAGTCCAAATCTGCGTGAAATATTGTTTCCATTGTATGCCAAATGTATTTTTATGGACACGACACATTTTATGCTTTATAAATGGAAAACATTCAATTTCCATTGACCGTGTAAGCTGCAGAATTTTATTCTTGCCACAGCAACAAGAATGACGAATGCGTATGAAAGCTTCCATGTGAAATTAAATGGATATTTTGCAAGTTTTTATTAGAAAATCTACCTATTACGCTTGGTGCGGTATTAGCCCCCGGTGTTGGGGTTAGGTACGTTTTTCATTTCATAACCTCAGGAAAATTTTGGCAACAATAACTCATATTCATATATATATATATATATGGATAGATAGATATAAGTCAATTTTTTGTTCCCGCAGTATAGATCGCAATTTTTGTCCGATAATTACAAAATTTAGTACGAATATTTTCGCTAAGTCAAAGACCAGACCTATTAATGTTGGTTCAAATCGGCCGAACGGTACTTCCGGTACCACCATTTTTGTTTTTATTTTGACTATAAAATGCTCAATTTTCTACTAATAGTTACAAAATTAGGAATAAATATTTATTTTAATTTAATGTAGTACGTTACCAATTTTGGCGCAGATCCGCCTGACGGTACTTCCGATACCGCTTTTTTTGTTTTTATATTGGTTATAAAATGCGGAATTTTGGAACCATATATATGAAATTTGAAAAAAATATTTATTATAATTTATTATAGCATGCTACCAATTTTGGTGGTGATCGACTGGACGATACTTCCGGTAAACTTTTTTTCCTCTTTTTTTATAATTTGCATGAAATTTTTTTTTTTTACAAAAATAACTACATAATTATGGTTTTTTTTTTTTTTATTTCATAACTTTATTATATTTCTTTTTTTTATTTTAAATTATATGATTATTTATCATACTCTACTATCATAATTAATTTTTCATTTCAAGAAAATATGTTTTTATATTTCACATTGTCTAATATATTTTGTCAGGAGCTAACACATTGCATATACCTAATCATAACATGTCGTTAACGCAGATAAACTTACAAACAATTGATGTGACCATCAAAATTCATAATTCTTTTTCTCGAAAACCTACTTTTCCTAGCGAGGTTTGCTGCATTAGGGTTTTTTTTATGTTTCATCTAAATCTGTGAGTATTTGCCCAAGTTTTATTGGAACTATAGCTCCATATTTAAACGTATAAAAATAATAAGGTCAGCAATATGAAGAACGAATTCAAAAAATCTATATGAACAACAAATTTTTCTAGACTAATAAATGGGAGTTTGGGCAGAGAGTGTGTAATAATTTACAGGCTACAGCCTATTATCGATGTCTTTATTTAAGTATACTTGTCATACATAAGTAATAACATTTTTAAGCTATGCAATTGGTCTTAAACCAATAGTCAGTGCTAAGGCTTGTAAATGTGAAGAGAAATGTTATTTCTTGGTTGGGAACTCAACTCATAAACAATTCAATGGGACTCGACACAATTCACAGATAGCAAAAATTCGTTATCGAATTTTGAGAATTAGCTCAGTTCTATCGAAATATTTATTTTCATTTAGTTCGATCATTATTCATAGCGACATTTTTTTAAATTTTTGTTGTAATATCCTGCACATTTTATAAAATATTTTGCTGCTTTATGCAGGATTGTTCGAAGGGAGAATAATTTTTGAAAAATTGATTGATGATGTATTTTCGATATTTTTTAATATTATATCTGTTGGAATAACTGAAAATTTTTTGTACATTGGTTTAATTTCTTTAAATTTGAAATTCGACTCATAACATATATTATATAAAAGTAGGGGTTCGTACAATTTTACAGCCTATTTTTCCTATTCAACGATAGAAATATATAATTTACCCAATGTCATTTTTTTCAGTTAGTCTACAATGGAAAGAGGATATAAAATTGCGCAGAAAACTCCGGGCTACAGTTTAGCAAATATGTTTGACCCTTCTTCTTTATTCTGAGGTGTTGTTCCCATTTTATCTTGTCGTTTTTTTTTGTTTTTTTTGTTCATCATCTATGAGTAGGCCGGTCCTATATTTTTTCTTTATAGGCCAAAAAGAAAGAAATTCGCTCCGCCATGGAGAAATTCTGGACTTCCGCTGAAAAAAGTTTTCTTTTTTGTGCTTTTGCTTGGTTGATCTTATGACCGTTAATGTTTCGGTTTCAGCCTACTCATAAATTTACTAACTTATTATTTAACCGAGATGCTACTTCCTCAACAAACCGAAGATATATTACGGTTATGTCTCTCAAAATAACTTTTTTCCTTTATTGTTTTTTTTTTGTTTTGTGAAAACTTATTTTTTGCAACACTTAAACAAAAATTCGGTTTTTTAAAGCGTTTTGAATGAACTAAAATATCAAATTTTAATACGACGCGAAAAAATAAAGTTGGGCGCATCCGTACGCTCGTGTTGACTTTCTTGCTCGTCTCGATCACTTTTTTGCATGGATAGACTACTTTCACAGTTTCTTGTTTTTTCTAAAGTAAAATTATTAAATCAGTTATTGGGTTTTAAGAAAATTATTTGAGTAATTTTTTCTGGAGTTGGAGGGACACGCGTGCAAAGAAGATGATTATTTGACTCGTGCTGCAAAATTCACACTCGTATCAAAATCACCAACCTATTTTTAGCACTTTTATTATAACTATTTTTTTAAAAATGGAAAAAAAATAATGTAGTTGTCGCACTTTTGCAGGCATTAATTAATAATTTTGGAGAACTTATTTTAGATGGACGTGTTTTTCACGGCACGTAAATGAAATTTAATTTTATGATATACGAAACGTGACGAATACTTACTGGGAGGTACGTCTTTATTATAATCAGTTTCCAGTTCAAATAAATCTTTGTTATCAGCCTCAATTATGAAACTGAAAAACAAAAAGAAAATTATTGTTAAATACTAATCTTTTATCAGTTGAAAATAAATTAACATAATAAGGAAACAATTTAAAAGCCTAATACTTAATATATACCTACATACTGGTAGGTAGCCTATTATTGAGAGTATTAGTGCCATTAATGTATATTTCGGATACGCCAGCGCGCCGTTGAAAAACGTGTTTAATTTCCAAAAACAAACACGAAAATTCATGATAATTCAATTATTGGTTAGGTATCGATAATGATAAAAAAAAAAAATAATAATAATAATAATAATAATGTTGTTTTTTCAACTTCTGTGCACCTGTTGAAAATGTTTAGATACGTCACTGATTACAAAATTACATTGGAAAGCAAGATATTTCTTTAAAATAGGTACGCTTAAATATTCAATGAATTTTGAAAGTTCATTTAATTTGAAATATTTGAGTACGAACTGCAAGTTTTTTTATTTTTAAATATTCCATCCACTCCATCTCCATAGTCTACTTGCTTACTCCTACAATTTTCAATCATTATGCACCACGATTTGCATGTTTTTCTAGCATTTGCCGTCATCTCTAGGAGGAAGACACATGTACCTACGGTTTCTAACCCATGAGAGTGTCAAGACGCGCTGGTATCGCAATCGCATCTTCTCCATATTATATAATGGTTTGAACCAATCACTTGTTGTGGATCTTGGAAGCTATATGAGATGCAAGAACGAAGGAGGACTGAGGCTATTAGGCAATGACATCATCCAGCTATGCGAGATTCATTCAGATGAAGCCCTTTGTACGTTAACGTTTGTATTATTTTCAAGGGAATAAATAAGGGGAGGGTCATGGTGGTCTGAAAACCGCCCCCTTGGCTCCGAATAAAAAAATTTTTACAAAAAAAATGCATTTTTTGTTGTTGGTGGAATTAAACCGGGAGAGGGGAGTGGAAGGGCTGGTTGGAACTCCTTCTTACGACCAAGCTATCTACACCCTTGCTTCTTGTTCATTAGTTATTAGATCATTACATTCCAACCACCTGAACGGATCTGTTTTTCTTTGGGAAGCTTCTACCCATGCATCTGCTAAGGACCTCAACACGTTTTTTCAATTATAAAAGTGCAGAATTTGTTCTTTTGAAGAAGCAGTTCGTTTTTCCAACGTTTAAATATGAAAAACATTTTTTTCCTTTAAATTTTCCTAATTTCCTGTGACGAACTTAATGAGTCAGTCCTGATGAAGAGTTTTTTTCTATTAGATGATCATATTTTCGTCTAGTGCCCTGTGTATCTTTGCTGTATTATTTTCTTCTTCTCAAAAACATTATTTTATAAGGTGTTATTGTTTGACACGTCGATTTTTCGAGTTTTTTTACTTCATAGAACTGACACAGAACTGAAATCGTAGGGTTGAACTAAAAACAAACTTTTAAAGGAAATTATCCAGAACTAAAACTGTCGCGTCTAATCGCATGCCCAATATTGCTCCTTTTATATACTCTCTAAACCAAAAATCACCCAACAACCAGTCGCTGGTGGAATTCACACGCTCTATATTAATCAGTTTTTACCTTTGCTTATGTAGTACTGGACCAGTAAATCAAGATGATTTATGATCAGACATGCCAGCGCTAAATAGGCAACCACGGCGTACTTTTTGACGTACATTGCCTTGCGTTTATGTACGCTATACTTGTGAATTTAAGGTATCTCTTTATCGACTGTATTTTAAATTGTTGAATTCAAGCAAAACGTCGAAAATACGCAGAAGGTAATTCAGAGTTGCCTACTTTTTCGCTGCCATGTCTTGACATTAAAAAGTACATTGGTCTTATGGAGCTTTACTGGTCCAGTAGTATATAGTCAAAGATTTTTCCCCAAATAAGCCTTTATGGGGTTTACATTGCATGTAATTAATGTCATCTTCTAGTAATTCGTTAGAAAGAATTAATTAGAAAATTTTCAAGTACGACGAGTATATTTACGAAAATACGTTGTGTTGTCGACACTATTCGAAAGTTTTAGATACGCTTTACCCGATAATGTGTAAAGTTGAGCTTAAAAATTACGAGTGCGACGGTGACATTTGCAGATATTTAGTTAAATTTTACTAAATCTGCAAAACCCTTCCCACGCCCCTCCCTCATTTTCTTATTCACAAGCTGCACACTCCTCTTCCACGATATCATAAAGTGTAGAATCGTAGAAACGGTTTTCCATATTAATACGAAAAGCACAAAATTTAAATTTTACAAACAAAAATATTCTATACAGAAAAAAAGAGCGAATTTAATTTGGTTATTGTCGTTTTACAAGATTAATGCTCCCCCTTTTTCCACAATTTTGTATTTTAATAAACGGCTGAATTTTTTTTTTTTTCTTTCTTCGCAATTCGTTTTCCTGTCTTTTGTATGTTTTATGGTTTTTTTTGTTTGTTTGTAGCAAAGAGGTACGAGGTCGTTAAACGTCGTTAATTTTAATATCGTTGGTTATTAGAAAGTTAAAACTTTTCATCATTTTCATTTTTGTTCATATACAAATGCAAAGGCGGAAATAAGTCGAGGAATTTTGTAAAATAAAAATTAAGATGGTTTGCAAAATACGATTTCTTTTTCCTAGTGTAATTCTTTGTGATTTGTCGACCTTTTATCATGAATTGATCATTTTTAAGCTGAAAATATAATTAAATGTATCATGGCAGGAAATGACTTACGAGAACTATTAGAGACGAATGCTTAAGTGATATCTACTTAAGTTTTGGTTTGACCAGTAATTTCATATGGTTAAATAATTGTAAGTAATTCTTAAGTACTGATTCTTAATATTGGCATGCATAAACGGAATCTTTCTAGTGTGATTTAATTTAGATCAGGGTCGGCTAATTTACGTGCATCAAATTCTCTACCGTAGAAAATGTAGAGTATTAAGAGAATTAGAGAAATCAAATGATGTAGAGAATATAGATAATATTGTTACAAATGTAAAGTTTTTTTTTGGAGAAAACCAAAAAAAAATTACTTAATTCCTAATTTCTAGACATTCTACACATTTTCTACACAATATACATACATATGTATAGAAATGTAATTATGTTAATTTACATCTCTACGTGCCAACGCCTGCTTCTCTAGGTACCTTTCTAGCGATTTTCATCCTTAAGATATCGGTGGCATAGCTAACTTTTTTTCTAAGGAGAACCATTAGTGGACCAGGGAATAAATATAGCAGGTAATTAAAACTTACTTTTTTCCCCCAACTTCTCCAAAAAAAATAAAATTATTTACAGAAATAGTTGTCAAAAATTTACGGGCAGTAAACTTAAACAAATGTATGTTTTCTCAATTCACATTGGTTTTTTCTTTTTTGTCAAGGTTTTGATCGCCAAGAATATTTTGGGTTGAAGGGAAAAATATTTGAAGAATTTGTATATCGGATAGAAAAAAGCCACAATTTGAACATGAACAAACTTCAGAAATTGGCTCCAACGAATTCTAAGGGACTGTGAAATTTATTTGTTGTAGCTAGTAGTTGGCTACAACAAACAGATTGCTGTAAATGGGTTGTAACGGATATGTGGGGCTATGAAATAATGATGGTTGAAAATTGATAACAAATTATCAATGATAAATAATTATGAGGACATTAGTAATTAATTTTCAGTTTCACTGGTCATTAAAATACAATTATTGTATTCTGGTTAAATCACATATAACAATTTTTAAAAAGATAAGTTACCACTGAAAGAATATTGGTATTAGATAGAAAAAGTGGTTGTATGAAGGAAATCAAGAAAGCACAGGTAAATGAATTTGTTGTAGCCAGTTTCTTAACTTCACCAGTACCTAGTTTGTAGTAGCCAAATTTGTTGCAGCCAATTTTCCTCAACATAGCAGTAAATGGAGTTCTGCCTGGAGCAGGCATTGTGTGTGTTGTTGCCAGCAGTTTGCTGCAGCCTGTGTTTGGTTGTAATTATTTCTACTCTCTCTCCCTCACTCTCTTACTGCTTGCAAACTTTGCACTCGTTAATAATTTCTCACTTTTTTCTCATGTTGCATGATATACTAAGAATTTTCATTCAAAAATTTTGCTCTAAAAATCTAAAGCAGGTACCTCTAATTTATAGTCTGATGTTAATCAAGAAGTATAGCGTGTTTTATCATTTTGACAAACGACAAATCTAAACAATTCTGTCCTTATTAATGTCAATTTTAATTTAATATAAACATTCGTTTACGGTTGAATTAATTTTTAAATTTTTTCCCTTTTTTTTTGTTAATTTTATTTATACAAAATACGTTTGAACTTTGCAGTGTTTCCCTTTTTTTTAAATTAATTTTGTACAAACGTTTACTTTAAAAAAAAAAAAAAAAAAACAAAGAAAAAAAAAGTAAAAACTCGCTATTTATGTTATTTACCAAATAAATAGCAGTTGGTGCTAAGCAAGGGTTAATACGCAAACATTACGCTTGTTATGTGTTTTTTTCACGTTTTTTTTCTTCCTCAAGACCGTGAATTATTAAATTTTGTCTTACACCTAAATGCGTCGTTTATGGTTCAAAAGTTGCAAAAATTTTGAAACGAAAATAAGAAAATTTGCTTGTTAGGATTTGAAATTTTATAATCGAAAATTTCTGAATGAATTTTATTTTTATTTTTTGTTCTTACTTAAGAATTTTACCCTTAAAATGTCCTAGGCTTTCAAAATATGAACTGACTTGATATCAACCGTTTAAATTATAACATAAAATAATTTATTATAAAAAGTCAGTTCACGATTATAAAATTGAATGTTAATGATCTTATTATGTGGAACCTAAAATGACTTAAGCCGACTAAAAGGATATTATTAGAATCACAGACAAAGCTAAGATGGGCTCGACAGACTGCATCCTTACTATACAGATTTTAATTTTTTATGTTTTTGGAGTGGTCTGAATATTATAGAAAACAGGGTTTTTTTTTTTATTTAAAAATAAATCGTGGTTCACCTGAAATTTTTTCTAACTACGTCATCGGTTAAGATAACTTTCTTTTCACGTATAATTATTTCTTGAATTTAAATTTTCCGAAAATACCCACTTTTAAAATATTAAAAAAAAAATTGAATATTAACATAGATAAACAAAAAATATTTAAAAATTTAAAAAAATAGGATACCCGCTCATTTGATTTCTAAATGCTTCATTACTTTAACTCTTTTATTACTTATTTATTTATTTAACAATTTTTATTATTATTATAATTATTTTCATCAATTTTCAGGTTTTGTGAATGAAAGCTAATCATCCACCTATTACTGTAAGAGTAAAAAATGTAAAAAACAAATCTTTTTATCTAAGATTATTTTATGACACTTTATACTATAAATTATAAAACTTTTGTACGGTATTCAATAATTTGAAAAAAAAATTTTTTTTTAGTTTATCTATCATAAATTAATTTTGATGATATTCGCTATTTAAAATTTTGGTTTTCACGACGAAGCTTCAAAAAAAGATTGCGTTTGAACATATGAATTAAAAAGTAAATATATTGAATCGAAAAACTTTTACCTGATTAAAAACGTTAGAAGTAATTCTTTTTGCTTCATTTTAAATTCGTTTTTCTTCTTTTGATTTTTATTGATTTTTTTTCCTCGAATTGGTGTTGCTGCGTATTACTTCACTTTGATGAAAGGTAATTTTTGAAAAAATCGCGAGGTATAACTTCGACTATAACCAATCAAAGACACATTATCATCCATTTATGTATAAGTACACATAATAATATTCTTGTTTGACAGAGTGAGAGAAGAAAAAGAGAATATCGATGAGCCTGCGCACTGTGACCTGTTGCTATAGCATGATTTAAGTATATTATGCGTTAACTTCACGGCTAATTTTTTGTTTTTGTTTATAAAAATTTATCGTGCACCAACTTATTCACGGTCACAATGAAATTACAAAGAAACTAGTGAAAAACGAATACCTACCAACTCAATTTTGTGTATTCGATCGACATTTTCTCGCTTATTATGAATTAGTCAGTTGGAGTGAAAAAAACTGTGATTCCGAAGGGTAAAACAACTTAATTTAACTATATGCAGTATACTGTATATATATGCCCAAGTTCCTGCACGTCATATTAAGGTTCGCGGAAATTATAATTTATAGTTTTTGAATGGGGCTTATCGAAGTTTTTTGCTACGATATCGACAAATGGGCGACCGATTCTTTATTATTTTCCTTGACGTTGTCTGGAATTTTTTTGGTTTCACTATGAAATCTAATTTTTAAACGATTTTAAAAAAAAAGGAGGAGGTTATCAATTTGATCCGTATGTATATATGTTTTTTTAATGTTTGTTCCATCATAATTTCTCAACCTAGGCACAGATTTTGATGAACTTTTTTTTTTAAATGATAGAGGATTATCCTATGGTAGTCCCATGAAATGTTTTTCAGAATCAATGAGTTAGTTTTGGAGTTATATTCGATTAAAAAAACTGTTAGTTTTAAAGTAATATTGCCGCTAACCCTATAGAAACGAAAACTCATTGAAAACAATTTTTTTCAAGAAATAGAACCAATTTCAAAAAAAAACATAAATAAAAAAAATAAAAAATGTCCAAAAAGAGAAAAATAATTATTTTAAAATTTTTCCAGCGAGATATTATTGAAGTTGGCGCTCTTTTCATTTATTATGTTTATACATCAATTTCTTCCAATTTTATGAAAAAACTTTTTAATTTGTGCCGACTGGAATAATTCTAGTCCCTAGATCTAGATCTTACTGGAGAAATTTTAAAAGAATTATTTTTCTCTTTTTAGTGCATTTTGTATTTTCTTTTTTAGTGAATCAATTTCAACTCAACATAGAATGGCTGTACAAGACAAAATCAGGGGCTGAAAATGTTTTGTCTTGTTCGACTCAGAAGTCTTCACTCAATTATGTTTTTTAAAGAAATAAAAAAAAAAATTGAATTTACATCAAGTTTTTAGATTAAGTTTGTATATTTAGTTTCCCAATTTCCTATTAGACTTTCCAGTTTTACAAAGTAAACTGAAAAATGCAAATTATAAGGCCTTACGATCGGTACCTATGTAGGCTATATAACTTACACGTTGTTATAAAATATGAAAAAATATTTCATAAAAAGTCTGTGGGGATTAGAACATTACTCGTATGAGGAAATAGGCTCGGCCTATCGACAACAGTCGTCACCTTCGGTGACAATTATTCGTGCCTTGCACGTTAAACCAAATACAAAATGTATGTTCGTTTGTACTTGTCTATTTTTGCAGATAGACAAGTTACAAATCTCGGACCGTGACGAATCGATAGATAATTATCTCGGCGATGTCACGGACCGATACGAAGATGCATTCTCCGTACTTTACCGTTGCCATAGCAACCATAAAGTACGAATAAATTATCTACACAATACTTATGTAATTATTACATAAGTGTGTATGTGTGCGTGTAGGGAGCCGGCTATATAAGACGAAAAATTCATAGACCAAATCGCCAGTGTTTGCCGAGGTCTTGGCTCCCTCATACCTTTTTGGTATATTGGCATAAACACGCAAATTGTTCTGTTGAACACCTTCTTTGTTGGTTTTACTTTCCACGACGTAAGGTATTCCACAGTGGTGACCCCGACGTGATTTTTTTGGCCATGTCGTGGTGTCTATTGGCGCGGTGCGCTTAAACTAAAGTGGCGCGGTGCGCTGGCGAGTAACTCGCTTTCCAATTAAAGTAAAAATAAAATTTTTTCTAACCAAGAAATTTTACTTTTACTAGACACCAGGAGCTCTCGAAGGTGTCTGCTAAGTGGGAATATATACCCCCCTTCTAGAGTATAATTACCAGAAGGAAGAACAGCAGACCCTGGAAGGACATAGTTGGCCTCATCCACCAACTCCTCCACCTTCGACACATCAAAAAGAATTTGAAGACCTCAACCTCTCCGAAAACAAGAAGAGGAATAGACGTCCAGAACTCGAACGTCTAGGTGTGACAATTGACCAAAACGAATTGTCCACCAAATCTCTGAGGAGTAGAAATATACCGACTCCTCCAACAGATCAGCAAATATGATCTGCCCCAACTTTTGGCGAAGCCACTAGCCAACAAGGTTCGATGGCACAACCAACCGAAAACCCACCCACAATGGCAGCATCCGGATCCTCCCAACAAGTGCTAACACCAGAAATAATAGCTCAGGTAATACAGCTATTAAATACGCGTACCGAGCAAAATCCGGCATTCTATAGACGGAGGATTGATATTCCAGAGTTCCTCCCAAATGAAGTCGATGTCTGGCTGACCCTTCTCGATGGAAGATTCAAAACCGAGAATATACAAGCCGACCAACGATATATACATATTTGTGGAGGCATGCCCCCACAAATAATAAGAGGAATTCCGAATATCATGGATTGCCCTCCGGCAGAAACCGATAAATACGCATGGTTCTGCAAACAAATAAGAAATGTATTTGGGAAATCGAAAAATGAGATTATTGATGAAATAATGGGTGGAATGAAGATAGGGGACGATAAACCCTCAATCTTCATGGCTAAGTTGCGAAAGAAGGCTGACCATATAGTAGCCCCTTCGGTAATCGGAAACCAATTCTGTAAGCAACTTCCTCAACATGTTGTACAGGCATTGGCAGCAGTAGGATCAACGATAATAAATGAATCCGCTGACCTAGATTACCTAGCCAAAAGCGCTGATAATGCACTCCAATACTCGAAGAATTCACCTTCGATTAGTGCAGTATCAGCAGAGAACGGAGAAATTGCACAGCTGAGAGCGCAAATAGCCCAGCTCACTTCACAAGTGCAAAGTAACAACAATAAAAACAGAAGTAATAACCAGCGAAATAACCGGTCTAGAAGCAGGCCCGATAAGAAAAGACAAAGCCGGTCAAGAGACCGAAGAACCGGAAATTCTCGCAGGGGGCAGAGTCCAACTCCCCCGAAAAATAAAAAATCTTCATCCAACTCTCCTTCTCGAAAATGGGATGAAAAGAACTGCTTCTACCACAATAGATTTGGCGAGGCCTCCACCAAATGCAACAACAAATGCCAATGGTGGGGCAAAACTTATAAATCCGATCCGTCAAACTAAAACGAGGGGCCATCTACGCGGCCGAAGACCCCTCGGAAAATTACTCATGCCGCCTGTTCCTAAAGGACAGGACAAGCAGGAGAAAGTATCTAATAGACTCAGGCGCTGACCTAAGCATACTGCCAGTAAACAAAAAACATAAGATACACACTCCGAAATACTACCTCCGTACTGTGAATGGTCAAAACCTTCCAGCATACGGACTTGAAACTATCAAAGTCGACATTGGATTGCGAAGAGACATGACTTGGTCTTTTACAATTGCGGACGTTCCAAATCCAATCCTGGGTGCTGATTTCTTAGCACATTACGGCCTAATCATTGATCTAAAAAATGGAAAATTGATCGATAATGAAACAAAACTTTGTGTGGAAGGCAAAACACTAGTGTCTCAACTGGACACAGCCATTTCCAGTTGTAGCAAAGTCGACGAAAGATTCTTACGAATCTTGTCAGACTATTCTGGAGTCACTCAACCTTCAATTCGCAGACACCCTACCTATAAACATGATACAGTTCATTATATAGAAACAAAAGGGCCGCCATGTCATGCTAGAGCAAGACGGCTTCTGCCAGATAAGCTAAAAGCAGCCAAGGAATACTATGACCGAATAATAAAAGAAGGTATTTGCAGACCTTCAAACAGTTCATGGAGTTCCCCAATCCACATGACTAAAAAAGCAAGTGGAGAATGGCGAATTGTTGGCGACTACAGAGCCTTAAATGCCAAAACAGTTCCAGATCGTTACCCAGTTCCAAATATAATGGACTTCAATGCAAATATGAAGGGTAAAACGATGTACTCTAAAATAGATATAAACTGGGCATTCCACCAAATACCAATGGCCGAACAGGACATTCCAAAAACGGCACTCATAACGCCCTTTGGACTATTCGAATACCTTCGAATGCCTTTTGGACTCCGCAATTCAGCTCAAACTTTCCAAAGATTCATCAATGGACTGTTTCGGGATTTGCCGTTTGCATATGCATACCTGGATGACATTTGCATATGCTCAGAAGGCGGTGAGCAACAGCACGAGAAAAATGTGAGAGCCGTTATACAACGTATACACGCTGCCGGCCTTACTATTAATGTCGGAAAAAGCTTATATGCACAAACCGAAATTGACTTTCTCGGCTACAAAGTCTCAACCGAAGGCATAGCCCCTCTAAAGACCAAGGTCGAGCCAATATTAAATTTTCCAAAACCCTCAAACGTAGCAGAATTAAGACGCTTCTTAGGGATGGTAAATTTTTATAGACGCTGCATGAAAAACGCAGCAGCTGAACAAAGTAAGCTGTTTGCTTTAATAAAAACATCAAAGAAAAGAGATAAAACTCCACTCGAATGGAATGAAGAAGCTGAAAAAGCATTTGAGAACATAAAAAACTCACTGGCAAATGCAGCCCTACTGGCTCACCCAGACGAAAGTCTACCATTATGTGTCGCTTCCGATGCCTCTGACTTTGCAATTGGTGCAACACTGTACCAAAAGGAAAAGGACCAAAAATATCCGCTCGCTTTCTTCTCCAGAAAGCTATCAAAAACAGAGAAAAATTACAGTACTTACGATAGGGAATTACTGGCAATCTTCGCTGCACTGAAGCATTTCAGGCACCAATTAGAGGGTAGATGTTTTACTGTGTACACAGACCATAAACCCCTAACACATGCCTTCACGCAGAAAGCAGAGCCAGCCTCACCGAGAAGAGCACGACAGTTAGACTACATAGGTCAACTAACTACTGACATCCAGTATATAAGTGGAGAACTCAACACTCCAGCTGATGCACTCAGTAGAATCGAAGCTATCTCGGCTCCTGCCCAATTACCTTATGCTGAAATAGCTAAAGAACAGCTTAAGGATGCAGAATTGCAAGAGTTGTTGTTGAACGAAAACACATCTCTTAAATTGCGGCAAAGAAAAATTCCCGGTACTGATGTCTTATTAACATGTGACATCAGTACAGGCAAGAATAGGCCATTCTTGCCAAAAAAATATCGCAAATCGGCATTCAACAGTGTGCACAATTTATCGCACTCTGGCCCCAAAAGTACTGCTAATCTGGTATCATCAAGATTTGTATGGCCTCGACTAAAATCTGACTGCAATAATTGGGCTCGCACTTGCCTGAATTGCCAAGAGTCCAAAGTAGGAAGACATACTCGATCTCCACTCAAATCTTTTAAACAAACAGAGCGGTTCAAAACAATCCACATTGATTTAGTGGGCCCATTGCCCCCTTCACAAGGATACAGATATCTCCTTACAATGATTGACAGAGCAACTCGATGGCCCGAGGCAATCCCATTATATGAAATGACAGCACCAACTATAGCTGCCAAACTATATGAAAACTGGATTGCCCGATACGGCGTACCTGAAGTCATAGTTACAGACCAGGGTCGCCAATTTGAAAGCTCACTCTTCCAAGAGTTATCCAAAAAGCTAGGTATCCAACATAACCATACCACAGCTTACCATCCTCAATCAAACGGAAAAGTTGAGAGATGGCATAGAGCTTTAAAAGCCTCAATAATGGCTCATGACACAAAAAGATGGGTGGATGTACTTCCAACCATCCTTTTAGGCCTACGATCAGCCCTCCAATCAGACACAGGACATTCTGCAGCGCAGTTAGCGTTCGGCGAAGAGCTACGCCTACCAGGGGACTTTTTCACAAATCCGACAGAAATTAGCCCCGAAACCTTAGTTCAAAACATACGAACTGATGCCAATAAATTCTTAACACAGGCAGCTCGCCATGGCCAGCCAAAGATCTATGTCTCGAAACATTTGGCCACTACTTCACACGTATTTGTCAGAGACGAAAAAATAAGATCTTCACTGGAAAAACCCTACGCCGGTCCTTATAAAGTGATATCACGTGACAACAAAAATTTTGTGATATCCATAGCAGGTGAAAACAAAACAATATCAATCGATAGATTGAAACCTGCATATTTGGTAACAGACGACAAGAAAATAATAAGAAAAATAAAAGGAAATACAAAGACTAATTCCTCGGAAATAACTAAAACACAATTAGTACAAGAAGAAACAGTCGAAACAGAAAAAGAGAACTCACAAACAAATAAAATAGTAAAAAAGAAAAAGACAGTAAGATTTTCAGACGACATTGTCACAATAAAATATGACCCTACGGACCCAATAAACCCTCGTAAAAGAGGCAGGCCCCTAGGAAGTAGAAAAACGAAAAACCAACTTCCAAAACGAAGATCTGAGCGATTAGCGCAAAGAAAATAAAAATCTTTCGAAAAATTAATATAACATACAAAAATAATAATAATAAAAACCCGCTAAAAACGACGACTGTGGAATCCTACGATAAGAAAAGTGCGTGAACAATAAAACAACGACAGGTATCAACAAACCCACGTGCGCTCGATGACAACAAAAACATCGCAACGTGTATCTGTTGTCAAACAAACAAAAAGAATAAAAACGTTCATCTTACGAATGACGTCAGAAGCGGAGATGAATTTCTATTCATCTCGAATTACCTATAGCTTCAAATTGTTCAAACACGCCTAACTTTGCAGAAAATGAACAAAATTTTTCGGGAAAAGCTGCAAACGATAGAGAATTTTTACATCTATCCCCTCCACGGACGTACTCGCTCAAATAAAGACAACGTTTTAACATAACGGACGAAACCTAAATTCACCAAGTCCTCATTCGCTTTTTCTACCGTCGCATCGACTGTCGAACTTTGCCTTTTTTCAATATTTTATTTTTTCTTGTATTTCTTTATTTTTTCTTAAAAAATGTCGTCTACAAACCAGCAACAGTTGTCCGCCGATTTTGATCCACAAATCCCCTCATGTTCCAAAGACAATGTTGCGCGTATTAACAATATGCAGCAACAATGCCTCATAGAACATGAAATGGAAATGGCCAAAATCGAAGAAGAACTGTTAATGGACACGGACCTGTCCCCGGTAGAGAAAATCGTCAGCCATATGACGAAAGAACTACCACCCCTGATCTCGCCTCCCAAAACGCCAGTTAAGGAGTTACCCTCTTTGGCAACCCCAAAGATGGCAACCCCCAAACCGACAATGCGGGAACGAGCGAAATTTCTATTCGCCGACGAGGACCCTGCTTTTCGTGCAACTCCTCCTCCGGCCCCGAAACCTATCCGCAGTCAACAGTTCATGGCAACCCCCAAGTCAAATTCGCCACTGTTGACCACAACCGGACAATTTAATCCTCGCCCCTCTATTCCTGTCCGCAACCACCCTTACCGTCGTCCCCAATATAGACCACCGAGACAACGAGGACAGAGAAGTAGGGACAACTTCCTCAGGCGACAAGCACAACGCATGGAGTCCTACGAGTGCGTTGGAGCAGCCGTTGGAAGCGCCCTTGCTAAATGGGAGAGGGAGCAGAAACAGTGTTAAAATCTCTAATCCCCCAGACGAGCGATTAATCGTTTTTACGACGCAAAAACTGGGGGGGAGTAGCTGTGGGGATTAGAACATTACTCGTATGAGGAAATAGGCTCGGCCTATCGACAACAGTCGTCACCTTCGGTGACAATTATTCGTGCCTTGCACGTTAAACCAAATACAAAATGTATGTTCGTTTGTACTTGTCTATTTTTGCAGATAGACAAGTTACAAATCTCGGACCGTGACGAATCGATAGATAATTATCTCGGCGATGTCACGGACTGATACGAAGATGCATTCTCCGTACTTTACCGTTGCCATAGCAACCATAAAGTACGAATAAATTATCTACACAATACTTATGTAATTATTACATAAGTGTGTATGTGTGCGTGTAGGGAGCCGGCTATATAAGACGAAAAATTCATAGACCAAATCGCCAGTGTTTGCCGAGGTCTTGGCTCCCTCATACCTTTTTGGTATATTGGCATAAACACGCAAATTGTTCTGTTGAACACCTTCTTTGTTGGTTTTACTTTCCACGACGTAAGGTATTCCACAAGTCAATATGCTACATTCTAATATATGCTGTTTGAAAATCTCAATACTAACTTAATCGATTAAGAGCAGGTTTTTAAATCCCTGGTTAAGAAATTAAATTGAAGAATAACGGTAAAATCCTATTTAACCCTTACCTCTATCTTCCAATTCTGAGATCTTAATAAAACTAAGGATTGAAAAACCGAGCTTAAGTTAACCCATTTCTGGCAGAACTATTTGAAGAAAATTGCCAAGTATTTTAAAATTTGCGAAACCAAAACAAAAATTGCAAAAACATGTAGTCTAATTATGCATTTATACAATCTAATTATTCGAAAATGTTACGTCAGTGATAAAATTATGAGATACATTTTCTTAAAGAAGCGTGAAAAGAAACCTGAATTCTAATATTAATTCTGATTAAGAACTGTCAAAAAACCCGGATGTTTTAAAAACATTATCTGATCAAGAAAACGTTTGTTTCCACCAAAAAACAATCAATGAAAAATTCTTGAAAAAATTTTTAAAAACATTTCCAAACTTGGATTTTTTCAATGGAAACTATTGAAAGAACTTTTCTTATGTGGTGATTATCTACCTTGTATCAACAGTACCTACTTATCGGTTCCATTAATTCACAATAGCATTCTATAGCCTATATTTTAACTCATAATTTATACGTTTGTTCTTTGCTGTTATTAATGAAAAGAACAAAAGGATTCAGACAGTAAATATTCTTGGGTAGGTGCTTAATGTTTTCAATTTTTTTTTCACCTAGCTTTCCAGAATTCATTTGAAACTTTTGGAATGAAAACTACATATTTTTTAAATGAGTTCTAATTTTAGCTGTTTTATTTTCTTTTGTTTCTTGAAAATTGTGTACCCAAGCATCCTGCCACTAAAAATACTTCTTTCGCATTTTATTAGATGCACAAAATGAAAGGAACCAAAAGATGAAACATGAAAAGATCATGTAAAATTTTGAAAATTCGTGAATACAGTGAAGAGATGATCGAAATATTAGAGGTGAATGACTGTGACATAGGAAAAAGAGAGAAAGATGTGCGTGAAAAAGAGACAGAAATGAGATAAGAAAAAATGCAAGAAGAGTGAAAAATGAGCATGAACAAACCACGGTAGAATTATTGTAAACGGATTTTATTTTTGTTTGAAAAATTAGTCAAGAAGGAAATTATGAATTTTTAGAAAGGGGGTGGTAGCCTCATGCGTCACTTACAACGCACGTTTTCAGGAACAGCCACAATAACTGATATGAATCTGGTCTAAAATAGCTGAATGAGGCTAAAAATGAAAAAATTACCTATCGTCGAAAAATATCTCAATAACACGTTAGTTTACATTGTGTATTGATAGTATTTTTAGATTATAAAATTGAGCACCCAACTCACGTATTGCACAGAATTGGTGTATTGGATGCTATACAATCAATATCTTATATTACGAATGAACAGTTTTGATCGATAAAAATATACATATTTTTTGCATAGATTGATTGGGTTAACGTTAAAAATATCGTATATCAATGTATTAAACTCATATAAGTCTATGTATACAGTGCACCCCCCATGGATGGTTAGGAGCTGGAAAAAATTGTTAATCAATCAATTTCAAAGATTATTATAGTTACATATTTCTTTCTACTTCGTGGGAGGATTCATTTTTCTTAAAAGCTACGCTGTCATACGCCGGCTGACTGTTTATGAAAAGGGACATAACATTTAACTTTTTCAATGGAAAATTAATAAAGAGAACCGAACTCCCTCCTCAAAACTGCTTTCCAGATACGCGTTTTCACTTTTTCGTTATACATATATATACGGGTTTCCTAAAATAGAGAAGAAAAAACGCGGTGTAAAGTGTGTGCATTCTTACACTAATCAATCAATTTCTTTCAAACTGAATCATAAAAGGTTACCTACCACGTTTTGAGCTAAAATTCTGTATGAAAGGTATTAATTTTCTGATCACTATAAAATACCGTTGGCGAAACTACGGAAAATGGTTGATAAATATTTTTCTTTGAATGGTCAAGGTTGAACACAGAATTTTTGTTCTGGGATAGAGCTGAAAAAATAAATCATTGTGTGAAAACTATTGTTTGGTGTGGTATGGTTATTTGAACCAAATTAATAATCTAAAATAGTCAAATAAAAAAATTTTTCGATGAAATAGGCGCGAGATTTTGGTCTAAATAGTTGGGAATGGTTCCCAGACTAAAGAATAAGAAATCCTACTGAGGACACTTTGTGCTAAATTTTCCAGAGAGCAAAAACCAATCGTAAAAATGATTTTTAGTCCATTAATCAAAAACAGTTGCTCATTCGAAAAAAAGTTTAGAATAAAAGTTTCTTTCGTTGTCATTATGCATAAAAAAGTGCTCTGCCATTTTTGCATTAGGTACACCCCTCAGCTCCTACAGTACCTTACTTTGGATAGGGTTTGCCAGTGATGAAGACATTTAAACTAAAAAAAATGATAAACGGGCGTCTGAAAGGACTAACATATTATGGAGGAGAGAAAACAAGTTAAATTTAGATTAGTATTTCTCACATACTATGCAGCCTAAATTACTCCAAAGTATAATTTGACGTCACAATATAAGAGAAAATAAAAAGAAAAAACCAAACTAAAAGATTGAGTGCAAAATGAAAGAGATACTTAGTGAAAATAGGAATTTTAAGGCCGACACCATCCATTTGGGAAAGACATTTCCAAACCATACCGACATTACTAACTACCTACTCAAGGCTTAGATAAATAAAAAAAAGTGAAGTGAAGTCAAGGGTGTGGTAGCATAACCTGCCATTAAAAGTATGAGGTGACATAAAAATGGGTGTAGAAAGACGTGACAGCATACTCCCCGTACCACCATACATAGGTTGTTTCATGGTATGAAGATTACTGAAAAGATTTTCATAGAAAACCCACTTGAAAAGATGAAAAAACTCAAACTTTATTCTCACACCTCTACACAGTATAATCTGTAATAAAAACTAACGAATTTAACAATGTAATGGGTAATCATCGAATAGAATGTTAGGTTTATATGGTTACTGTAGTAGGAGAATTATTAATAGAAAATAAAAACAATAGAAAATTTAAATTAATAATCTTTCGAATTTTTGCGATGTTGAAGTTAAATCATTGATGATGCTCCAGTTTGTTTTTGTGTAGAGAGACTCTAAAATTTTCTGATTGTTGTTGGTATTTATTTTATTTTTTTTTTGACCTTTGAAAATTTTTTTAATGTAACTGTGTGTACAAATATATTTTTTTATTGTCATCATTTGGAAGTCCGTTTTGCCACGACGCTAACTCGCGATGGCGAGCGAAGAAGCCCAGTCTGACTATATGGTGATAGGTACAAATGCGTCTTTACCTTTAGAAGGAAACTTTCCATCACAGCTCTATACCCATCGAATAAAGTCGAGGAGCAATCCGACAATTTTTAAGAGAAAAACGTTTTTTCTAGTTCTACCCCAGAAAACTGAACAGCCTCTTCAGCTTCACAGAACTTGGTGCGGCACTTTCTCAAATCAAATATCCTGTTTTTAAAAAATGCTAAAATTGCCCCACTTTTCATCTTACGGAATAGACCTAAAATTAATATTCAGCCAAATTGATTCGGAGTTATTCTACTGTTGAAAATTGAAACGTATTTGTACAGGACGTTTAATTTATTTTTTCCTCTTGCTGAAAAAAATGAAATAAAAAATGAAAAAAACGACCATTTTTTTTTTATTATTTCTAAACAACCATCTAAACATTATCCCCTCTACTTGAAATGACGTTTAATTTTTTTTTTCTTTTGGTGAAATTAATTTGATTCTTTTTTCACTGCCAACAATATTACCAAAAGTGGTGCACGCGAATAATTTCTGTATATTTTTGACACACTAGAAATGGTTGACCCGGGATTTTACCTGCATTCGTATTTACTCCGTAATTTCGTTAGCGCTTCATTTCACCCTCGTATCCCAGAAAATGGTGAATTGCAGGTGGTTGAGGAGGGATGCGAGGCAGAAGAGTCGTGTGGAATGTGGATAAGCAAACAATTTTTTTACTTATTTATTTTTTTTTTTGTGTTATTTCATTTTTTTTTTTACAAATTGCATTGAAATAAATGTACGTTGAGGTGGAATAAGGGTTCGATTCAGAAAATAAGTTGTTTTTTCCTTTTTTTTTCTTTTTTCAAGTCTGTGTGCATTTATCGTTTCCAGTACGATGCTCTTTCGTTTTTTTCCAACAGATGGTGGTCTGGGATTGCGCAAAAAGCGAACTGCGAACTTTCGTAAAAGAGGGTATACGTGCGCACCTGATAATCGGTCTGCCGTTTTGGAGTATCTGAAGTAAAAGCACATCCTGGAGCTCTCGAACGGTTGTGTTTCCTTTGATAGCGAAAAAAAAAAAATTGTCGTAATTTCTGTGGTACGCTTCGTGGACGTTTTTGAGTTAAAAACGAGCAACCGTGAGTTCGGTGTTGTAAAATTAAAGAAATAAAAAAATTGCAATAAATAAACAAAAGAAAAAAAATTAAAAGGAATAAAATATTCTTTTTTTTTTTTATTTTGTATATATGTATTTAAAAATCACCTGTTGAAAAATAGTTTGTCTGCCTGGTCTACCTTTTAAGGCGCACACCGATTTTCACGAGGTAAGAAAAGCCTTGCGTTTTCATTCCTTTCTTCATATTTTCTTTTTTTTCTTTTTTCTCTTTCTTTTCTTTCTTTTCTTTTTTTTTCTTTTTTCACCCTATAATATCGTTCAGTATATGCGAAGTCGTGACATGAATATTACGATAACTACGAGAAAACTCTTAGCTCGTTACTGCTTTTTTTTCACCCTCTGGCAAGAGAAGTGCAAAAATAAAATGGCTGAGGATAAAAATAAACTCTCAACTCGCTTTTCACGTGAAATTGAAAGTTTAGCGAATCTCATCTGTGGTTTTAAAATACGAGTATTAGTAATTTTCGCAGGTGCAACCAGGAAAGAGGCGGAGCTCGACAGCTAAAGCTACGCAAGAGGAGAGAAATACGCACCATTTTAACTCGGTACATCTTATTTGAAATCAATTTTTATGTTTCTCCAGTGTCATCACACGACATGTTTTTCATTCATAATAAAAACTTATTGATGACAGATGAACCTTCCAGTTTCTAAAAGTTAGGTACCTACAGTCTTATGTGGTGTTTAGCGCAAGTACTTAGTTAGGCATAGGCTATTGATTCGGAATTAATACTTCGACTGAAAATAATGCTTAGAGGACGCACCAAAAAATTGTTCATTATTATGAAAATTCCTGAGAACTAGGTTTAGAGGAATCGAAAGATTTTTCAAGTAAAAATTTAAGCGTGAGTTGCGATCTGAATTATCGCGTAAATATATTATTAGCTATTGAGTGGTTCCCTCTATATTGTATGTGAAAAACAGTGAAACTTTTATGAAACCGAATAATCGATTTTTTTGGCTACAACTAACCTACAAAAATGGGTAAATAGGTACCCAATTCCCATTGAAATTCGAAATCAGCTAAGAAAGAGATTCAACTCTGCCTTTAAAAAAACAAAAAATGTATATACTCGATGTTCATTAGCATCAGAGATGTGTTTCACCAAAAGACTGGACACACATCAAATCATTGAATTTCGTTTTCGAAAATTTGTTGATTTTTCAATAAAAATTAGAATAATATTATTATAAGCTTTTATTCTACTCACTACTGCGATTTTAAAATATACCAATACTGCAGCCAACCTAGCGCAACAAAATAATGTTTATCTCGCATGAAACTAAAGCCAAAAAAAAAGTATAAAAACTTATCTTTTAAAAATTCGTTTTTAACCTAAATTTTTATAATTGATTAAATCGACAGTTCATATAGAATAGGTACCGAACCTACTAATTATTAATTCTATCTTTGGTTTTTTAATTTTAATCGATCTTTCAACAGTTTGAAAGTGGCTTCGGCTTGCTGAACATAACGAATAACTTCTTCCTTATTCAAATTTCCTTAAATTCAAATAAAAATATACTGCAAAATTTTTTTTCATAAGGTTGTAAGCTTCATCTATGTTTTCAATACTCATCAATGACGAATAATATTTTTCCTGTTTTCTTCTTACATTCTCCAACTGCGAATGTTTGATATCATGAAAAAAATTCAGTCTCCCTTTATTCGGGTCTGACCTTAATTTTCCTTAAATTCTTCAAATTCTCTCGTATTCCGTTGACGTAAAGGATTACTACTCCAGCCATTTTAGCGATTTCTCCATTCATCTTGAAAAGTGAGTTCATTTCAGATGCAATCAAAATTAATAATTATTTTTCTATGGGAAAAAAAAGGACCTTAGTTTTTCTTGCTAAATCTTTAAAAAAAACATTTGCAAAGAATGTTTTCTTACAGATTAGCTTTAATAAGTTACGTGATTTTCATTTTTTTTTACATCCCACGTATTTAGCCCTTCATATGTACAGAACAAGCCTGAAGTCATTTACCGGTAGATACTCGATTTTTTGAGTACTTAGGTATTGCTATTCAACTAATTATAAGGGAAGTGTATCTTGAAGCATGTAACTTTTTACTTATTTTACTAACAACGATGTACATCTCAACAACACTCTTAAGTCTAAAAGTTTAAAATAGTTAAATTCGTTGCTAAAGGCTATTTTTACATTTTCAACGTAATGGCAATCTTTTTGAATCGAACGAAATAGGCAACAATGTGTGCACGTGGATTAGAACCTATGATGGTAGGAAAGTGACATGTAAATCTACTGAGTACCTATTGCAAATACGAATGCGTCTATTTATCGTCAAAGATTTTTTTTCATCAATATTTATACATAGGTGCGGCTCATCTACATGTTTTTTTCTTTCATGATGTGTTTTACGTTGATCTTGACGAGGGTTTCAAATACAAGGAGGAAAATTCCGATGCTTTATTCGAACTTTTCAATATTCGCTTCAATATTGTTTGTCAACGAATTACCGATTTGAGTTGGATATCTTCTCGAAACGTTTCCATTTTTTTCTCAGGGATTTTGATGGCACTTTTGCAGAAATTTGCATTAATTTTATTTGTTTCGAATTCGAATATCTTCCTGAGGTTTAAATTACATAGGTATAACTTTAAAGCACGTTTCATATTGAAAAAGTTTTGCGGATGTTCTAATAATTTTAATTTCTAATCCAAATCAAGGCTGAGATTAATCTGAACATAGGGTCTTAGTAACACTAGCACATCGGATAGAGTACATAGTAGGTAATACATACATAACCATATTCGACATGGGCGATGTCCTGCAGTTTGTAGTCTGTACATAATAGGTACAAAACATAATAAGCCAAACAACTATTTCATTTTTCCCTCGGATAAAGATGACTTCGAAAAACTCGAAACGTTCGCATTTTTATAAATAAATTTCTTACTATTTAGTTTTCACCCACCGAAGGTACAGACAAATCAAATTAAAATTGTCATATTTGGATTTACTTTCATAACTGCAGTTGTCCTTTTGTACTAGGTCAGCCTACTTTTAAGCTTTTATTCTTGCAGTTAAATTATCATAACAGAACTTCTGGATAGTTTATGTACTTTCAACCAAATTGAATTAACGCCATTTTGGATTAGGTATCTAGTAAATCTAGTTCCTCTGACCAGGACTGAAGAGAGAGAAAAAATGGTCTCTGGGGTCAAGATAATAATTATTTCAGCGAATAATTTATTTTTCAGTTTTTCAATTTTTCAATTTTTCGTTTGGTGTAAGCACCTGAAGAGGGCCCATTATCTCTTTGCCTCCCCTCTATTCCGTTCTGCCATTGGCTAAAGAAAAATAATTTAAACTTCTGATCGAGAATCCCTTTGAGAACGTATACGTAGGTACCCAACTATTTGTTTGTTCTATGAATGAAAAAACACACGATGGCTAACTTTATTTGTTATTTTGGTGCGACTATTATAGCATTTTCACTCGAACTGAAGTGGGTGGCCCATAAAGTAATAGCAAATGATATGATTCGGTGATCGGGAACCAAGTGGAAATGAGGTATAGAGAAAGAGTAGCAGAAGTTAATAAAAATATATTTGAGAAATCTTAGAAAAAAATATGTCCCTTAAATCCAATACCTATGAATCTGAATAAATTGTGTTTTTTTTCTATCATATCCAAAATGTTTTCTAAAACTTTACGTAATCGTTCTTAATAAAACTTGAAAAATAAAAATAAATAAAAAAAAATTCAAATTCAACCACTCAAGATGAACGATTGATAATTTCACATTCAGGAAGACAATAATTTGAGGGAAAGAAATTCTTGCATCTGAGGAAGGTTCGGTTAACATTTCAATCAAAATTGAAAATCGTTAATTCCAGGAGACGCGGCTTGTGATTTTTCCCCTTTTCTGACAAATTTATTCCTCGAAGAGAATCATGAGTATATCTATACTTGCATTGTTTCGCTATAAGAAATGCATGATGTCATAAACTATTTCTACACTTACCTGCTTGAAACACCATGTTTGTTTGCTCTACAAAATGATGCTTATCCGTGTATAACATTATGCATCTACTTCTTTACTCTCCCTCCTCAACCAACCACCAATTCTATAGGTGATTTTGACGTCACGCACTTCTTAGCGTCAACAGAGTATAGTCTAGTGATCAGGTCCGCAACCAGAACCTAATGGAAAACAGTGGCTAACCTTATTTTAGGAGTGGCTCAGAGAAGTAACGAAATTTTTATATTTGAATTTTTTTCGTGTGGCAAGAAGGGTATTGACCAGTTGAGTAAAAAATGTAAATTACCTGATCGAAATTTTTTTAATTTTGCCTATTGTGACTGATGGAATTGCTAACTGTGGCTCAGCCACACTTGGCTCCTTTCTGGCTACGGGGTTGTGAGTGATGCAATTTAATTTTTTTAAGTGATCTTGAAAAATCATTAGCCGGTATTATAGCCTGTATCGTACCCGTTTTATATTCCATTTTATTTTTCGTTTTTGTTAAAACTCTGTAACAGTTATAATCTTCCAAAATTAAAAAATTGTTGTTTTTTGATAGGTATGTATAAGGCTACGGATACTCATACATATGGAAAGTCCTTTTTTTCTCCCCCATTTTAGCTCATCTACAAATTCTCTATGTATCTCGAGGTACAAATTAATCAATACAGGGCAGCGATTTAATTATATTCATTTATTCATTTCTCATTGGTTTTTATTCCATAACTACAGAGTACCCAATACTGCTATGCAGCAATAGTTCAAACAGACCTACATAAATGTGTCGAAATTAGTCGAAATTTTTAATTAACCTGGTGCATTGATATAATATCGAGAAGAAAAAAATGGTTTCGAGTAAAACTCAAATTAGCCAAATGTATGTGTAATTATATGGTCACGTAATAGGGTTATGGAAGTGGCTTTTATATTATATAATTAAGACTACTGAGTACCAAATTCTGCTACGCAGGAATAATTCAGAGATTTACATGAACCATAAATATTAAATTTGTCCGAAATTATCAAAAATCTAGAGTTAGACTGAAATTGAAATATACGCATAGCCAAATATATCTGTAACTATATGGTCACGTGATAGCGTTACAGAAGTGGCTTTTGCATGTAAGATGGCATTTATTACCGCGACTGGGTACGGTGGAGGTTATATGTTTTGTGTGTCTATCTCCGGAACTAATCATAGCTTTTGAGCGAGTTGTAAATATTTTTGTCGTAAAAACGTTTTTGTATTGGTAGAAACTCCGGAACGTCTAAAATTGACTGGGGCTCGATCGTGACGTTGCTCTTAATAGGGGATCATAAAGCTCCACAACATTCTTTTATCGTAGATACGTTCAGACCAACCGCAGCCACCCGAACGTAGTTTTTTTTCTTTTCTCGACGAATATCGATATAGATTTTTTTGGCGCCAAAACTAACTGAAAATAGTGATAGAAAAAAAAAGAAGAAAAAACGGTTACTTAATCCAATTTTAAGCGACGAGTTGAAAAGAGGTTTTTCAATTTTTCAATTTTCTTGCGTTATCTCTAAAATCCGGTACTCGGTGATTGAACGAAAACAGAAATACTATCGAAGTTATGTAAGTACTTACACCAGTAGAAGAAGCGAAGATTTTCATATTAAAATTGGTGAGAGATGGAGGCGAAAAATAGTGAGGAAATGTGGGTTATCGAATCATTTTATGTGGGTACCTTCGAGAAAATGATTCAACTGGAGAAAAAATGCAAAAAATAAGATGCTACAATAATTGTAGGAGTGGTTTTCGACGTTGTAACAAAATTCAATTAAATTGGCCGAAGATTTGGCAACGAACACACGCGAAGTGAAAACACAGGTTCGGAAGTTGAGAATTACGTGTAGTCACAGTTTCCATTCCCACTTTTCTAGGTTGGGAAAATCGGGAGACCAGAAATGAAAAGCTTGTCCGGTTGCAGGTTACTGATGAGCCAGGACACAAAATACTAGTAATTTTTAACTGAATAAATCTATCTCGTTATTGCATTTGGGCATTATATAAGTAAGCGGAACTGTTCTACACTATCCCACAATACAATCACCGCCAAAACATATGCCTATTTTTTTATTTTAACCTTTATTTTTGGAGCTGAGATGGGGGTCCAGAACCCTAGAAACCTCCTCTTATCCAAACCCTTGCAATCACAACTTTTCTGGCAATAGCGCTGGACTAGATATAGAAGCTCTTGATGAATACCTATATGAACAATGAATGAAAACATCATGCATGGAAATTACTATAGCTGAACACTAGTATCATATTTCAGTAAGTTTCCTCAGGCCAGTAAATATTCAAATACGCTCGGAGATTATTTAATATTGGTTATGGTTAAATGTGAAATAATTTTTTTATAGAAATTCTAGTGTACAAAAATATTTTCTTGCACCAATTTATTAGCAGTATGAACGGAGTTTTCCATTTGTCGAGAGTTACAAAAATGAAGAAGGTCCGTCTGTCATCTTTTATTTTTGACAAACTTTGGTATTCCTTTCACGTGAATGACTGATTCATAATTTAACAATCACATTGTTGAATATGCAGTTAATTTATAATTTGTGATGGACGCAACTTTTGCAGCTTCTAGTCTTTTTGTTTACGTATTTGCATCTTATACTAATTTTATTTTACTCATTGGACTTTTATTAATTTTGTGTAAATGGTTAACCTTTCATGTCATTTTCGCATTGAAATAATTTTTTTACTTTACAATTTGTAGTACAAAACGAATCTTCTTTATTAATTCATATTTAACTATAAAAACATGTCAGTTTGAAAAGCAGTCTATAAAACAAATTTAATGTTTTTCGCTGGGCTACACAAGTAATCCATTCAAAATCTAACTGCTGAAAAATCTTAACAAACTTCATTGTTTAACATAAAATTGTGCGGTTAAATTAAATGCAGCAAACATTAAAATGCATATGCAAAATTATAGTTGAAACAGATAACGTTTGCTCGTACTATCTACATTAGTTTCCTAAAAAAATTTTCCACTTTATTTTAGAATATTCATTCAGTTATTTCTCAATTTCATTAAAAAAATATCTATTAAGTATTAGGTTAATTATATCGATCAACAAAGAAATTAAAATTAGATTATAAAGTGAAATTTAAAATAAAATCCGTCAAACACCGCTGCTTGAACTTGATTAGAGAAAAACGTTTCGAAGTTTCAAAAATTTTTGAATTAACTATTAAATAAAATAGTTGAGAAACCCATGCAACAAAAAATCTTCAATAGCTTGTTCACCTTGATACTTACAACACAATTAATTATAATTTATTTATACGGGCTAAACTATATTTTTGACGGTTCTGGTAACATTAATTCTTGTTAGGTACCTCATTATTTGTTTCTTTTATAGATTTCTTTCATGGTATTGTTAACGTTTGTTTCAAATTTGTTGCAAAATTTTCTGAACATGAGTATCAACTAGAGCAGATATACTTGTCTTACTACCTTACTTATTGTGGGTGTGTGTATATGTAAGTACACGACACCACACAAACACCAATGCAGGTTGGTTGCGTGTATACGAAGTTGTATGTGTGCGGGCCGAGCCCAGTAAACAAGTTTAGCTGCACAGACAAAATGTACAGCTGTGAGCACTAAAAGATAGTTTGTGGGTTTTACCCCACTGGCCCGCTAGGTGGTCAACGAGTGTGTAATACACACTCGTTCGTCATCGACCACCCGTCGTCACACTTATATATTTTCAATATGTTTGCTTTTATGTTCAAAAATTTTAGCTAACTTGAAATCATCTCTGTTCATTAGAAATATTTTTGAAAATCATCATTTCTCACTATTATTCATTTCCAGAACTAAACGTTACTAGATTATGATTAACTCAATTACTCAATTCATAAATAATTTTCGAATGAAATTACAAATTTCAAATTTCAACCAGCCTGTTTTTTTTTTTTTTTTTTTGTTACCTAACTTTATAATTTATAGAAACGTCATTTATATATCCTTCTAGTCCTGATTTTCTTTGCTTTAAGACTTCGAAATTTCTGGTTGATCCTTGAGGTGAAATGTTTCTTTAGTATAGTAGTGCCCGAGTTAATTGTTCGCCAGTGGCTCCACCATATTTTTGCGCCCCTCAGGCATTGAGACCCGCCTTAAAATTTTTTTGAAACATCTCAGAAAAAATGTATAATATAATAAATCTAAACTTTTAATCCGGAAGTAGGTATCGGGTTCGAACCCCATCAGCAATTGAATTTTTTTTATTGTAAAAGCGTATTTAAAAAAATTCATTTTTAACGTTAATTATTTGTGCCGTTTTGGCGCCCCTTTTTCAAGTGAGAGTGGCTCTAGCCACAGAAACAAGATGTGGGATCGCATCTGCATTAGTAAGACACAGGTCGAGTTCAAAATATCGCTGAAGATGGTAGGTACTGAAAAAACTGAAGCTAAAATTGGTTGGCGACACGAAACTGTTCTTCCCTTTTTTGGGCTGTGTTCAAAGTGACCAAAACCGAGTTAAAATCTAATTTCTTTACAACGACCCATATCATTTTCGACATTTGGTTGCTTTTTCTTAACTATCATTCGGTGAATTATGAACCTTCGCAGTTCAATAAATCTCTGATTCTGTTTGTTGCTCGAAATGAAAGTTTTTCTTCTACCCATTTGGGCCGTATCTTTATTTAATGCAGGAAAGAAAAATTTACTTCAAGAGAGAACTTCTCTTTCTGTTCACATTGCAGTATTAAATTAACATTTTCCTTTTTTTTTCCATTTTTTTTTTTCAATTCAAAAAATGGAAGTAAAAGTTAGAATCATGAATTTGAGTAGACTTTGCAGACGAGGAACAGTAATATTTTTAGAAATACAAAAAAAAAAAAAACTGATAAGTAATGATGATCACAGTTTATGTTTCTTTTTTGAGAAAATTTCTTATAATAGGCAATACGTATAGGTATCTTGGTACCTACTTAGTTGTTCTTTAATCTTGAATGACTAAATTGCATCAGAAGGTTGAGGTTCTCATGGTGTGGTTAAAAAAATTGATTAGGTTGCAGTTAATTATGCGAATTTATGTATTTTTTGGCCTTCAAGAACTTTAGATATAATATTATTACATGCCATTATAAATTTGGAAAGTTTGAAGGAATAACTTTTAATTTAAGGCAGATAAAATTTTATGCAATTTGTCTCAGTTTTTTACCCATTGATTTGAGTAATTACCAATTCTCTGCCATTATGAAAATTTTCATTAAAAATGATTGTAAAATGAAGGAAAAATCGCCAAAAGAGGCGTTATAAAGAATGTATCCGTTCCACCCATGGTTGCCAACTTTGGCAGATGAAAACACCAGCGAATAAACTCTTTTTTTTTTAATTGCTCCCAGTTCATTTGCCAAAATTTGTCACTTCTAAATGCTTTTTCATTCCATCCAAATCCTCTATACTGGTAATATCAGCAACACTGATGAAATATCGGCTCTGGTAGGTACTTCCTTTTTTTTTAATCGGCAGCAGTGTCTAAATACCGGCAGTTGGAAACCATGACCCCACCTCTGAATATAATTTCTTCCATTGCATTTTCAGTAAATGATTTCAAAAATGCGATTGCTAAATATTTTTTTATTGAATTATATTTTTGGGATAAAATTGATATTGAAGATGTTCAACTTTTTCTATATGTGCTTAACTCATGAGTTTATTCATTTCACAAAGCTGACACAGGACTGTAGGACTGTCAGGAAACTAAAAGAAACTGTAATGTAACAGCTATTGTGAAGATTATGTTGAAGTTTTATTCTCTCCCCCCATCGCTTATAATTAGAAAACCCTGGCGCTAATTCCGTTGATTAAAAAAAATCTGAAGTTTAGCATATGGCTCTCGCACTTTTCACTTAGAATGAAATAGAATGAGGCAATTCCATCGGCTACTAATGAAAAAATCTAGTTCCAAACTAATGGATGAGAAAAATTAGCATTATTCATCGCTAAGCGGACAATTTTAACCAAAAATAACTAATGAGAATAACACTGAGAGATGAGAGTGTAATTTGTGAATGGTTTTTAGTGCAATATTGAGAGCGTGTACTGCACATACCATGTGAGCCCATCACTGGCCGATCAAAAACATATTTCAGCTGTAAAACCTTATGTATATTAAATTAGTTTCATTTCAAACCCAGTCCCCATTTTTAGCAGACAAGCAACATATAGCCTGTCTATTGGGCCACGCCCATGTATTGAATTATTAATTTGGATCTATATTTCGTTCATGCTAAGAAGAGTGTGATGTCATAAACCATATTCACACTCATCTGCTTGAAATACGATGATTATTTACTCTACAAAATGATACTTATTATTGTAGTATAACAATGTGCATCAATACCTTTTTCTCTCTCCCCAATCAATCACAACATCGATTGTGATTCTGATGTCACACCCTTTTTAGCGTGAACGGAGTATAGGTAGTATAAAGTCAAAGTAATTGCCCTATGGTGGCCCTTTTGACAAACATGTTGACTATGGGATAATGAGCTGTTTTTTTTGTTTTTGTTTTTAATATTGAGAAAATACGCAGTCAAAAGTTTTGAAAGTAATTTCAAAAAAACGGTAAGTGGTAGAAAGCTGAAATTTTTAGAAGACATCTAGTGATCTACATAGGTTATCTGATGGTTCCCTGAAATTTTGGCTGAAATTATACATTTACCTACTTCTCGAGATATTGCTGAAATTCTGTTTAAATCCTGTGATTTTAATTGCTAAGATCAAGTTGGAGAATATGAACATAATTTCGGCGATAACTGGAGAAATAAATGTATGATTTGAGCCAAAATTCAGATAACCTGTGTTGATGTTTCCTGAAAATTTTAGCTTTCTACCACTCACAGTTTTTGAGTAATTCCTTTCGATAACTTTGATTTCGTATATTTTCAATGTTAAAAAACTGCACATTATGTCGAATTCATCACAGCTCTAGTAGCGCATTTAGCGGAGGCTTTACAACCCAAAACACCCTTCATTCAAACTCAAGGTCGTCCCAATTGCTGCAACAGCATCTTCCGGTCTTTACAATATTCACATATTGTATTCTATTTGAATATTTTTGGTTATAAAATTTTTAATATCCTTCTTTTTAATAATGTAATATTCTTGAATATAAGTGGCGTAGAAGTGAATATCTATTGAGATTCACCAAGTGTTATGGACTATATCGTATTCGGATCGTGTAAATTAATGTAGATAATTCTTTTGTGTGAATGCGCCAGTCCGCCAGAAAATGTCCGATCAATTTGTATTTGTTCGTTAAACTTTTTTTCGACTTCTATCGTTTTAGTCATTATGGACATACATTGAAGCAAGGAAGTTGGTCCTGAAACAGACTGCGTAGAATATACATTTTCGTAAGAATACCGCATGTCGGATTGTTTTTCACGACGTATTTCTGATTAACGGAGATCGTCGATAATTATTTATTAACTGTCGCGTCGTTTCTATCAGTGATGAGTAATGGAAATTTGAAAAGATGTCGGTTTTATATTAGGATTGGTTCATCGGTGGGTTCAATGAGATTATGGTTCCGCTATTCGTAATGTTTTTGCCAAATTGGATCTTTTAAGACTCAAATGAACAACGAAGTTATGGAGATCGAGATGCTGCATTCTACTCGGTGAATTATTGTCAGTTGTGTTTGTGCATTTAAAATTTTCTCATTTTACTTTGTCCTCTTTGAGTTTGATGTGTTCACGGATATTTTCAGTGTGATTGTAACGATCGTTAATAGATGACGTAATTATGATTAATATATTTGCGAGAAGCTCTTCACTCTTCAGTTGATCGAAAACATCCTTTTTATGCCAGAAAGTTGCAGTGTTGTGAAAGCTTTAATCGAGATACATACGTATCTATCTCGAACGTACGTTAGGAATCTACAACGTGTGATCGTGCTCAAATTAGGTAACTATATGTATGCATTTCTTATGTAATCCCTGTACAGAAGGTATGATTATATTATTGTCAGCTTTGTCCTTCGATAAAAATACGCAGTTAGCCTTTTCGATCAACTTACCTACTTCGAGATTGAGAGCATTCTTTCATGATCAGAATCATTTCGAAGATTATCATACCTTGTAAGGTAGAGGTAATTAAAATTCCTGAAGAATTGATAGGTACTGTATCTTTAAGGTCCAAATATCTTTCTTAGGTATATTTGTGGAATCTGGAAGATTTCGTGAAGTATAAGTCTGCATTATTCTTGGAGTTCGACGAAACTATCTCCTCTTCCAGCCTCCTCTAAAAGACAAATGAACGAACACGAAGTATAAAAAAATTACTTATCTGCATTCAACTGTGATAAAGTACTAAATTGTATTTTTAAATTCAATTTTCGAGTGAAATTTCGGTTTCATTTATTGAAGTAAATACTTTGAACATAATTAACGTTACTTTTCTAATCAATTTATGAATTAGAAAAAAATGGTTGTATTCATACCTTGTAACTTTGTGGAATATTGAATTGCTGCTTGTACTTACTGAGATCTTTAAATTTTTGATTTTTACTAATGGAGGTATTTTTCAGAATTTATTATTCCTATTAGAAGGTATTTTTCATATTCAATTGAGATTGTTCAGAGTTTGTTTATCTTTCTGTATATGGGGCAAGGTTTATTTGAATTGGGGGTAAATTTCCCACTTACATCCGACTGAGATATTCAAGTTGCATTAGCTATTTTTAACCAATGTAAAAGTTGCACCCTAGCCACACTTATCAACAGAGCAATTTCTCGCCTGTTGAGTGTTTTCATGCCTGCAAACCACTATAGTTAATGTCAGGGTCACCACTGTGGCTGTTTAGTGTAGGTAGATGCTACCTACACAAGGTTCATGGAACCAAATAAAGGGTTTTGCATGTAGAGCAACCAAATCATATCTTGGTACTGGTAGCCAGCTAGTTTAGTGCCTAATCATAAACTAAGCATACAAAGTACTGAGGGCAATTGTCCAAAGGCATTGTGGTAACATATACAGACTGCAACACACACTGTATCAGCAAGTACATACTAATGTACATACTCGCCTTGTTTGTTTGTTATTTACAGGAAAATGTGAAGACGCATTGTCTGTATGAGTGCATACAGACGATGTGTTTGTTTAAAGTGCAATGCACTAATTTGGGTCACCGACTTTGGTCGGTAACCCGTTTGTTAATGCAGGGCCAATCCCTGAACCAAGGAGGTGAAGGAAATGTCCCCACATTTATCAGTGAACAAATCCTAAAACTGCTGTCTCAATCACTTGTTAAATCTTGACATATCACTGAAATTCTGTTTAGGTATTAGGTCTTGAACTTGTGAAGTGGAACTGTGAAACTTAGATTAATAATAACAGAGGTAATACCTATATAAATATAATTTTAATGATGTCTGATATTGTAATAATTACAAAAATTTGGTGTAAATCTGTTTCCTGAATCAAATCATTATAAAAGCATCCTTCTATTTATCATCATTCATCAATCATCAATATTTGTATTTTTTCATGAATAGGTACCTAAATTTAACTTTTTCTTAGAACCCACTCACTACCAAGCAGGGTCAGGATAGTCCCAATTTTTTGAGAAAAGAGTCATTTTTTGGTTTTCACTTTTCTTTAGCGGATATGTCGAACAACGAGAAAGAAGTTTTAGTGCCGCACATTTTTCCATGTGAAATCATAGGTAGCTATTATAAGTTAACCGAATTATGGTGTTAATTTTTCAGTTAAATACGTAACATGTGTTATTTGTGAGAAAAGAAACTCGCTTATTTATTGACATTAGTGAATTTCCACAAATATAACATAAAAATTATTCAAAACTTACATTATTAAATTTATAAAGGTCTAACTTAAATTTATCAGTTTTTATTTACATATAGGTTAATTTGGCATCTAATTACTTGTACATATTATGACTGATATTCCATCAACTAAGTTGTTCATGATTGACCGAAATATGTTTCATAATCTGGAATATCACCAGGTTTGAGTGGTAATCCTGCGTGTGCATCAGTAAACGAATGCTCACTTTCCTTTCCATCTTTCACCCACTTATTCAAAACATAGTCTAAATACGATGTAGTACCTTGAGGTGGTAGTGGAGTTGTTGTACCCGATGTGGTGGCAATTGTTTGCAATTGGTCATCTATGGCATCAGTTATGAATATTGGTGGAAACGAAGGTGGACTTGTAAAACCGTATCTGGAGTATAAAGTCCTCATGTATCGATCCAGAGTGAGGGGTCTGGGTGTGATAGATGTCGGCTTCGGAGATGATAATCGTGCCAAGAGTTCCATTCGCCAATCTGTAGTTGCTGAAGTGATTACTAACGAAAATAAGTTGAATGGTTGTTCTGTAGTAGTTTGCTTCGTTGTTGAAATCAGCGAATTACTTTTCACCTTCTCATTTTCAAGTGCCCCAAGTATTATTATGTGTTGAAAGCTCAGCAGTACGAAGAACAACATTGTTATTTTTGACATGACTTTTCTAAAATAATTTTCTTTTCGTATAATTTCGTATTTCAAATTCAACTACTTCACCGGATAGTAGCTGGTAATAACTTTTTGATATTAATGGTGTGCAGTAACGTTAATAAATTTAAAAAAAAATAAATTAAACATGGTTTTTCAACGTGATAAATTCGAGAAAGTAGAATCATTGTTATCAGGTTATCGTCATAACCAAAACAATTATGAACGTGATGGTAATAATGTTGAGAAAATGAAAAAAAAAATAAAAAACAAAAACGAAAATATGATTCGTTTTAAACGTTGTTCAGTTTCATTCTTGTGGTGTGACATGGTTTTCAAAGAAAAACTTGCTATTTGACTTATGCGAAAGTTGGAATTTTGGGTAGTGGGGTAGTTTTTTGTTTTATAAATTTGAATGACATTTGGTATAAATTTTTCGAATTCATATATCTTTATATAGGTATCTTTATGTACCAATATTTTGGTATAATATATGCATATATGTGTGAATACAATTTTTGTGTTCTACCATAGTAGCCGCAATTGGGCTGAAATTTGGTATATGGTTAGACAATAATATACTAATAGATGAGTTTGTTCGTAGTTGTTATTCGATTGGGTGGTTCAACCGTCCCCTCCCCCCGAGAAGCAAATAAATTTTGTTTACGCAATAGAATGAGTAATAATGGTTAGATAAGGTTGAAATTAGATTAGTGGGTAATCAAATTTATATCATTGGATGAGTTTATTGTTAGTGAAGATCGGTATGTGGTTTGACCGTTAGGAGCTAGTGAAAACATATGTATAAAGATTTAGGTCCAATTCTTGATCGACTCAAATGAAGGTTGGTATGTAACTAGTTACTATTATAAAAAGAAAACTGCATAAAGTTTGGTATAATTTGAACGAGAGGTTTGATCGTAAAGGGGCTAATAAAATTGAAATGGAAGGAGTTAAATGTAAATTTTGACAAATTGGACCAAAGTTTAGTATGATATAATTGATTAGTATTAAATTTGGTAATATTTGTACAGTGGGATTTGGCTGTGGGGGGCTGCTGTCTACCATACTTTGTTGCAATATATTTTCCCTAGATTCAATTTTTTTTTCATGTGGTCCTTTGCAAAATTTTACTTCGAGATTTTAGCAGGTTTCTTATTTAGTGGGAGGGGGAGAAAAATGATTTATCCATTAGAAAAAGTTTTATTATTATTAGTTTCTATTATTTATTAACTTTGTGGATTGTTTTAATGTAACTTGCTGCTCAAATGGTTCTTAAATTTATTAAGTGAATGATATTCTAGGTAAAATTTTTTTCCATTTGTATTATAATTTTAAGTCAGTTTTTTTTGCCCCATTATAAATTCCACGTCCACAGATATCGCATTCACCAATTTTTTTGCAGTCTTGTTTTTCTCTTCGGCATAAGTAACAGCTTCTTCCACTTCTACTTTTTGGAGTTGATATTTTAGAAGTTGAACTAGTTGTACTTTGTGTATCGTCATCGTCAATGTCCAATATGATTTTTATAGCTTCTCGGAGACAAAAGCGAACATTTACATTTTCATATGTCTCTCATAAGTGGTTTGATAAGAGACAAACCAAGACGTTGTAAAAATTTTCGAAAAATCTGTAACTCCACTCCATTTTTTTCAGCCTCTTTACTTGTATGAACCTAAATTCCTTTTTCAAGCAGTATTCGTGTTATTGAGACTATGTATAATCATTGCATTGACTCCAGTCATATCTAATATACCAAAGAAAACACGCAAGGGCCACTTATTGGTTTTTCTTGCAGTAGTGTAATTTTCGCATAATTGGTCAAATGTGTCAGTTCCACCTTTTGTGTTATTATAAAAAAAAATTAAATTGGGTTTTTTTGTTTTGGGATCAGTATCAGAATTATACAGTGTCCCTAAATTTGAATGTAGCACAATATTTTTATTTCTTTTGGGACAATAGAACACTATTACTTTCGTTTCATCAAATCCAAAAATGTTTGATTGGATTTCTTTTTTTTAATAAAAATATGGGGGTATTTCGACTTTATTTTTTCTTAAAGTGCCAACCATTGTTAATTTGTAATCAATTAACATTTCATCAAAAAGTGTCACTGATGAAAACCAGTTATCGCACGTTATATTTCTATTGGTATTATGAATAGGCTTGGTCAAGTCTCGAATGAAAAAATCTGCAGTATTATTTTTTCCTTATTTTTTAGGGTTTTCTTTTTTTGAAACACCAAGTATGGAATAGCATTAATCATATATCCGGTAGAACAGTCATTAGCTATCATAACTTTAAGGTCATACTTTGCTGGTTTAAAGGGAATGTACTGAGGCGTCTGAAATGAATCGGCTCATAAAGTCAACCTTCATGTATGGTGGTCTGTAAATGTTAATGACGTCACAATGTCTTAAAACTATGACATCATGCAGCCAAAACATTGATTCGAATGGTCTTGATAGTATGACTTCAAGACATTTTATTTTTTAGTTTTGTTGTAATCCTACGGCTGAATTCTTCTTGACTTGAATTAAGTTTCTTGAATACGATAGAACACAGCTTACTATGTCTTCATGTGTCAGCAAATTTATATGACGAATGAATCAGCAATAAGCGTAGAATGTCGATGACTAAGTTTTTGATCCATAAGAGGATCAGAAGTTACAAAAACAAACAGCAGAATTATTTTTTCAAAGACTATAATTACAAAAGAATTACAGTGTTGACAAAGCGGATAAAGCAAAGTGTACAGCAAAAAATAAAATAATAACTAAAAAGCTATTGCAGACAACAAATAGGGGAAACCATCAGAAAGTTCTTTTATCTTCACCTAATTGTTTGTCTTCATAAGTGATGGTGGTTGTGTGATGTAAAAGACTCCTATTATAAAACTTTAGGCTTCGGAGCTTTTGGTGTGTGAAAAGTGAGGTGAGAAAATAACTAACATACATGAAATCAAATCCACTATGTGCACAGGAAGGCTCTACACGGCCTTTAATTGACAGAGCAATGCAGTCATCTTGAACAAAGCTTGTCTTAAGTTTGTCGGCAACACACCAAATTTCCCTCCTAACAGATGTTAAGAACTCCATCTAATTATATTGTCGACTGTAACACTGTAACTTCACCTCGTAGGTGTTATCAAAAGATTGCCTCAAAATACGATATGAAACTAACAATATTAGAAATGACTTCTGTGTTGTCACTACTAATCCTTCATGACGAAAGAACATTCCTAATTTGTCTTTTGTCTTCAACCTAATCTATCCTAAATGTGAACTACCATCATAGTTGTCTTCAAAGGTAGATTCAAGTTGAAGTATGTTATACATCCACTGATGGTACAATTAGAAATTGCCTACGCAAGGACTTTAACGTACGACTTGAGACTTAGACCTGCTACTATACGCCTACACAAGAAAGACTGCTTGTAAAAACAAAACTAGTACCGGGTATTGTCAGAACAAGAGTGAATAAAAATTAGAATTTGTTTTTACAAGTTGGCCTTTCCTGTTGGCAAGATTTCCCCACTTATTGCCTGCTTAATTGCCATTAAACATGCGATGTCGATAATACACAGAAAAAGCATGGAAATTAATATATATGCAAGCATTATAAAAAGATAGAAAATATACATGTCAACATACAATAAGCAAAGTGTGAGCATATAAATTATAAAAATAAAATGAATTGGTTGTAAACTGTAGCCAAAAGCACGGAGAAGAAATGATAAGACAAGATGAAGTTGGCTGCATGCATTTCATTAGATGGGTTTTTATTTTTCCTTGAATTTACATTCGTCTTCATTCATCTCATGGCGCCAGTCTGACAAATTAAATCAAATTGTTTTGCAGAGAATTGTCAAAATATGAATCTAACGGCTTTGTAATACAAGACTTGATAAAACGTTGAATTTTGCTTGAAAAGGAATTGGATTCAATTATTGTCATCATGATTTCATCTGAACATAAGTTCGAATTCGGACACATTTTATAATAATGTCTTCACATTGTGTCATCATTATTCTTTCAAAATAATTTTTAATTTGTTGTCAAAAAATATTGGACTTCTCAGTACATACGAAAATGACTGTTTCCTTGAAACCCTAATAATTGTTCATCTACAGTTAAATTTTGAGAAGGTGAATACAGTCGAGTACAATTAGAAATGAATTGAGTCTATATATACCTTAAGGTTGCAAAATTATCTTCTTATACCCTCTCAGCTCTTGTAGACTTGTCATCAAACTGGATACAACTCAGCAAGAATTTGAACCTTTGCTGGTTCATTGTTGCGTAATAAACTGTGATACCAAATTGATTGGACCAAAGTCATCCAAGTTCACTTTTGATGACTTCTGTAAGCCAATAAGGTACAGAAGACCACAGACTTCCAAAATTCCTTTTTCTGTGCACATTCTTTGCTAAGAGTGGTTGGCTCGTTCAGCTTCTACTCGTTGAGCAGCTCGTTGTTCAATTTCTTCATTTGTATGAATAATGACGGCCTTTCTGATGCTGTTATCAAGAAGAAGTTTCCATAAGTTGATTGCAATTTTTGCTTCTTTATAGCACTCCCACGAGAGCCAGGTACCATCATCCTTTCCCTTAGGAGGAGCTTTTCGACTTTTTCTGACTTTTGGTAATGGTTGCCATTGGTAACCATTTTTTCCTTTAAATTTTGAGGCAGCAGAATTTCGTATTGTTTCTTTCTGCCACAAATTCATCGTTTTCTTCTTCATCTGGCTAAACGTAGTCTGGATCATCCTCCCCTTCATCGTCAGGAAAATCATAATCTTCATAGAATAATAAATTATATAATTTTTCATCAATCATGTTGTTAATTTGTTCTTTTTTGAAGGGGGCTGATCCAAAAGTGAATAAAATCTGCATGATATTGATGAAGTTTGAAATTTCATTTGCATTCTATGGAAAAGCAATTAAAGGTTCCGATGTGGAAAAATGAAATTTTGCACCTCATTGACAGTTTTTGTGGTTTTAAAAAGACCAAACTTTTTTTTTTTTTTTACCGTGTCATCAATACCAAGCTAATTGCGTTTTATCAATTTGAAAGCAGTAAAAAAATTTGCAAAGCCATTTTATTACAAAATTTTATAAGAAACAAATTAATGCTGCTGTATTTTCTCCTTAATTCAACCCATTTCTGAGAAAAATGCAAATAAGCTAAAAAAAAAAAAAAAGAGAGATATTCCAATACCCAATGAGGGAAGTACACTCTGTTAAGATTGGCAATTTTTCATTCTTTCATCAGGAGGCCAATCCGGACATATTCCTGCAATAAAACTCTTGCCTCCAATATTTTCATTTTCAAATGCCTAATTTTATTATACAGCCTATGTTCCGATTTTACTACCTTCAAACATGGTATATGAAACTTTATTAACCTGCAATTCATTTCTTTAATTTTTACAAATTGAGTATTATTCTTGGCTTCGAAAAGAGCGACTACTATTGTAATAATTCCAGTCCCTAGATCTTGCTGAAGAAATTTTAATGGAGTACTGTTATTTTTTTCTTTTTAGAGAATTTTTATTCTTTTGAAGTTAGTTCCATTCTTTGAAAAAAATTATTAATTTACTTACTCAAATGCTTTCTTATTTCATTTTAATTTCCAGTAGATCTTACTGGAGAAATCATAAAATAGTTATTTCTCTTTTCGTAGAGCTTTTTTATTTCATTTTTTCCTTTTCCAAATAAAATGATACATTTGGCCATTTTTTGGCAGTAGAATGGCTCATCTATGACGTCAGAATGTAGTGGCGAAATACTACAAAATGTCCACGCATTGAAGAGTGTCAGGCTTAATTCACTGGCGAGAACTAAAGAGAAAGTTAAATAGGGGCCTATTCGTTGTACTAATGAAGGATAATAGTAAAGTATAGTGCTTTTAATATTTTCACGCTCCATAAACTTTTCGCAATGATTTGAGTGAAAGTTGTTCGTTCCCACGGATATTTTGAACGCTTTCGTCATCGCAGCTCCGTTATTATTTTGTTTCACATCCCTGCACCGTTCGAAATTCTAGAATTTAAAAGGATGATGCTTTCGCTGAAAGCTTTATCGGATGTTTCTCACATTTTCTCTCTCACTTGTGTAGACTTGTTGGCCAAGAAAAAGACGAGAACAAATCGACGAGAATGTATTGAGTGAACGGACAAAACGCAACTGAAATACATGGCAGAGAGTGTGTATCAGTCAGTACAGAGTATAATTAAAATGCGTGCAAGTCTAAGTATGTACATAAAACAGATAAGCCGAGTAGCCTGCGCGTGTATCAGTTCTTCTTAACCTAGACCAAATAGTTAAAACCGCTACAAATGTCCCCCCCCCCCTAAGAGCGGAGCGTAATAAGGTAAAAGTATACATATAATAAGATTCACGAGTAAATAAAATATTGAAGAGTATGAGAATAAGAAAATACAATTCTAATAAGTCGAAATTGAAATTGGTCCGCGATACTCGATTCGTATAACAAAATGAACGTTTCTGTAAAGCACAACATATAACATAAAGACTAGAATGACGAGGTAAATAGTACATAAAATAAAGCGTAATATGAAGGAAATAAAAAATAATTTCACGTAATAAAATCAGTGAATCTGACAGGCGGTCGTCTCTCTCTACCAGATTGTCGTATTTGATTTTGAGCAATGTCGCCCTGTGCTACCAGAATAGGAGGGTCGGGGGGGAGTGCAAGTGGTTCGTTAATTTGATTAGGGAGAATAGGTTCGTTATTACGAATCTCTGGGAATTGCTGAAATTGATTTTCATCGTTAATATATATGAGTTTAGAATTATGTATAGTATTATTAGTAGTTTGACCCTCTTTTACCATTAGAGGGGTATTACCTTTTATTTTTAAGATTGATTTCCGCTGCTGTTCCACGATCGACAACGGTTTATCTCCACCATCTATTTGTAGCTCGTACGCCGGTTTTAGTCGCCCGATAGATACCGAATCCTTTTTTCCCTCTATTTCGAGTTCGTAGAACTGCTTGTTACGTTTTAGCACCGTATAGGGACCTTGGTATGGTGGCTCTAACGATGACCGCACTCTGTCGACACGTACGTAGACTCTTTTACACGTTTCCAGGTCACGATGTATGAACGGTTTTTCCTTTCGTCTGTTGTTGGCAGGGACTGGCTGTAATTCACGCAGAATGGCCCGCAGGTGCTTCACAAACTTTGTAGAGTCCTCTCCTATCTCCGCTGATTGGTGTAGCTCGCCAGGTAGTCGTAGTCCTTGTCCAAAGACTATTTCTGCGCACGACACCCCACTTTCGTCTCTAGGTGCAGCACGAAGGCCCAGCAATATCGAGGGCAAATAGCAATACCAGTTTTGCGAGTAGCACATGAGTAGTTCTTTTAGTCGTCGATGGAGTCTTTCGACAAGCCCGTTAGCTTGTGGGTGGTATGCAGTGGTCTGTATGTGTTGTGCACCCAACAACCGCGTGAGTTCCGCAAACAGATCAGAACGAAACTGCGGTCCCCGATCCGATGTAATTCTCAGTGGCGTACCATACCTGGCGATCCACTGAGTATAAAAGGCTTCGGCTACCTTTTCGGCGGTGACAGTTCTTAATGGCACAGCTTCAATCCATCTAGACGCCCTATCGATGAATGTACACAAGTACGTGTATCCATTCGACGGCCTCATAGGCCCCACGAGGTCGACATGTATATGTTCAAATCGTTCGCTCGGTGGGAAATTTCCTATCGGTGGTATGGTATGTCGATGTACTTTCACTTTCTGACACGTAGGACACCCTTTATGCCACTTTCGAATATCAGTGGTCATTTTAGGCCAATAATACTTCGATCGTATTAATCGTAATGTCGCTTTCAATCCATTATGTGCCACTTCATGGACTTGTTTTTATATACAATATCGGAGCGCTGTCGGCACGATAGGTCGTTCAATGCCCTTAAAAACGGAGCATAGCAGGGTCAGCTTTTTTCCAACTTTTACTTCTTTTAGGCTTTGATCGCGGTAACCGTTCGTTCTCCATTCGACTATTTCTGCATCATTTTTTTGTTCTTCTGCGATGTGGCGCAGTGAGACCGGTGCGTCGATCAACCCGACTACCGCGGCACCCGCCTCCTCCGGGCGGCTCAATGCATCCGCCACAACGTTTGTACTGCCCGCTACATGTACTATTTTGGTCGAGAACTGCGCAATATATTCGGTAAAACGAGAGCGGCGCTCCAATTTATTTCTTCTCTTGGTAGTGAAAAGAAACGTGAGTGGTCGGTGATCTGTGACTATAGTTAAATCTCTGCCGCTTACGAGTTGCTCAAAATGTTCCACTGCAGCATAGATCGCATACAGTTCGAGATCATACGCAGGCCAGTTCGTTTGGCGTTCGTCTAGCTTCTTAGAATAGAACCCCAATGGTTCCCGTATTCCCGCATTGGTAACTTGCTCGAGAACGGCTCCCACAGCCGTCATAGATGCGTCACACGTTAGAATCAGTTTGGCGCCCGTTCGTTGGTAATGTAGCAGTGTAAAATCAATGAAACATTTGCGCGCCTTTTCGAAACAATTTATCAGTTCAGTCGTCCACTTTATTTCGGTGCGATCGTTTTTATGCGGGTGTCCCTTGAGTAGGTCTTGTAATGGAGCCATAGAGTGCGCAGCATTTTTCGTAAATTGCCTGTAAAAATTTAAGATGCCTAAAATGCTTCTCAGTGCGGCGATAGTTTTCGGTGGTTGCATTTCTTTGAGAAATTGTACTCGAGCGTCAGTTGGTTTAAACCCTTTTTGTGTTATATGATATCCTAAAAAATCTAATTCAGAAACAGAGAAACTACATTTGTTAAAATTTATAGATAGGCCATTCTTTTCAAGTCGTTGAAAAATGGCATCTAAATGCTGGAAATGTTCATCGATATTATTAGAAAATATTAATATGTCGTCTATATAGACAGTACAATATGGAAGGTCGGATAGGATGGCGTTCATAAATCTTTGGAAGGTGGCAGGGGCATTGCGTAGGCCGAATGGCATCCGAGGATTTTCGAACAACCCGGCAGGAGAGATTACCGCTGTTTTTTCTATATGTACGTCGTATACGGGTATATTATGAAAAGCTCTTACTAGATCAATTTTCGAAAATACAGTTTTATTTTGTAAGAGGCCGATAGCGTCGTATATTACAGGTATGGGGTAACGATCGGGTATGGTTTGCGCGTTTAATTTTCTATAATCACCAATAAGTCGTAGCTTACCTTTTTCGCGTTTTAAAATTAACCCTGCAGCCCATTGCGATCGTGAGACACGTACCAAACCGATCTCCGTCTGTTTTCGGTACTCAGCTTTGATTTCCTGTTCGACATCGGGGCGCAGTCGCCGAGGTTTATCGTACGTCGGTGAGCCAGTCGTCTCGATGTAGCAAATGACGTCATGTTCCACCTTGGTGTGGTACTGTGGTGGTCGAGTGATAGCGTTGTATTTTAGTAGCAATCGTAGTAATCGAGGGTCGGCGCTAGCTGTTTTGTTGATCGATGAAATGGATGGTTGCGCAGTTGTTTGGACGGCTCCCGGCGTGCTGCATAATGTTGAAGCGTCTATGAGTCGTCGATTCTTCAAGTCGGGTAACAGGTTGAAATGGTTCAAAAAATCAGCCCCCAGGATTGGTTGTTTAACTGCAGCTACGATAAAATTCCAGCGGAACTTCTTTTGTAGCCCAAGGTCGACTATGACGTCACGAGTACCATACGTTTCGATGCGGCTGCCATTTACAGCAAACAGGTTGTAGTCGATGGCAGTACTCCTACCCTCTCCTTTCGTAGGGGGTAGAACAGAAACGTCAGATCCGGTATCGACAAGGATAGGCATCTCAAAATCGGTAATACGTAGGAATAGACGCGGCGTTCTGATTTGGTAAGAAGGTCGGATTGCCGCACATTCCACCTTCATTTCTCGTTTCCCGAACCTGCACGCTTACACCCTGGTGCGCAGTTGCGTGCGCGATCACCGAAGGTGTGATGGTACCAACATTGTCCATCAATCATTTCTGGTGTCAAATCTCGTCCCGGCGTCTGTGACCTTCCACGGCTTCTGGACGGGTAGCGTGAGTGCGTACGGTCACGGCTACGCTCACGACTGCGTTCCCGCGGCCGCGAGTCGCGATATTCGCGGCGGTCGGCTCGTAGCGCGGATATTTCCGATGTCAGTAGCCGGAGTACAGCGGTTAAGCAGTCGTCGGTAGTCGATGGGCGTGAAATGGGTGCGTCGACGGCGTGTATGTGTCCGCTATTACGTTCGGCGAGCTCGTGTAGTCGATCGGCTGTTTTGCATATACTATCGAGTGGGTCTCGGCTATTAGCGGACAGCACTTCCTGCGTACGTATTGGGAGCTTTTGTAACCAGATAGGCCGGACAAGTCGGTCGGCATCTGGGTCAGCTCCAACAAGGGCTCGTAACTTTTGTAGTATTATACACGGTTTGGTACCTGCTGGTATGTCGGCGCCTCGTAGGAGTTGATTTAGTTTTTCTTCTTCTGATTTTCCGTCAGCCGCGATGAGTCTGGTTTTGGCTTGAGTGTACGAGTTGTCAGGTTTTTGTCGGATGATGCTCTTGAGGGTACTAATTTGTTCAATGCCGAGTCGTTGCAGTATAGCCGAAAATCGTTTTTTTTCTGTGTTGATGTTGTAGTCGTCGAATATTATTTCACACGTAAGAAACCAAAGATCGGGGTTACCCGGTGTATAAGCTGGTAATTCGAACTTTTTGCTATTATTGTCAGCCGTATTCGCGACACTGCCAATATTATTAGACGCACTATGGCTAGCACTTTCCATATCGCACTTTTTGATATTTCCAAAAAGGAAAATTTTAGCAATTTTTAGTAATTTTTTTTTTTTTTTTTTTTTTTTTTTTTTTTTTTCACTTCACTCTAACCGTCACGGTCGCCACTTTGTAGACTTGTTGGCCAAGAAAAAGACGAGAACAAATCGACGAGAATGTATTGAGTGAACGGACAAAACGCAACTGAAATACATGGCAGAGAGTGTGTATCAGTCAGTACAGAGTATAATTAAAATGCGTGCAAGTCTAAGTATGTACATAAAACAGATAAGCCGAGTAGCCTGCGCGTGTATCAGTTCTTCTTAACCTAGACCAAATAGTTAAAACCGCTACACTTGAAACTTTCTGTTAGCTTTACAACTTAATAATTGTCATCAGCTATTTAAGGGATGACGATGTCTGTCCTGCGGTCTGTTTTTCTGTTCACTTAACCCTCTTTGTCTTTTAAACTTACTTTCTTCTTTTTTACTTTGGAAAATGCATTCTAAGATGTAGATGATGGAGTAGGTACAATATGACAAATTCGTTATGTTAACACGTCGAATAATTTATTTTTATCCTTAGTTCATTCTATAGGTCTACATTGACCTTAATAAACCTTGTAAGTATGAGCTAAAAGATCTTTCCCAAATTGTTTTATCATCAGATAAAGTTTTTGTGTTAACTAAGAAAAACTGAAAAAGTTGAAAATGGCGAAGCGAATTCGGAAAGGTGAGAGGAATTTTTAATTAAATTTTTATTTACATAATTTATAGTCTACGTATGTTACTTCATTCTTTCTCTATATTGAACTAACGATGTAAGTATTCAAAGCTGACAAAATTCATTTTTTATATTCCCAAGGATTTTTGTGTAGTTTCCTTCAGAAAATAATTTTTCTTCTAAGAATTATTGTCTTTAATATGAAGTAAGTTTTGCCTCTGTAATATCATGAGACAAAAAACTCAAGGACGGCCAAAAAACGATGAATATGAATTTTTTTAAATGATACTTGACCGTTTAACTTGTAAGTTATTCTTATTAATTACTGAAATCGTCTGCTTGAATTTGCTATTCTGATATATCAGTCGTCTTTCAAAATACGTGTGTGATCTTTCAACAAAATGAATGGGTTTTTATTTTCAGTTGAAATAATCTGAGCCAAGATATGAATGTAAAGAGCTTGCAAATTTCTCACAATCAAACTGAAACTCAGTTATTAGCATCATTTATAACAGACTTCAAAAAAAAGAGATTTTTATTTTAATCTATATATAATAATTTTTTTTGTGTGTGTAAACATCTTAGAGCTCGGTCTATGGTATGTGCTAAACGAGAATTGCGATCGTCAGATTTGCGTAACTTGTAACTCTTACAATAATTGTAACTTTTGTTTGTGTGTGTTACATGACTAATTTTGGAGTTATCTTCAAACAAAAAAACTGTTAGTTTTATATGGGTAGATTTTGTAGCTAACAGTGTGAACTTTGTTTAAGAAATGGTTTGTCAAACGCACCTTTGACGGGCATTGACATTGCTTGTAATATTGCATAACCCTATAGATACAAGAATATATTTTCCCAAAATGTCTGTCAAAGGTATTTAATCGATTCCCATTTCATGATCTCAAACACGACTAAAATGGTGAGTCTGTCATTATAACTTCAGGTCTTTGTGTTGGGTAAGTATGAATGGTCGTTGTCAATCAACCATAAATAACTTGTATATTCATGGCAGTTTATACATAGATATATTTTTTAGCTACACATGGGCTTTGCTGAAAATAAATAGTTAAAGGCTGAATGATATAAAGTTAAATTGTTCAATAACTACTGTGAGCTCGATGTTCCTATGTGCTTGACCCGAAAAAAGTTTCATTGTTTTGAAGTAATCATCTGAGTGTAGAATGATAAATTTACTTATCTCTGCTACTTACAGGGCTGTTGCAAACGGAGAGCGAGGAATTTAAAATGGGAAAACTTCAAACTAATTGTGTCGAAATCGAACGGAAATGAATAAATATAGGTACGTACATTTGATGGCCGAAAATTTGGCAAATTATATACCATTATTTGAACAACGAATAAGTTCAAGTCATCGCATAAGAGTTTGATCAATCACTAAAAAATTTTGATTATTTTTCTGTGGTCAACAGTATACAAGAATGTACAAATATTTTATAGCCATTCAGAATGCATGTAAAAATGTCTGCAAATTACTGCTAATTCCTAAATGATGCCCGCTAGCCAATTAAATTTTTAAGGTTTTCAATTGAAATTCTATTTATTAATCTTGGCGTCATGGAACGACCTGGGGTTGGGGGTGGGTACGTTTTTCGTTTCATAACTTGGGAAAAATTTTAGCTAATGACACAAATTCATATATATGCAATATACATATAAGCTAATTTTTTGTTACTGCGGTATAGGTCGTAATTTTTGTTCGATATAGCCACGAAATTTGGAACAAACATTAATACTAAGACAAAGACCTGATCTGTTGATTTTGATACGAATCGGCCATGCTATACTTTCGGTATGGCTATTTTCATTTTTTTTGGTTATAAAATTTTTTATTTTTGATCAATAGCTACGAAATTGTGAACAGATATTCAATATGATCTGTTGTAACATGCAACAAATTTTGGGGCGGATCGGCTGGACAGTATTTTCGATACAGCTACTTTTGCTTTTATTTTGGCTATAAAATGTCTAATTTTGGACGAATAGGAACATTATTCGGAACAAATATTCATTATAATCTATTAATAGCTTTTTAATGACTTCCTAATTTTTACCGACTGCATTAAAAAGAAGTATTGTGTTTGACTCGTTTTCTGACAATCTAATGAAATTTTGTGGCACTCTACAGCATTCAATAGTCATCCTAAAAATACGAATGATGGTTGAAAAGATTAGTATTTTTACCATTAGTAACGCTGGCCAAAGAAATCCTAAAAATTCTCCATAGATAATCCAAAAATTAGATTTAAAAAATTTGGTATTTTTTTAATCAAAAAAGTAAGATATTAATCAATCACAAGTCCCGATTCCAAATAAAACGGAATAACGCATCCTGATTGGATCAACCAAAAGTGTGTATTATATGGTACTTCTTGTGGTTCTATAAATATTTCAGATAATACAATTCTCTCAGCATTATATTATTATTAGCCTTCCTTAGTTATGCACATGTAAACATTTCACCAGTAAAATTTTCAGTTTTGAGATTTTACTGTTTGATACATTTAACGGTATAGTGTTACAAAACAATACACATCAATAGTTTAAGTGTATATTGTTATAAAAAAGTGAACAAGTTATTACAAAGAGTAAAAATAATAAGAGTTTATGAATACTGTAAGAATAATAATGATAATTTGTACAGAACATTAGACTATTAAATAAGGGAGAAGTTCGAGTGATTTGAATTGGGTGTCGTGAGAGTTATGAATATGATTGGATGTTTGAGGAAAACGTAATTTGGATAAAACCAATGAAATGTGAAGTAAATGACATAAAGTAGGAGTGTTTAAGAAATTTGTAGAAATTGAAATTAGTGCAAGGTATCGAAATATATTTGTAGAAAAGATAACATCATGGAATATAGATGAGAACAGTTTATAGTGGACAGGAGGTGATGTCATTAGACAAGTCAAGACTTGAAAGACAAGTTTGGACTAGTCTAAAATGACGTGAATGAAAGGAAGAATAAATATACGAAAATATGAAGAATGATATATGAGAATACGAATTTAGAATGTATGAGAATATTTGAAATAAATCGTATAGAAATATCATTACAATACATCTCCAAGTTTGTTTTTTGATGGGCTTAATCCAAATTTGGTGTTCATTTTTCCATCTGAATTATTTTTCAACTCTCAGTGGGCTCCGTAGAGAATCAATTTTTAGTTTTCACCTTTTATTGTGTGATACATCACCAAATATGTTTTTTGAAGTTCTAAGTCCAAATTTGATGTTCATTTCTCAATTTGACTCATTCTTCATCTCCCAATGGGGCAAAAGGGGGTCAATGTTAAGTTTTCACATTTTAATGCCTAATACATCATCAAATATGTTTCTTGAGGTGTTGAGTCCAAATTTGGTGTTCATTTCTCTATTTGACCCATTCTTTATCCACCAATGGGCTCCAAAGGGGGTTAATGTTGAGTTTTCATATTTTAATGCATGATACATCACCAAATATGTTTTTTGAGAAGCTGAGTCCAAATTTGTTGTTTATTTTTGCATTGAACCCATAATTTAATTGCCAGTGGCCCATAAAAGGGCTCAATTTTGAGTTTCTGCATTTTATTGTATGATACATCATAGCATACATTTTTTGATATTCCTTTTTGTTAAATCATTATTGCTATTACTATTAAGATAGTTCAATATAGTAGATCTAACAGTATTTAAAATTGATTTTAAACTTTAAATTGGTTTTCCTTGCGTCTGATTGGAATTTGGTTGTTGAATAATAAATAAATTTGAATTGCCATAATTGAGAAAAAAACAAAAGGCGGAAAATCAAATTCAGTTTTGTCCAAATATATTACAATATCAACAGTTATCTGTCATTTTGTTGCGAGAGTAATTCAATACTTTTTAAATTACCTCAACAAATAAGATAATTTCTGAATATTATCCTTTATTAATACTTCACTTCAATTATTACAAAACACTTTTAGAATAATACTTATTACTATTTCTTAATACTAGTGATGCCTGATATCCATAACATCGAGTATGGACCTTAACGTTTCAACTCGACTTCTAGATCAGGAATGACCATGTCTTCGAAACGAAGACACGACATCACTTTTGTTTCCTTTGTTTCAATCAAAAAGATGGCCGACCAAAAAGGTGGCGTGACAAGGAACATCCGCCAAATATGATGACACTATATTGTCAGCATATTTGGTGGTGTTCGTCTGTGGGAAGCTAGGTAAAATATAGACAGCTATTATTCCGAGAATTAGGAATAATAGTTGTTTATAATTTGTTCGACACGTTTTTGTAGACGAACTTAATCGTCCGCAAAAACGGGACGGAACACATTTCTAGAGTAAATTATCCTTTTTGTGAAAAACTGCTAGAGACTTTCATTTTACACTTCATAAAAAATTATTGAAATAATTAAATTTAAAAAAAAAACTGAAACCAACTGCATGTAGGAACATGAAACATAATAGAACTAAAATGTTGAAAACAAGTTTTCCAGGTTTTATAATATTAATGTTTTTACAAAGTGGAATTATAACTAACACAGTTGCTGGCAGAAATACCTTTTCATATTAATATGTAAATCAGTACTGTTTGGTTCACACTAATTAAATTGTGCAATAAATGATATTTAAATGAATGTTGATTTCATAAGTACCTATCATTGAGCCTAATATGAAACTGATTAAAATCAAATTGAAAGTGGAGGGTTTTCAACAGCACATCTAAGGAATTTAAACATTCTTAACAAATAAAACCCCGAATGTTTTGAATTGATGTAATAATTCTATGTATTTCAAAGTTGTCAAATCCATGTTAAATTTACCAAACATTGTATGATGGAAATATTTAATATAAAGGGATCTACATTGCTTCATTCAAAAATCTTGTGTTATATATTTATAACATGTGACTTGAAAGGCATTTCTGCCAGTGACTGCATTAGTTATATGATTCCTCTTTGTAAATAAATTACTATTATAAACCCTGGAAAACCTGTTTCAACATTTTAGTTCTATTATATTTTATGTCCCTACATGCAGTCGGTTTAATTTTTTTTCAAAAATTCAATTATTTAATTTTTGAAAACCTCTTTTTTCTAATGGAGCTGCTGCTGCCTTAGAGTTTTTTTCTTTAATAACTTTGGATTATTGAAATATAGAAACTACCTTCTATTTTGAGCAGATTTTTGATTTCTAAGAACAAATATTTTGAAATTTTGTCGTTAAAAACTATATTAGTAATCCAGACTGTCATAAATACTGCGTAAACCTTTAAAAACGAGCAATTTTGATTATTTTTTCCCTTTTATCTGACTTTTATACTGCTCCATTTTCATAAAAATGAGATGACAGCTTGGAATACGATTTATTCTTCCAGGTTCCACATAATTATAAATCTCCTCAGATATGGTGTATTTGAAGGGTTCTATAATGAACGAAGCTGCCTGACATTAATAAGAATAATCATATTTAATATTTTTGATGGTTCAAGTTTTTTCTTCTTAATTATCAGTTCGTCGGAAAACACGAAAATTCATATTTTACTCATTGGCTGCGTTTATTTGTAAGTATGTAATTCGGAAATGAAATTGAAATGAGAAGGGTTTATTTTACACTGTTGGTGGTTTTGTATATTTTGCTTTACCTTGTATCTGTTCTCGTAAATAATGAGGTGTCGGTTTTGCGTTCTGGAAAATAGTGTTTATGTTTTATCTGAAGTTTGTAAATGTGAAAAGTGTTCGCTTGTGGCTTTGAAAGTTTTCATATTCTGGTCGTTGAGCACATATGTTTCTTTGAAACGTGTTTCAAAATTATCAATTCTGCCTACGTGAAACTTGTTTTTTGTCAGGAATTGAAATTTAGGCTATTGATTTTTCCCTAATAAATTTATTTGTCTACCACAAGCCACAGAGTGAACATGAAGTGTTGAAAATGTTGTTAGGCCGCCAAAATGACACCCTTTATTGATCTGATCAACTTGTGTGAGACCTGTAACATGTAAAAATACATGGTAAAAACTTTTTACATTTTGTGTCGAATCAGATGGTTTTGATAAAAATTGATCTGTAGGAACAGTATTGTTTCCATCAGTTGTATGTTTCGTGTCGATTCGTTTAGCATTATAGTCATCTGGAAATAACCGAATTGAAAATAAAATTATTGATTGTTGCCAAATTGCTGGAAAACGGGGTATTAAAATTGATATCATTGTGGGGTTAGGGGTGGGGTCCTGAAAATTATCCGCTTTATGAGAAACAAAAATGATTGGTACCATTTTCTCGTTTTGACATAATTTTTTCTGTGTGTGTGTATATATATATATATTTATTTATATATGTGTACGTATGTATGTATGTATGAAATGTACGTATGTACGTATGTACGTTTGTACGTTTGTACGTTTGTACGTTTGTACGCATGTACGCATGTACGCATGTACACATGTACGTATGTACGTATGTACGTATGTACGTATGTACGTATGTACGTATGTATGTATCACCCAAAATTCTGGATTCACGATTTGAGAAAACGACCTAGTGGTGGACAGAGCTGAAATTTTTACGAGAAATAGTTTTCATATTGGAGCAGGTCTGAAAGAAGTTTTTTGGCTGTTGGTTAATTAGTTTCTGAGAAAACTGGAAAACAAAAAATTCCTGGAAAAGTCATTTTTCCAGGGTTCTGAGAAAATTATAAAACTGATTGGGCTGAGATTTTCACGATAGACTTTCCTTATATTGGTGTAAGTTTCTTAGAAGTTTGGTGCCTATTAATTCTGTAGTTTTTGAGAAAACTTGAAACCAAAAGTGTTTGGAAAAGTTGTTTTTAGTGATAAATCGTCGATAGATAGATATTTTTTTTGAAGATATGGATAATTGTGATAGTTTTTTTATAATTTCTTAATCTGAAACTAGCAATGAAATATCGATATAACGATAACTATCGATATAAATATCAATCACTATCAATATAAATATCGAGCAAACTGGGTTTTTTAGAGAAGCATTGTTGCGCTACAGTTTTTTTGCTTTGATGTGACGACCCACAGAACAACTGGATAAAATGAAACTAAGTCCTCTAGAAATACATTTTTCCCATTGTCGATAACCTATATAATTAATGGAGATATCTTTTGTGATATTTTACCAAGAATTTCTACTGAATTCTCTGCATTTGCCTAGTATTTCTGAACAAGAAGTGTTACTGTTTTGTTGTGCATTCTACAAAAGAAGGTGTGTGGTAAATCATACTGAGTATCTGATGCGCCAGTAGTGTATGGAAAACTTTTTGGTGCTGAAGTTATATTTTTGGTTTGATTTGTTATTGTCATCTGTATTGTTGATTGTTTTTATTTCAGCTTTGAGTCTTTCTGCACGAATTGATTCAATTATGTCACCTATTTGCAGTTTGATTAGAGATACAATGAATAAGATACAACGTACTTTTTATGACACATATACATATGTATATGTACATATGTGTGTCTGTGTGTGTGCCAATTTCCTTTTATAAACTTATGAACCCGGCTACAAAATTTCCAGTGTTTGTCCAGGTTTTGGCTTTCCCATATGTAAGAACAAAGTGGCAGAACTTGCAAATAGCTGTTGGCTACCTTCTTGTTGAGAATACTTCTTCACAACAAGGTATTCCACAACCCTGATTGAAAAAAAAAAAAAATCAAATTTCCTCTCTTTTTTATTTCTTAGAATTTTAAAATTGAGTTTTTATTTTAATGGGAAAGAAAGTGAATTAGTATGTATATTATCTTCTTCATAAATGGCACCATATAGTAAACTTAGTTGCAAATGCACTTGCAATTTTGTAACTAATGCACTTTTTGTGTGATCGTTGTTGGCTTTTTATTAAATATCGCGAACAAAAGACATGAACTTGCCCTTTTTTTGGTAACTTATTCCTATTTCAACAACTTACAATGTTATGTGTAATGTATATTTTTGTCTATTTTTAATCATGACGAACAATATTCGTTGAAAATGCTTCGAATACCTGAAATATAGGTATTCGACTTTTATCTAAACATCCCACAACTCTTTTATAAACAATCTAAAATTACCCATCAGAAATATCACAAATATAGGAATCCTGTCTCATCTCCATATTCAGCTACCTAAATATGCCAGTCTCTCAATTATATTGCGAGTCAGCATATCCCTATTATAACTAGTCCCTACCTCACCTAGTCTATTCACCACATACACTTATGTACCCTGAATGGGTATATAAACCTTAGTGACAATACAATCATTGTTCAGTTACTGGTTCAGTTGTTTACTTACTTAATGTAAATTTAATAAACAATTTATATCTAAAGGGTTTAACCGACTATTGAATTATCTATGTTTGATATATTATTGAATGTAATGAAGTATCTTTTTAGTAAACTATTTAACGTACCAATTGTGTTTGAATATTAATATTGTCTCTCAACAAGTTAATGTCCACAATAGTTTGTGGATAATAAATCAACTATTTTAAAATATTATAGAATTATTAATATGTCTCACATATTATATTTCCTGTATGGTATAACACTGAAAGTGGTTCTACCTTCTTTTGGCCATTACATTATCTCTCTATACCCTCATTTTCCCTCCTCTCTTCTGTGAGGATAATTTGCTATCATATAATTAATGCAGCAGTTTCGTTTTGTAACCCAGAATATCACATAATGAAATAAAAATGTGGTTTGAAAATTATTTTTTTTATTTTACAGCAGATGCAAAATTTGCTCAGTTTCCAATTGGAACAGAGAAATTATTTTCTTCTTCTTCTCAACTTGAATTATCTCTACACGTTTGTAGGTACCATACTTATGAAGAACAATTCGAATTGAGAGAGAATATGTTTGGAATAGCTTTATGTGGTTATTACTTGTGTCAGAGTATTAATTAGTGATTGTAATTGATCTAATTTTAGTATTTAAAAGGGGTAGATTTAAACAAGTGACCCATAAAGTATTAAATATTTTCTTTTCGATACTTGCCTGGTTGTAATTGGAAACAGTTTCGAGTAATGTACGTCAGATGTGGGGTTCTTTTTACACGCTTTTATTGATTACTGGGCAACATGTTGTTTGAAATAGACTTATCTGCTTACTTTATGTGTACTTGGTTGGAATGGAATTAATAGTTACAGAAGGTTTTATGAAATATGTTTCAATAAGTGATGACAATACTTCACCCACTCATACCATATGTTTCCATTTTCAATCATTTAGTATTGGATACCCAGTAGCCCTATTTCACTAATGTTAACGAAACAAGCTATTATGTTAAAGCACTAAAATGGATATCGGTTCTCTGAGTGAGCGGAGTAGGTCTTTTTTTGTCCATTTTCAGTTTTTCGGTCTTGTGAATTTAAAGCTATGTAAATACATTGAGTGAAACTCAGGTCCATTTTCCGGCTTTAAGCGAATATTGTTAGCACCGATTTGTGTGTTTACCTTGATATCCAGCACTAAATGATCGAAGGCTTTCACCATGATTGGGTACTCTCCAGTTCCTAATATCCAGTTGCGAAATGGTTGTAATAGACATAATTCTGTTATAATTTGACGTAAAAAGCACGGATGCTGATAGAATAAAGGTGAAACATCACCTCGGTGGTACTTCTATGAACGTGAGATGAAGTGTCTTAGAAGTTATTGGTATCGGGGTGGCAGATTGATACGTCAGAGTTTAGCGCCCTTAAAAATTCATGAAGGAAAAAACAAATTTTTATGGAAAATCGTAAATAAAACAAAGCTCTTGTGTTTTATCTTTCGCAATTAATTTTTACTCACATAAATGGAAAATTAATAAAACAAAAAAACTAAAGAGCAGATAAAATTTTCGGTTACGTACCTACGTAAATGATGAGACATGAAACTCTGTAAATAGTATTTTGACGTACGATCATTTTCAGGAGTTTTTTTTTCGTATTAAAAGATTTGATTGCGGGTGGTTCTCATAAGTAAGTTGAGTAAATGTTGGCTTATTTGTTTGTAGATTAAGAGGATTATTAGAAAGTCAGGTGATTTTAAGTTAGAATACGTTGAGCAAAATTACTGAATTATTTTAATCTCTTGAAGAAGAAATTTTCCGAAAATTAGCAGTAAGATTATTCATGTTTAGTTATCTGTAAAAACCGAACATTTTTGATTTTAAACTTTAATGGTCTTTGTTCCTTTCGAATAACTTGTTTGTTGTTTATGATTCGAAAGAATGGCTTGATAGATTATTTTTCTAGTGTTTGTGGGCCATAATTGGCCTCCAAATCGTAGATGGATGAATCAAAAACTACTTTCGAATAGCCTTGAAATTAAATTTTAGTTAAATCTAAACATTTTAGTTTTTGAAGCTATTTTAATATTTGCAATATCTCCATAGCTAAAATACGCGCATTGAGTAGAAATATTCTGACACTTGCTTCGAAGAAAAAAAAAAGCTAAAAAGAAAAATAATCCTTTTAAAATTTCTCTAGTAAGCTCTGGATCGAGGGACTGGAATTATTAAATTCGGCTCTCTTTTACTTTACAAGGTAGCCTTTATACGTAAATTCTGTCTAATTTTATGTCTAAACTTCTTAATTAGCGTCGAATTAAGTAATTTTACCCCTTAGACATAGATGTTTCTGAAAAAATTTTAAAAGGATTATTTTTCTCTATTTATTTTTTTTTTTCAAGTCGGTTCTATTTTAATGATCCAGTAAATCTTACCAGAAAAATGTTAAAAGAATTATTTTTATTTTTTTAAAGCATTTTTTATTCTTTCTTTTTTATTTATTTTTTTTTAATTTTTAAATTTTATATGAAATATTGTTTAGAGTTTTTGATGGAAAATGATTTTCAATGATTTTCGTTTCTAGAGTTAAAAGAAATATTACTTTAAAAATAACAATTTTAATAACTATCTCGTCGATTTGGAAGGAAATATAATGGAATTATCATGAGATCACTCTCTTATCATTGAAAACTAGTTCGTCAAAATCAGTGCTCAGGTTAAGAAGTTAGCTGTAACAAACACAAACACAAAAACAAAAAAAATGTATACAGATCGAATTGATAACCTACTTTTTACCAACTGCTTCAGAAAGAGGTATTGTATTTGACCAGTTCCCTGGCAATCTAATGAAATTTTGTGTCACTCTGCAGCATTCAGTATTCATTGTAATAAAAAAATGTTTTTTAAAAAAAAATGACAAAGACCACCGCAACAGTCAATACAGGTCAGCCCCTTTTTGTCCTAATATTAATATTTTTTCTTTGAGGGAAATTTACTTTTTTCCTTTTAGGTCACTGTATTACATGTTGAATTGAAAAAAAAAGTTTTTTTCAGAATGTTTTGGAAAAATATTATACTAAGTTTGGGTGTTCGGTAGTGGACATCATGAAACATGAACATTTCCACTCCTCAAATTGATGTTTACCCCTTTTACAGCTCCATTAAAACAAAACTTGGTGCAATAAAATTTTTGACAGTTTTCAACTCAGAACAGTTGCTCGTATGAAAAATGGGTTGATGACCTAATCTGTAGAAAATGTTATGAGAAAAGTAGGGTTGATCCTTAGGCGAAAAAATCAAGTAAAGAACAGGGATGTATAGTTTGAAACATCTTGTGTGGCTGAGGGGGAAGTATAAACTTGAATGGTAAAGGTGCTAAGTATTTAATTTAATACAATAAGCCACCAAGGAGAAAAATATTATCTTTATTTTTTTCTGAGAAAAAGGTGGGTGGTATTGTGGCCGACCAAAAATTCCTCCACTTCACTTTTCAAAAAATACGCCACATTACCTGTAAATTTACATGTGTATATACACATACCCACGCACACGCACACATTCATGTGTAGGGTGTTCCAGTTTCTCTTTCTATTCCGCCAGGTTATAATAGAATTCGTTCAGAAAAAAAAAAATATTGTTTCCCGTAATATGTTCTCTTTTCAAAATTGGCTGAGTTATAAGCCAGTGAAAAAAAAATGGAAGGATAAGACAAATTTTAAAAAATTGAAAAAAAATTCGTAGTCCCGCCTATACCTCAATCGTCTGAAACAGGAAAAAAGTATAGGTGTAAAACAAATTGCATAGCGCACATTGAAAGGCAGTTTCGTAAAAATATGTTTTCACTGCCTTTTAACCTGCGCTATGTAATTTATTTTAAACACTTTTTTTTTCCCAGATGATTGAAGGCAGTTTTGACTCGATCAAGGTGAATATCAACAGGACTTATGTTTTCTTTTTTTTTAATTTTTTTAAAATTTTCCTTTCATCTTTTTTACTGGTCTATTATTCGCTCAATTTTGAAGCGAGAGCTTATGTGAAGAGAATTTTGTTTTTTTCGTCTGAACAAGTTCTATCATATCTTCACAGGATAGGAAAAGAAACTAGTGCACGGTCTGTATTTACACATACACGTAAAGATAAATTTATTAGTAATGTGACAAACTTTCTTCACAACTGACAAACAAGTATTGTGGCGTATTTGTTGCAGTGTGGTAAACTTTTTGATCCGCCTCACTACTACCCTTTTTTCTTAGAAAAAAATGAAGATAATATTTTACAACCTGGATGTTTATTGTATTAGGGGGCTAATTATAGGAAATAGAATACTTACCACCTTTCAAATTGATGCTCCCCCTCAGGCTCCCAAGATATTTATAAAAATATTTCACAGTTGTTTTCCAAATTTTCTCACCTAAGGGCCAATTATAAAGAAAAGTTTTATCATTTTCTCATTCAAATTTACATGAGTTAAATTATCTACAGATAGTTTTAAGAGTTGAAAGCTGACAAACATTTTTTCGCTCAATGTTTTGTTTTTAGGGGGCTGTAAAAGGGGATAGCATCTACTTGAGGATTGAAAACGTTATTGTTTCATGATTTTCATCACTCAAAACATAAACTCTGGATAACATTTTCTCTTTTGAAGTTAACAAGTAGGTAATAACTACGGTGATTTAAAAGTGAAAAAACTAGCGTAGCAAGCTTCGTAAGAAAAAGTTGATTTTTTTGTTTAAAAATCATCTCTATCATCATCATTATTCTAATAAAGTACCTTTAATATTTATATTTTTTGCAAAAAATTAGCAATGTCCAACAAATACAATGCATGTAATAAAATGTAATGATTCAGTATAATGTTTTCAAAATATTTTTGAATGAATTTTTAATTTTTGAGTTAAAAATCATTATTTTTGGAGAAATAAAAAATTATTCCAAGTTCTAACTAGCACGATTTTAGAAAATAATTCGATGGTTCTCTTTCCTGCAGTGATGAGAATAGAGAATAGTGGGGATATATATACATGTATATAAAAAGCATCAATTATAATATGTGAAAAAAATCTCCCACGTTGCAAAAAAAAGTATAGTGCAGTTATCTACGTGCTGGTTACAAAAATATTAGTAGAGATTTTAGTGTCCGTGTTCAAATCTGGTGTAACAGAAGTGGGTGGGAGTAGGCGAAAACTAACCTTTCGCTGAGATTGTGTTGTTTTTTCCTTGAGAAGCCTACAAAATAACATTATCAGAATGGTAAAAGAGGGAAAATCACCCTGAAAAGCTAATAAATTAGGAACGAATCGATCAATCAAAACCAAAATTGGTAGTCTGGTGCTTGTGGGGAAGGTACTGTTTGTAACAAATTTCGTGACTATTGAAAGAGAATTTCAACTTTTATTGAGATAATGTGAAAAATTATCACCTCCAACAGCTTCAGGGAATGAACCGTAATACCAATAGAAACAAAATTTGGAAGCCTGTTAGATGTATTTCAAATCAATATCTGTTCAAAATTTTGTCACTATAGCTTCAAAATTATATCTTTTAGAACCATGAATCTGCTAAAAATGCAACAAAATCGCCCCTACCAGACGTACCATAAGGCAGGCCTATTCATACCAAAATTGGTAGGTATTGTCCCTGACGTAAAGCACTTATTTATACCAAATTTAAGGCCTATCGATAGAAAATTGCGACCTATACGCTGTTCAATAAAAAATTCATATAAACTGACCTACCGGATGGATCATGCGCCCGATCAAGACCAAAAAAATAAGATTCTTTCTTAGGTGTATCCAAATATGGTTTTTTCAAATTTCAAAACCATCTGATCAAAATTATGCCTGGAAATTGGACCCGACGCAAAAGGGGGTACATATGAAACAAATGTGAATTCTCAAAAATAGTACCAATACGTTCAGAAGGTCATGAAACGAAAAACGTACCCATTCCCACCTCTGGGTTCGAATATTCAGGAAATTTTAATAATTAGATTAAAAAAAAAATCTACCTAAAAATAAATTGCTTTCAATGAAAAAATATCAACGTTAGGAAAAATGGAAAAAGATTTAGGTACTACTATTTTGACACAGCTGAATGAATGTAGACAATGATAAAAAAAGGCATGAGTTCTACTTGGTTTATATCCATGAAAGACTCATGTGTAAATAAAATAGTGTGGTTGGTTGTGCGTGTTGCGCATACACACAACACACACCTATACATCATGTAACACACACAAATGAGAGTTACGATTGTAAAAGTTACTCAAATCAAACGATTGTAATTCTCATTTAGCCCCTACTATAGACTAAGTGCTAAGATGTTTACACATCAAAAAGCCCGTCACTTTATCTGTTATTTTCTACATACATAATTACATATATATATATATATATATATATATGTGTGTGTGTGTGTGTGTGTGTGTGTGCGCGCGCGCGTGCGTGCGTGTGTGTGTAAAACAGAAAGTGGCTTTTTTTTAAGTGAAATTTCTTTACTACATGTAGTTAACTTGTACGACCTTGACACAAAGAATCCAACACCAAAAAATAGGCGACTCAGTTCCTGTCTTGAAAATTCACATTTGTCAGGTTGCAATTTTAAATTATTAATTCTCAGTTTCCCAAAGACTTCCTTCTACTTTAACCTTTGATTTCCTAAATTTTAACTGTAAATATTATTGTACTATAGAGGTGTACAAAACAGAAGGTGCAGAGTTAACATTACCAAAGAAATTTCTATTATGTGGAAGAATTTTTTAGTCAATAATTGATGATAGAAAATGAAAAATAATGGTAAATAAAAAATTCTGTGTTTTATAGAAATATCATCAATATATTTTTTTAATTTTAGCACTTGGGCTGGAAAATTAATTTAGTGGAAGTGCTACAATAAATTTGGTGGCATTCTGTTTAGAGTGGGGTTGCTGAAGAATTTCCTGTAAAAAATATGTTATTTTTTGGGAACTCTGTTGTGGGACTTGGAATGGGAGTTGAAGTCAAAAAACTTATGAAATGTGATTGACTGTAAGGGTAGGGAAGATCTTGGAACGAAAAATATTCTTGATTATTGTTGAACCGAATTTGTCGACTAATGGAAGGTTGATTACAAATGAAGAATTTTGGAAAACGCTAGATTAAAATTTTCCAAATCCCAGCAAAAAGACTTTCCGAGTTTTAATTGAAAAAAAAAACAGGAAATTATTATGCTGCCTGAAGAATAGATCGATCTGATAAAAAGTTGAATTAAAACTTCTGATATAATTTCGAGTCGATGTTGATAATGTGATTTCTTTGGTACATGTTTGGGTACGCAGAAATCGAATTTGGAAAAAGTTTGATTGAAAATGTTTGTCAAAATAATTTAGTATGCTGTATCGTAGTAGGAGGAAAAAATATTTCAATGTTGAATTGATAATTTTCCGCTTTTTTCGTCACCATAATCTAATGATTTTCTGCACTACTGACTTGTGGTATGCGTAAAACGAGATTTTTGGGTTCCTTTAATTTTATTGAGAATTTTCGCTTTATTAAACCAATATAATTGTAGTTGTTTGTTTTATTTTGTTGTTTTTATAAAAAAAAAGCGGAAAAAAATGCGGCAAAAAAAGAACCTTGGTTAGAAAATAAATCAAAAAGTTCTACAGAAGAAGATATTCGGTCTCCTAAAAATTGGACGCTATGATTGAAACAATCTTAACTTTTTTTTTGCTGCTATTGATTTAAGTAATTTCGTATTTTTGCTGAGGTTCAAACGTATAAATGTTCTTATTTTTAGTAAAATTGTTTCTGATTAGGAGTGTAATATTTTGATTTAAAAATTTGGTTCTACAGTGTTCACTTTAAATATAATCAAAATTGAGGAGGTTTGTGTATGTTGATAGGATAAGTCATAGTCGTATTATTTATTTATTTTCCTTATTTTGTGAATTTTGACTGCTGGGTCATTTATTTCATGTAGTATACAGTGTAGGTACTATATGTTATAGCCAACTTCGTTAGTCTTTCAACTACGTTAATACTTTTGTCTATAACCTTGAAATGCCGAAAGATGTTGGGAATTAACGTTAGTTCTTATTTAAATTAGGCTATTTTGTTTGATTTTGCAGGCGTTGATTTACATTATCATAGTTGGCTCGTTGTCGATAGTGTAAAAGAAACAGGAATAGTATAAATTTTATGCACCTCCTAGCACATATTCTGTTCCTTGGATCATTTAGTACTGGATATCTAGCAGCCCCATCTCACTAATATTAACAAAACGTGCCATGATTCTAAGCCGTACAATGGATATTGGTTACTACACGTGTGCAGTAGGTCTTTTTTGTCTGTTTTTGAAGCAGTCACAGATTCCCAATAACAACAAAATCAAAATAGACGCAAAAATACCTAATGCACATATGCAGTAAACGGATGCTCACTGCAATATTGGCACGGATTTTCGTGTTTATTTGAGTATCCAGTACTAAATAATCAAAGATTCTAAGATAATTTTAGGACTGAAAGTTCATATTTTTGATCAGAGAGATACTTTTTGGTAGTAGGATCGAAAAATTCTAAAATTTGATCGCATTTGATTATTTTCTGGCCCAAGGACCAAACAATGAAATTTACAGATCCGAAAAGTTCACTTTTTGGTCCTTGAAAAATCTGAACACCCTGTTTGTTACATTTCCTTGTACTTTGGTCCCATTAATAATTATTGTGGCGACTTTCTACCAGTGGTGACAAGTGTGCTAGTGCATTCACCGGTAAGTTGTGTGGCCTGTCCCTACATTACATAGGGCAAACACATTTTTGGTTTCCAGATTGGTAGCTCACAACTACCAATCTAATTTTATTACTGAGATAGGCTCACACACATGTACAAGGTCTATCTGTAGATGTGCGCATGCGCTACCTGCTTTGCCCTACAAGTGGTTTCTCCAATGTGTGAACTGAGCTCAGTTATTGGCGAACAACTGATTGAGTAGGTTGTAGTCTTCTTGACTCCCTCTCATTAATTAGCTGATCAAGAAGATTGTACTTTCCTCTCTCTTAGTAAAACTGTCTTTTTCATTATGTCTATCGAGCACCAACTTGATCTGGCAGAACTTGGATGCAAGTCCTCGAGTTCTCCAACCCCTGCTGGTATTGCCTCCTTAGAAATGAATCGATGGCCAACAAAACAGCAAACCTTCAATGGTCTTATCTCAGCTCTCTTCTCTGTTGCCATACCCTCAACAACACCTGTGAGTGGGAGATCATCTCGGGTAGAGGGGACTGGCGTACCTTCCAGTACATCCACACCTCCCCTAGCTACCACAACAATCACATTGTTGTCAGCAATTGCCTGTTCCTCTACAATCCCAGCATCCTCTACACCTCTTGGAGGGGAAATGCAAAGGCAGCTGCTCCAGCAGGATGATGGTATTGACCACACCCTTCTCCACCTATTGCCAATTCTTTAGTGGCAATTGACATCAACCATGACCAAATCATCAAATATCTTGGGCACAGCCCAAGCCCCTCCTCACATATTGATTGCTCTGTTACAGTTCAATTTGAGGAATGTGTGGCTGTGGGTGCAACAGACCAATAACAAGCTCATGGTAACATCAACAAACACTAGATGTTCTTAGCCATCTTGGGTTTGCTCCCACTATCAGTCACTAACATAGTCTCTGACTTACTGTATAGCACCGATCAATTTCAGCAGATGTGGAGTAACCTCTGTCAATTGATTCTTGACGAGTTTTCACCCTCGAACAACGTGCGGGTACAGTAACTTTTGGAATAGAAGGTTTGTGAGCCTGGAGTGAAACCAAGAGTTTACCAGCGCAGTTTGGTTCAACTCAATGATGGTCAAATTGACGATACCATCATCCTAGGTCTGCTTTATCACAGCTTGGTGTCAGTTATCTGACAATTGTTGTTGATGCAACACCTGGCAAATTTGGGATTGACTGCCATCGCTGCTGAAAAAGCAATCACCCTAGAGCAGCCTTTCACATCACAGTTTTCAGACACTGAGATCTCAGTGCCAGTTACTGTTGCAGCTCTTAAAGCTCCCCTAAGTAGCGCTTCTTCCATCTCTGACTCTCTTTACCCAAGTTTAGAGCCACTGTGTTCAGGGTAACCTTACTTTTTTATTAAGCCTCAATAGTCCTTGTGTCCCGTTGAGTTTTTGTGACAGTCCTCAATGACTTACTCAGACCTTTTTCCCCTTATTTGTACTGTTCCATTTCCACCTACCTTCTCATGCTTCACATGACACAACTAGAATAGGCCATCCTATATTGCCCTATCATCTATTTAATACACGTACCTGGTTACAGTTTTGATTAGGGATTAGCAATGAGCCACTGTCCTCAGACTGTCTCATTTGATAGAGTAGTTGATGCTTATACTACCTCTTCCATTGTCAAACCCACTGAGTTCTGCTCTTCCTCCACCAGTGTTGAACTCACAAGATTCCACTCCTTCAGCATTGAGTCAACAAGACTTCGCTCCCTCTCCTTTGGTCAAAGTGCGACTTGATCAACCTTTGCACAAAACAATTGCGATGTTGCTCTATAAAGAGGGATTTTAGCATTTGTGTTCAAATCTAGTGTAAGTCAACGCATGGGAGGTGGTCAGAAATTGACTTTTTTCTGAGATTGTGTTGGTTTTAGGTTGAAAAGATTGGTTTTCTCAATGAAAGCTAGAAAATGAATTTTTCAGGACCAACCTGTACGCTGTTCAATACAAAATCGAACCATATGCCTTATTTGCATCAAAAACAATAGAGTTCTTCCTTGAGTTAATTCGAATTAGTGTCTCAAATTTTGAAACTATCCGATCAAAATTATGCCTAGAAATGGACTAAATGCAAAAAGGGGTACAGAAAAAATGAATTTTCAAAAATTGTGCCAAAATGCTCTGAAGATCATGAAATAAAAAATGTACCCACCCCCACCTTTGAGTCCAAATAAGGCAATTTTAACAAGTACTTTTTTTATTAAATTTACTTAAAAGATTGGGTTGTACATTTATTGTATTTGTACCTATATGAATTTGAGTTATTAGTGTCAAAATTTTCTTGAGGTCATGAAACGAAAAATGTACCTACCCCTAACCCTGGAGGCTAATACCAAGCGTAACAAGGAGATTTTCTAAAGAAAACCTCCTTAAAATTGTTTTCACCAATTGATAGAGAAGGGAAAGAGGGAACTGAATCAAATAGAGTTGAACGGGCCTAGCTTTCATAAGGAGGATCAGCGGTAATGTTTTTTGGTTTTATGTGCTTGGTTGCATTGCTGTTTTTAGTTTATTCCGTTTTACAGGCTTCATTGAATGACCGTTTTTAGTTTACTACCAAGTGCAAGGAAGTTTCGCTTCAAAAAATTTCGCTTGTTAAAAAGTTTTCTCATATCACAGGTCCACAGTGTTTAGGTTACTGGGTTTGGTTCATTTCATGCTGGAAATTTTGTGTCAGGGAACACTTAGAAGATGATTAGCTATTGAAATCCTACCAAGCATCCCCCTGAACATACCTATAGTGGTAGAATACCACTATGGTTTGGCACTTATAAATAGTTGTTCATTTAACATCCAAGGACTATAAAAGTAGTTTGTCGTCACACACCTTCTCGCACCTGATGTCCGACAACGACTGTCTGCGACCACCTCAGCCCAGTCCTCCAGTACCTACATTGCTTCAGTACAGGAGTTCTCCAAACACCCGCCAGGCGCGTGGAGGATCGTAGGCTACGCCCACGATACTGGGGGCGGTGTCCACAACCAGTCTTCCAAGACTGGTCATTCGTAGGCCTGTAAAAAATCATTAAAGTACATAGACAGAAGTACAAAATTATTGTTTATTATAAATGAATAAAAGCATAAAAAATCAACAACATCAAACAAGTAAACAAAAAACTATGTACAAAAAAACAAAATGTTTTTTTTTGTTTATGTTGGAGGCCTTGGGGGTCTCCAACCGTGGAGTTGTACCCCTGCAGACTTCCCAGATTGGGTTCGAGGAGGCTGGAGGGGTAATTTATTGGTTGGCGCCATACAGGAGTGACTCTGGAAAGAAAAGAGATTGTGTGTATTAGTGTTTGCTAGTCTGATAGTGAAATTGAGACAATTATCTTAATTTCTAGTTCGGTTGGTCGCGACCTGCTATCACCTCTCACCCGCTATTATCCTGAAGAGGTTGCTGGACAGTGAGAGTAAGTGTTTGGCAGAACAAGTGCTGTCTTGATTTTAAAGATAGCTAACTCCAATGGTGCCACTTTCCATTGGGATTTTAAATTTGTGAGTCTATGTGCGTTTTTACAGGTCTGTGAAGTAGGAGTTAAACTTGTTAAGTTTGGTTCACTACTTCTGAGGTGTTTAGCTCCAGTGGTGCTAAAAACTTAATAGGTCTGCTCACAATTTTTGAGCTAGGTAACCTAATGTCTGAGTGACGTGTTTGTCCATCACGTGATGTCAACAGGTTGACTACTGTGGCTAATTTGTAGACATCTGGTTTTGCCATTATGCCTAGGACATGGACTATATCTCCAATTCTTGGTTGGAAATTTACAGTGCGATAAGCATTGCTTACGCCTTTAGGGACTCTATCTCTTAAGTAAGGAAGATAGAGGCTTTTCCATGCCGCCCAAAGCTGTTGTAAATTTTGTTGGTCTTTTCTCCATAGACTCTACAGATTTTTAGCCGTTAGAGTTGTTTCCTCTAAGGGTTTATCTAGGTCTAAGGTGAAATTTCTGAGTTTAGCATGCATAAAGTGTGCTGGGGTCAGCGTCATCTGTTCCACCTTGTCTGGTGCTGGATAGAGGGACGTTCATTCATCATCACTTTTATATTTTTAAGTGCTGCTTGAAAATTGTGACGATGATGTGAATGTGGCCCCATGACACGTTCGAATGCTTGCTTATATACTCCTATTAGCCTTTCATATGTGGCACCGTACCAAGGAGCTTTGGGTGGCGTGAAATGCCACGTGATCCCTTTTTGTAGGAGTTTATCCTTTATGGTGCTGTCAGACGTTATTGCTTCCCAGAACTGTGGCAAATGTGTTGCTATCAGTTTGAACTGGGCCGCGCTGTCTGACAGCATTGCTTTGGGTGTTCCACGATCAGCAAAGAACGTTTGGAAAGCTACCCATATTTCTCCTGTGTTCAATGACGATAGAGATAGAAAGTATATGGCTCTGGTGGATAGACATGTGAAGATTAATATCCATTTTTTGTAAACCGTAGTGGTTGGTGTTGCTAGTGCCTTCTTCTTTTTTGGTAGATATTCATCAAATACTGAATATGGACCAAATACATCCACTCCCGTGTAAGTGAATGGATGCGTGAAAGGCACTAGTCTGAAGTCCGGCATTCCTGAGTGTGTTGGTTGTGCATAAGGTCTATTATCTAACCTTTTGCATATAAGGCATGATTTTTTGAGAATACTTTGGTGTAAAATATGTTCTATGAAATGCTGCCATCGTAAACTTTATGCCAGTATGACTATTTAATGTATGTACATTTAATGGTATTAATTTTGTTAGGTGGGACTTCGGATGTAACAGTACTGGAGATAGTATATCTTCAGTAAATGGTGTTACTGGTATGTAATTCCGAAGTCTTAACAGTCCTGATTCGTCTATGACAATGTGGAATTTTTCGTATGCTACATATTCTGGTGCATTATATATTGATAATGCTTTGAATATATCAGAGAAGTGCTTTCTCTGATCTGCATATATGAAGCATAATAGTGCGAATTGGTAATTGTTTGGTAATATCGCCCATGGTGCAATCGACCTATTTCTGTTAAGTCGTTTTCTTGAAAACTTTCTTATTGCTGTTAGGCAATGGTAGAAGGTTCTCTTAAGACTGATTAGAGTGTTGAAATTTTCTATGTTTATATTGAACGGTGTTTTAGCTGGTTCGTGTATAAATGTTTCATACGGTATTGTGTTTTGAGAGAGTCTATTTGATTTAGATGATAAATCCAGGATTTGCTGCGAACTATCTTGGATTTCTTGTTGGTTAAGTTCTGAATCGTTTTGATTCAGTTCTTGTTCTGTTTGTGTAGTGAATATTTTAACTTCACAAACGTGGTTGATTGTGTTGAACTTAAATTTGGGTATTTTTATTTTCCTAGATTTAAGTTGTCTGTTAAGTTTGGCAGGTCTGTGACTGTCAAACAATCTATCGTAGTCTTGTGGTAACAATTCCGAAAGTTTTTCAGAAATGTTTAATGACTCTCTCAAAGTAGAGTGGTGTAGTTTGCTCTTCTTCTGTTGTGTCAGGTAATGACTGGATTATGTGTAGGTCAGTTACTGGCCAAGTATCAGGACTGTTACTAAGCCATTCAGGAGCTGACCACCAGTTTGTTTGGAAGATGTCTTCCACCGTTGCTCCTCTTGAGCCTATATCTGCTGGATTCTCTGCTGAAGGAACGTATCGAAATTGTAGATTTTCTACTTTTTTAATTTCGATAACTCCATTCAATACAAACTGGGTCAGTACTCTGCGTTCTAACAACCATGTTAGAATGCATTTACTGTCTGACCATAGATATGTTGGGCTATTACCTAAGTCGAGTGGTTTACGTAAGTTGTTCACCGCTCTTGCTCCAATGAGTGCTGCTAACAATTCTAATTTGGGAATTGTTACAGTTTTCATTGGGGCAATTCTTGATTTTCCTAAGACGATACTGACTGCATTCTTGTTTGTTTCAGGATTAGTGAAACGTAAGAATGCTGCCATGGCAAAAGCTGTTTTTGAGGCATCTACAAAGATATGTAGTTAGCATTTACTCGGGTCATAAGTCCCTGGGTAAATTTGCCTTGGTAGAACATAGATTATGCATTTTCCGAGATCCTTTACCAGTTGCGTCGCTATTGTTTGTAGTGACTGTGGTAAAGGTTCGTCCCATTTAAAGTTTTCATTCCAGAGTTGTTTGATGAAAGCTCTGGATGGAATGAATGCCGGCACAAACCAACCATGTGGATCAAAAAATTGGGAAACGGCTCTTAAAAAGATTTGTTTTGTCCAGTTTTGATTTTGATCCTTTAATTTTGGTGAACTAATGAATATTACGTCATTATCCATATCCCATGTCAAGCCGAGGACTTTGATCTGAGGTGTGCTTAATGCATGTTCGGGATCAAAGTCTTTTCTTAATGGGACACAGTTTGTTCCCCATTGAGATAGTTCCATTGAAATATCTTTTATGAGTTTGTTAGCTTCATTGTGTAGGGCTAACAAACTTTGATGTGTTGGTAACGTTGTTACCAAATTGTCTACATAAAAATGTTTTACAAATTTTTCGTAGAAAATTGGGTTTGTTTGTTGGAAATGGTGCATTAATATTTCTGCCAATAGAAATGGTGCTGTGACTATTCTAAATGGTACTCGTCGGTACCTAAAGATAATTATATTATCTTTTATTAAAGGTTTCGATGGATTTTTTACCATTAGGAATCTTGTTACATCTCTATCATCAGGATGTAACCCTATCTGATGGAAGGCTTTTTTAATGTCCGCTATTATAGCGTAGGTATCTTTGCAAAAAGGTATTAATATTTGGATCAAATCTGGTAAGAGGTTTGCTCCTTTAAACGTGCAATCATTTATTGAATGTTTTGATTGTTTTGTTTTTGCTGATCCATCAAATAATCCTCTCAGCGGCGTACTTTTAGTTAGATCCAAAATTCCTTTATGAGGGAGATAATGTATAACTCCTTCAGGTTGTTTTGGATCCACTTTTTCTATCATTTCCAACTTTATTAGCATTTCGAAATATTTGTCATATTTCTTGAAAAATTCTGGCATCTTTTGCATTTTAGGCAATTGATGTTCCAGTCTTTTATAGGCTAGGTTATAATTATCAGCCAAGGGTGGCGGATAATTCTTATATAGCCATTTTATCTGGTATCTGTTGTTGACTATTTCTACGTTTTTGTAAAATAGTCTTAAAGCTTCAGCTTCTGCTTGAGCTTCTTCCAGATTATTTGATTCGATGCCTATAGCATCTAAACGCCATAGATTCTCAACTTCTTGTGGATTATTGAAGAAGAGAGGCATGAAGGGTTCATCGACTTCGGTCTGGTTAGGAAGCATACCTCCTAACATATGACCAAATTCTGTTTCAATCAGAGTAATAGTCGGTGAGATGTGTTTGATTCGCGTTACAAAAGACCACATATAATCATTACCTAATAATAGGTCAATCGTATGCTCAGTTTCCATTTTTGAGAATTTTATATCTGAATGTTCAGGAAAATTTTTATAAAATTCTGTTAGGTCAGGTTGTTACAAATTTTGCGTTATGTTATTTAACGTTTTCGCGGTACTTTGAACTATTTTACCTGTTGGAGTTAGAATTTCAAAATCTACTGAGCAGGATTTTAAAATGTTTGATTTTTGATTTTCAACGCCTTTTAATCTCAAAAGCTCTGTTTCGTATCCTCTTAATTTTAAGGATACGAAAGCGTATGCTTTTGTGATATAGGTGTCGATACTTCCATAATCAAAAAACCCATGTATTTTGATTGGTTGTTTTGTGTATGGTGATTGAGTGTACGATTAAAAAACTAAGAAAGTTGAATTTTTCTTATTTTTTATAAAAGCTGAAAAGTACTCACTGCTTATCGGCAAGCACTTCTTCTGCTCCACTGTGAGCTCTGTAGGCGCCTCCCATGGTTCCACATTCTCAGTGGATGGCACGTTCTGTGGAACACATGACTCATTAGCGTCAAAATAGTTTTGTTTTGAAACTTTTGTTGAATCAAGTGAGTACTTACTCAAATTTTCTTTACGTTCTTTGAGCGTCGTGTACCATCTTTCTCCGTGTCCCTTGTTAATGGGATACGGAGCCTTGAGGCACAGGTTCGCATGATGATCCTGTGCCAGGCAGTGGAACCACTTGCAGTGGCTCGAAGGGTCCACGATGCAGTGCTCCAACGCATGGCACTGAGCGCATCTTCTGCAGAGTTTGCGCTCAATATATTCACGCTGCCGTTGTTGCAGCGTGTTCCATCTCCTGTCGTAGCACAGGAACAACGGGTGGTTCTCACCACAAAAGACACAGGCCTTTCGTGGCGTGTTAGGCATGTTCAGGATACATCTGGGTGTATCCTGAGCTTTCTTCACCTCCCACTCTTGAATTTGACATTCTGAAACAGAGGAGTCACGATGTCGTTTTGGGTTAGTATTATCCCTATTCGAATTATTTCTTTTGCGGTTGGGATTAGATTTATCTTTTCCCTTGTGATTTGATTGTTCGTTATCATTTTGAAAAGTGGCTGCCAAAAAGGTGGGGTTGCCTTTAGGTTGCCCTCTTTTTGGTTTTTCATAATTTTGGTTTGAAGAATGTTTGTCTTCAAATATTTCGTAAATTTTTATGAATTCACGAATTGCCGAAAATAAGTGTGACACATGTCTGTCACTACTTTTGAGATTATTGATATATGATCTTGGTGGAAACTTTTTTACTGTGACGTTGAAAATTTGTTCTTCGTCAACAACCATTGATATCAATCGATAACGATCAATCAGAACCGCTATTCCATCCATCCTATCTTGTATGGATGTGATTGAATTACGAGTTATTCAAAATTTGGTAATTTGGTACCAAATTTCCACTCGTACCTTGCTTTGGTCCCCATACCTATCGTGTAAGAATTGTAGGCGTTGTTTATAGCCTACATCGTCAGGAGCAAAATGATTAAATTTTCTCGAAATATCTTTAGGAATGTTCATTTCTAAAAGATTGATTTTTTGGGGTACTTGTATGTCTTTACGTAAATGTGCATACATTTTAAAACTTCTAATAAATCCTGGGTAGGTCAGAAGTGAACCGTCCCATTTTACTAGGTGATATTTTGGTGCCTGTAAATTCATAGCCAGTTGCTCAATATCATCATTGGGATCCGATTCCCAACATCGGGGAATGGGATCTATAATTTTGTTTTGATTTTGAGCTTGTAATGGGCTTCTTGCGATAGGTTTGGGTACGAGAGCAGTATTTGATTCATACACTTGAGGGGTGTTTGAGTCAGTATTTGTTTGGGGGATAACATTTTCTGTTTCCTTAAGTGGGTTGCGATTTGTTTGGTTATGTTGTGAGGGTCTAGAATCAGTTATTGATTCTAGATCTTCTGTGAAATCAAATGAATCGCATTTATTTTTGTTGTTCTGAGGGTTCTTTTTATTAGGGTTATCAGAATCATTATTGTACGAAGGTGTAATATTACCTCTACGGATGGCCGGGATTACGTATTGATCACGGAATTCCTCGTAGGTAATTCCGTAATCCTCCTGTGCAGACTTCACAATTTCGTTCCTCGTAGCCTTGATGGCTTCGAGGTCCTTCTCGTACTTCTCCTTGCACAGGTGGTCCTCTGCAGCTCTCTGCGCCATCTTGTGGAGCGCCGTTTGGCGCCTACGGTCAGCCTCGATTAATTCAGCCTTCCATTGCTCTTCACGTTGCCATTCCTCCTCCCGTATCTACTGCTCCCAGTTTTGTTCAGCAGGTGGCTGATATTGCTCCTGCTGACTGGTGGTTGATTCTGGGGATAGTGTGCGAGCACGATGTGGCTCTGGCAAGGTGGTGTCCATCTGCCTCGACATTGTTGCCAGTGGGAATGTTGCTTCTATTAAGCCTAGGTGGCCTAATAGTTTCCGGCTGTAGTTGTGGGCCTATAGTAACCTCTGGGACTGAATTCCCGGAGGTGGTGTCCGCAGCTCTTCCATTATACCATTGATGACCGGAATTTGTTTTTGGGCATCGATGAGTGTGACGTTTGGTGACATCATCAGCAGGTCAAGTTCTTGGATATAGATTCCGGCTAATGAGACGGAATCTAGGTACAGTTCGATGAGGGTATCATACGCACTGGTTCAAGAATAGTTACGGAGCGTTTCAAGATGGCTTCCGATATTGCCTACGTAGTATTTTCCCGAGAATGCACCTAAATCCCATCTTTGTTAATTTTTCTTAATTTCGGTTTTTTGTCAAAAATAGAAATTTAATTATTAATAGACGTAATTTTGGTTGCGCAAAATTCACGTTTACACTGAATTATTATATGCACGACGAAGTGATTTGGAGATTCGACATAATCTCCAGATCCACACTTTTAATAATCAGTAAGATGTACGTGTACTTACCAATTGCTTGATTTTCTCTTTTCCTTATAAAACAAAGATGATAAGAAAATGCCTTTTTGATATTCCGGTGAGCTGGACGATGTTGGTTTCACGAACAGTCCGATGTTTTTTCACGATTTTAATTTTTTCAAATAATTTGAGAATCGGAAAAATTGACGTGGTTCACGATTTGCCAGAGGTTGACAAACATAGTATTTCCTTGCCAGATGGGCTTGGAAATCACGAATATAATTTTTCGCTAAACAAATAGCATAAAATCATACAACAATAATTAAAGCACCGGAAAAAAGGATCGCAAATATACCCCACAAAAATACGTAATTATAGTCGACTGGAAACATTCTTCAAAGACTGTTAAAAAGTGAGTGAAGAGTCAGTTGACTATGTTTTGTGCGTATTGGGTTTTGCGATCTATTTTATCTGCAATCACGTGATCCAATAGTGCTGATTGCATTGCTGGAACTCTAGGGGTTGCAGGTGTGTTTGTAGTAGTAAGGTTATTACAAACTCTTTGATTTTTGTGAACGTTTTTTATTGGAAATAGTTCGTGATGAAGACAAAGGAGTTAGCATCCTAATTGACGTTCTTTTGTCTTGCTGTTCTGGTATCATTGCTGCTTTGATAGCAACTTTTTTTATTGCCTTCAAATATTTCTTATGAAGACCTTTTTCATGAAGTTGTTGGCGAGACAAAAGATGTTTCTATCTTTTGTTTCATTGTCACTAGATATATTTTTATCTAGAAGGTTGATGTTTTATTGTATTTACTTAGGACAGTATTCTTGCTAAAGACCTTTTTTAGGTATTTACCATGCTTGTCCTTGGATTTTGTGTGTACGGCAAATTGATCATTCATTTTTTATTTTTGGCCGATCTTTTATTTGCCGTACTTTGTATTTTATTTAAATCTGATTTTATTAAAAAGATCCGATCCGCCGAGGAACCCCATTGTCTCTGCTACCATGTAGTGGTAGTATACCACTATGGTTTGGCACTTATAAATAGTTGTTCATTTAACGTCCGAGGATTATAAAAGTAGTTCGTCGTCACACACCTTCTCGCACCTGATGTCCGACAACGACTGTCTGCGATCACCTCAGCCCAGTCCTCCTGTACCTACATTGCTTCAGTACAGGAGTTCTCCAAACGCCTGCCAGGCGTGTGGAGAATTGTAGGCTACGCCCACGATAATACCCTCTATTGAGTAATACAAAGATGCTAGGAAATGTGATCTCAGTGCCAGAGCGCAATTTAAAAAAATTAATAAAAATGTCAGAAAATTAAAAAAGAAAATTAATAAAATTTTCAAAATGTATAATGATATTTTTACATATTTTATTGTTTCATACATCATCAGGTATGTTTTTTGAGGCTCTGATTTTGAATTTGACATATATTTTTTTTAATATAGGAAAAAAACAGAAAAATTTTGGTTGATATTTGGGAGCATAATTGATTTTTAATGGATGATTACATGAATTCAGAGGTATTTCAGCAATATACTTATATTTCGTAAGAAGTTTTACTTCCATTGCATGTTCAACAAACTCCCTTTTTTTTTATTATGGGTTTTCCTTGACTTTTGCTTTTATTTAAATTTATTAAATAGCGTTCAAACATATATTTTACGATAACTTTGCATGTTTTAATTTTAATTTTTAATTACCATTTTGAACGTATTCTAAACTTTTTTGGATTATTTTCTCTCCACTGTTATAAATTAGATGAATCCCGACGACAAGATAAATGACCACAGTGGCCCGACGTTTAATCCTATCGCCTTATTTTTTGAAAACAAGTGAAAAAAAAATACCCCAAAAAACGAACAACCAGACAGTATTCCAAATGATCGTCATGTATTTTTTTCATTTTTGGCATCGTTGGTTTTATGTTTCGGTTTGTGAAGACAGAAAAAAAGTTTAGCGTGAAAAATGATATGTAGTCAGCCAATTGCAGCAATTTTTTTCTTTTTATTGGAATCAGTAAAGTTTTCGCTTCTAGCTCGCGTGAAAAATTCGAGGGTTTTCAGGTGAAATGTTTGTGAAAGAATCGATTATTTTTCTTTCCTCCAAATGAAACAGTGGAGAGTATTGATAAATGACACAAATTTAATACGATCGTGAAGAATTATTTCATGTTTGAAATTTAGGTGGGTGAACTTCTTTGCAAGTGTTATAGTTATGAATTTATTCAAAATTTTATCGTTTTCTCCATGAGAAAGTTTTGTATATTGCTCATAAAATAGGTACATCTGAACATTGTGAGAAAAATGTTTTCGTAAAGTTTGCGTTAGAAATTTTTAATCAATACTTCGCTTTAAAACTTGATACGAATTTTCAAAATTTAACTGAGATTGGTAGGTTAGTTGAGACTGAGACACCAATTAGCTTCAGCGTAGCTCATTACTAATTTAGGATGAAATGTTTAGGGGCAACTGTTACAAAAATTTGAAGTTGTCATCAATATTTACAGTAATTTATATTTTTGAAAAATTATTGAATTACTTTAAACAATGTTTTCAAAGATATTTATGGTTACAGTTAAAGTATGTGGTTTATTCGTGATATATATGGTGGGATATTTCAGGCAAATGTGGAAGTTGGTTCATTGTATGCCACTTTGAGGCAACAACAGGGAATTAAAGTGGGTGGGGTGCTGTCTCACCCTCTGGAGACTACTCTGCCATTACGGACGTACAAAGTGGAATACTTTGGTTAATGCGCCCCTCACATCATCCAAAAAATACCTCCTTTGGTAATGTGCTGGTTTGTGTAAGCTCACGGACTTAACATGAGAAACAGAAAAACAATTTAACCAATCAAGCATTCGCCGATTCTTTCCCTACCGGATATACAATGATTGCCAAAATAAATGCGTTTTTCATTTTAGAAATGAAAACTTAAAATACGTTTTTCGATAAAATTGTTTCAGATTTTGTGTAAGTTTGAAAAAATATACCTACTTTAAATAAAACAAATCACTTAAAATGGAATGATAAGTTACATGAATTCAGTAGTACTAGATTAGTGATATATTCTTTGAGTTGTTCGTTTTAAAAGAGATTCGTTTTTATTTTCTTCCACTTTCATAATTTATGTAACACCGTACTTAACAAACTTTTCAAGGAAGCCGCAATAAGTTTTGTAACTACCCCTTATACTTTAATGGAGTCGCAACACCTCTCCATACTGGTTTAAGTTGACGTAATGTTGTTTTATTGAATTGAATATATTTTGTTTTGGAGAATATACCCTGTAAATAGAAATAGGTGCATGAAGAGTTCAGAATTAATTTGAGCTATTGGAAATAAAATGTTAACTCAGAGAATTAGAAATTTTTCCTAATCAGGGATGTGAGATATTGTTTCGTTTTGTAGAAACCCTCCTTGTCGTCGAAATTTTGTAGTTGGTATAATTTTTAATTAGATTTCTTGAAAATTCGTAATTATATTCGTTATATTCGAATATGTTTAAAGTTTTGTCTCCTCATTTAGTGTTCGTTTGTTTGTAGTTATCTGCGCCCTCTACAGTAAACTTGTCATGCGGTTTATTGCGTTTTAATTTAAATAATTTAGAATATTTAATTTCGTACGATAGCAGTTTTTTTTTTTTTAATTTTGAGATAAATGCAGTTATATTTTATTCTCTCCTATGTATGATGTACTGGAATAATATTTTTATGCCAGTATTTATGATGTGGTTGCCGGCAGTGAAAAAAATGTTTTTTTGGTTGTGTAAATAGATAACTATATGAAAATTGTTTTGTCATGAATGGTGTCGTTCACGAGTTAGTTTAATGATAAAAAAAATGTAAATTATTCCTCACAACTCCAAAAGGTTGCGTTACATCTGTATTCTGTAAATGAAATAATTCAAAAGGCTACCGGTTTTGATGAGATTGAGAAGGTGGATGGAGAGGGATTGAGAAGGGTATATTTGGAACGACCCTACTGCATTATTTTAAAACCTAAAATTCCGTCCACGTTTGCTAGAGTTGAAAAATTTGTATCCGAATCCTTCGACGCGTAAACAAGTGCTCAGTTTCTGCTGTTCCCATTTGGGTTGTAATTAAAATTCCAAATTAGGGGAACAACTTAGGGAATATTATGGAAGATGAAAAAAGAAAGAAAAGAAAAGAAAAGAAAGTTGAAAGGGGTACAGTAGGAAGTCTGAAAAAAAATAAAAGGATCTCAAGTGTGTATAATTTATTTATGTTCTCTAGTTAGCCATAAGTGAATATGTTAGGGATAAAAATTCTATAGCAAAATATCTCGATACGTACATTAATTTTCATAAATTTTTGACGAATGCGATACGATTTCAATTTTCAGATAAAATTGTTATGTCATTTTTTGGGGATAAAGATTATTTTCACACGTAGGTATCAACACAAGACGATTTTGTAACTACCCCTTATACTTTAATGGAGTCGCAACACCTCTCCATACTGGTTTAAGTTGACGTAATGTTGTTTTATTGAATTGAATATATTTTGTTTTGGAGAATATACCCTGTAGATAGAAATAGGTGCATGAAGAGTTCAGAATTAATTTGAGCTATTGGAAATAAAATGTTCAACTCAGAGAATTAGAAATTTTTCCTAATCAGGGAGATATTACTCACAGCCGATGAAGGTAAAAGTATATTTATTCTGCCTAACTGACTGGGATTACAAATTTGAAGAAATCTTTGATAATTACTGTAGTCTACCGAATTCGTAACTACGTTGTTTCCTGCGAAATTATTAAATTACCTCAAAGAAAAATATTGATCATAAAAATCGTGAATTGTTTCGTTATTCACGGCAGTGATTGGTTCATACAATGGAGTTTGTTGTACGTGCGAAGAGGGGCATGCACGTTACAACAGTTTCTTGGTTGAGGTTTTGTCAAAATATGGATGAATGCCACTCGTGGAATACTAGAAAATTGATGGATGATTTTTGATAACCTGCTGATAACGTGTTATTGAATGTTTTCGGGGCCTTCCAAATTATATTGGATTTTAACTTGAGAGGCTCCTCATAAGGATGCTTTATTAATTTTTGAAAACCTACTGATACTTGTTATTGAGTTTTGTCGTGGCCTTCCAAATTATTTTGGATTTTGTTTCATTTCGATCTTCCCCATTTTTAGGAATTAGTGTTTGTAATACGGCATATTTTGCATCCAGCATCAGATAAACGAATATTACAGCAAGATATTTTATTTTGACGATACCTCTATATCTATTAGTTCGCGAAATTTTTTATAATATCGTGTAGCATTTATTTAGGTAGTTTTCCTCTTTACAACGCTTGAGATCTTCATAATTCATCGATAGGTGTGCACCTTAGATGCTTCAAGGCAGTTCATTGTGTCATCGCATTAACCTCATAAGTAGCATTTTGTGGCTCTCTTATTATTTTTTTTTAGCGATGAGTGAGCCTTTTCGCTCTTTTTAATTGGGCGAAAAAAAAAACCCTACCCGCTTAAAACCATTCATGCAAATTCACTTGAAAAATTTTCAGATGCAATGGTTTTGATAAACTCTTCCCAAATTATATTTTAGCAGCTAAATACTGCTGGAAATATGATTCGTATGAGATTATGTGTGTTTTTCATTTCTTACCATTTTCTATTCGAAGCTCAAAATCGTTAAAGAATTTATTCATGCATTCTTTCGTCAGAAGTCAGCATTATAGCTAAAAAACTCGGCTGCAGGAGCTTAGTTGTTGTTACATACTCACTTAATTCTTGTGTGCATACCTAGTTATGGCTTAAGAGTTTTCATAAACTTACCCGCATAAAAGTAAGTAGAATTCATCCAATTTTAATGTTGAAATGGTTGCGAAATATGAAGGGAGGAAAGCTGGTGTTAGACGTGAATAATTTTTCAAGACGTGTATAATTTAATGTGTCCGTGTGGTATAAAAATTCCACGCACGGTCTGATCCTCTTTTAAGCCTGAAATAGGTTAGATTTTATTTTTACATTGCTGAGGATGTACCGTTTTACTCAGACTATTTGTTAATCTTCCAGGGTTTAGTCTCGTCGTGTTTTCTCATCAAATTTTTACAGACGACGAATATGAAGAAGTGAATAAAAAAAAAAGGTTCTTACGCTTTGTTTTTATTACCAATAAGAATTTTTCTGAAATCATTTGTGAAAATGTGATACCTTCCTCTTTAACGACTACTAGTTTTATTTTTAGTTTGTTTAACGTTATATTTTGCTTTATGCTTGGAATAATAAAAATTATTCTGTTATTTGAATGTTATAAAAATGTTTGTCCACTTTTTTTACTCGTAGTAGCTAGAGTTTGTTTTCAAAAATAATGAATTTGCTTCTTTTATTTTTAACGTGCAAACATGAATAAACCTAGAGTTGACAAAGTAGAAATTAATTCTGAAAGTAGTTATAGACTCGAAAATAATTTAATTTTTGAAAACAAGTGATTGTAATGACCATCCGATCAGGTTGTCAGCTCTTCACCCATTATATTTTCAAATAAGTATTCATTTATTTTTAAATTTTGTTTTTGATTAATTTGTGTCCTTTGGGATTTTATTATTTATGTTTCCATTTTGATGGTCATGGGAAATGAACTCCTCCTCTGGATTTCCGCCTGACATTTTATCTTTATGTAAAATTTGTAACACCTCTTTCTAAACAAAATTTTGCCCTATCACCTGCTTTCCCAAAGTTTTTAACCCCTCCCTTTCCTAAAAAACATTTTTTTTTCTTACATACTTGGCTGAAAGTATGCCTAATTGTTTCTTCGAAGAATTGGGCCAGGAATGTTGCAAAATGTGGCATCCAAAAACACGGGTAGCCAACGTATACTTAGGAAATTATAATTTGGACTGTATTGTAAAGATCTGTGAAGTATATGACTGATAATTCACAGTGATAATGAACGTCATTTATTATAGAGAAAAGCAAGGAAGTAGATGCATATTCCAACAACAGCCCACGAGGCTCCTAGCCTAACCTATCTGTCACTGTCTAATGGTGGGACATTTAACGTGTGTAGAATGCAGAAGTCTAAGTCATCTCATTTGACACTATATGTCTATGGAAAGAGTAAACTTACATAAAACATATTTGAATAAATAATTACATTCTTCTTTGATACTTGAATCCATTTTATTTTCATCTGACACGTGGTTCTCCAAAATGATATTAAGGATCCGATGACCCACAGATGTTACCAAAACTGAATCAGGTACTTGATTTCTACAATCTGGGTAAACTACTCCATAACCTCTCATTACGATTCACTGAGTTCACATTAATTTATGTTTTTCTATGAACTTAGGCATATTTTAACTAATATGATTTTCACGAGTTGCTAATTAAAAATGGACTGATGCATGGCTACCTAAACCAAAATGAGTTTGCCTTCAAAAAGATGAGCAATGGAAAGACATCATTTGGAGGAATCGTAGATAAAGACGTTGCCAACTAAATACATTAATCAATCCAAGAAAGTATTACATTCTCGATAAAATATTCGCCGTCATTTTCTCTTGAATAGAAATAAACTTAATAATTTACTAACCAGGTAAATTATACTAGCAAATAGAATATTAATTAAGGCAATGTCTTTAATTTAAAAATGTTCGGGTGCGTCCAAGATTCCACAAAAACAAAAAATAAGAATTAGTTTTTCAATGGGTATTTTTAAAAACTTTTGCTTGAAGTAGTGCTCTATTTGCTGAATATTTGGTTAAAGAATTATTATGAAATAGAAATTCAGTTCACCCCGTAATAGTGGGAAGGATAGATTAATTTCAAGTTTGACCGCTTTTGCAACGCTCCTGAGAAATCCGCCGTGTAATTTTTTTTTCTATGTGACGTGGAGAACATATGTCTTTCTTGTTTTTATTTTTTAAATCGTCAGCGTACCATTTTCTTTATCCAAAATACGAGGCTACCGTTTTTTATGATATTTGTTTTACTGGTTTGACGGTATTGACGTACGTGTCGTGTAAATATAACAAAATTTTCCCATTCTATTTGTTTCATATTTACCATAAAAAGAATTGGATGGAAAGAGGAGCGAGGAAAAACCTTAAACGATGGAACGAAAAAAAGAAATAAAATGAAAAGTAAAACGCATCTAATGGAAAACTTAGTTAAAAGCAAAAATAAAAAATTATCGATAAAAAAGTTACTCAGGTACTTGATTTCAAGGAACTATTATATTTTCAAGTAAACATTGAAAAATGTACTGGAGTTCATAATTATTGAAAACCACATTTGCCAGTTGGGATTTGATGACAAAATTAACAGAATTAGAGTCATTTGACGATGATAAATTACTACATATTTTATCAAGTTGGATGTTATGTAATTTGCTTTCAAGTATTCAAATTTTTCAAGGTAGTTATTGGATTTTTCTTTAAGAACTGAATATATCTCTAGAATTGAATGTAAATTATAAGAAATTTAATTTTGTTTTACATTTGAGCATTTATGACATTGCACAAACTTCAATAGTTCTAATCCAATAAAATTCAGGGCATGCATTGGAAAATTCAAGTACTTGGGAATAGATGGTGAAGTTCCCGATTGGTCATGAAATGTAAAAGTTATCAATCTAGTGATACTAATATTGAGTATTTTAAATTTTTTAATACAGAATCCATTGGCAGAACTTGTTTTTAATATTTTAGCCAAATTTTATTCTCCCCTTGTGGTATGTTTTGTAATAGTTCTTTAAAATTAAGCATCCAATTTTTTTTATCACTTTTAACTTTTTAATCGTTCATGCACAATGTGGTCAAAATTAAATGAAATATCACTCCCTTTAATTACATTGTTTTGGCGAACACATTCTATTCTCAACAACTTTTCTTCAATTAGCATTTTATAAATCAAAAAATTAAAATACTTGTATTGACTATTATATTGAGAAAATGCGAAAATCAAATGGTTCGGACGTTATGAACATTAATAAAATGAGGAATGAAATACACGCAAATTAAATTTACAGTCTGAAACAAAAAACTCATGAATATACCGAATGAGTGGAGTTGCCAATCTAGAATCAAAACTTTTTCCAGGTTGCGAAAAAATCAATGTTTCAACTCATTGATTGCCCGATGCAGTTTTCAATCGATGAAAAAATGAAAGATATACTTATAACTTCATGCATAAATCAAGTAAATTTTAGAATAAAAAAATATCAAAATTCGAAAAGAACAGCAATTCCTCGTGTTGAAAACAAAAATATAACTTACATGAGCCGAAAAAGAACGTTAACCATCTGCACTAGCTGCTTGTGTAGCAGCGTAGCTAATGACTGGCTGATTTGCGCTTCCTATCATTTGATGTTTAGACCAAACCAAAAAGCACGTAAGAATTAACAAGAGGGTAAAACGAGTATGCGTGGGTTTTGTTGGGGGAAGTATGTCAAATTTCGCTATGTTTTCTATATTTTTTCAAAAGATTATCAAAAATTAAATTTTTGTAAAATATTCTATTTTATGTTCCGTCCCATTTTTGTGGATGATTCAGTTTTGTTTACAAAAACGTGTCGAACAAATTATAGACAACTATTATTCCTAATTCTCGGAATAATAGCTGTCTATAGTCTTCCTAGCTTCTCACAAACGGACACCACCAGATATGCTGACAGTAAAGTGCCATCATATTTGGCGGATGTTCCATGTCACGCCACCTTTTTGGTCGGCCATCTTTTGATTGGAAAAAAGAAAACAAAAGTGATGTCATATCTTCATTTCGAAGACATGGTCATTCCTGAACTAGCAGTCGAACAGAAACATTAAGGTCCATACTCGATGTTATGGATATTAGGTCTCACTATTATTAAGTATCAGTATTAAGTTAAAAGTTTAAATGTGTTTTGTAATAATTGAAGTTAAAATTTAATAAAAGATAAATATTTGTATTTTATATTATTTGTTGAAGTAATTTAAAAGTATTGAATTACTCTCACAACAAATTGGCGCCCGAACAAAAAAACCTTCGTAAGTAAAATTTAAAAATAATAATTCTGTTCAAATAAAAAATTTCATTTTTTTTCATAAAGTAAAAACATTTTCCACTCGTGTGAAAAATATTTTAAACCGCTCGCAGATAATTAATTTAATTTTGCTGGAGCAAATATTTTCGTGTAATTATTAAATAAATCGTGGCTAAAATAATTCAGTTATTTAAAACAAAATTAAACAAACGTCTACGAAATCAAATCTTTATTGTAGAGGACTGCAAACATTTAATTAAGGCAAATAAAAATAAAACATTTAAAAATAAATTAATAACAAAAAACAGATATAAAAATAAACTTAAAAATAGATCGAAGATCCAGATCCGGTTCCTGAAATTCAAAAGAAATAAAATCAACCGAACCGTTATCCAAAACCACAGTGCAGAGAACAAGAAGTCACTCACCAACAACGTCGAGCCAAACAAAACTAACAATAAACTACGGAAGACTACAATACGCTACTCGCCGTCCATCTGTAAGCAAATTATAAATTTATCTTCCGTTACTTCAGAAAAATTTAAAACTGTTATTGATATCGTAAATAATATTGTAAAATGTAAAATATCACAACCCTCGCAAATGTCTGAGAAAAGTGAAAGTACGAGTGCATCGCTCCCGGATATTTTAGATTTGAAATCAGAAGACAACATTTTAGAATTCGAAAATCATCCTAAAAACTTGTATGAAAACCTGTCTGAAGAGGAAAACTACCCACTCCTTGATAATCATTGGGGAAGTCGAGTATCCACTTCTTTTCTTTATCGAGTTCTAAAAGCTGCAAAAGTTAAGAGGATAGAAGGCAGAACACGTATTGAACTCCAGAAAAAACTATACAAAGGTGGACATTCTAAACACAGGTTGTTAAATATTTTATACTCAAACCCCAACACCGAGAAATTCGAAAGAACAAGTAATTTTGATAGACTAATCGAGGAGAGTAAAACTTACCGTAGAGTAACAAGAAGTGTAAAAAATAAAGACCCCAAAGAAGCTGAAGAAATCTTCTCCGATACAGAAGAAGAAGACTTAGAAAGTAAAGAAAAAAAGTTAGAAACAGAGAAGAGGAAAAAGGAAGAAACAGAAAGAAGATTAGCGAGACGAAGTCTCAGCTCCTGTTTCGAAAAACTCCTATCTAAAGTATCACACCACGTATCACCCAAGAAATCGATTTCAGTTACATCCAATTTCACTCTCCCAAACGACGAAGACGAAATCTTCCTTGGAGAGGAATCAATTCTAAACCAAACTTTTGTCAACAGACCCTCACAGTCTAGTGCTGATTTGTCGCCATTAGTCCCTCAAGGACAGGGAAAGTACTCACAGATCAAAATCCAACATTCAATTCAAATTCACGTAAAAAGCCCAGAAAATTTAGAAAAACCAAAAAGTAAAAATCCAAATTCAACTGTCGAAAATTTTTTCAACCCTATTAATTTATTACCCCCAGAAATACGCGTAGAAGTTCTTGATCAAAAAGAACCCGCATACGTCAACATAGTAAACGTTGAAAATAAAAATAACCCTTTTCTAAAATTGGAAAATAAAAACATGACCCCGGAAGACATTGCTGAAAATAACGCACGCTTGCTATTACAACAACAAGCAAAATTTGCGGCAGCGAACGAAGCCTATTCACAACATATCCTAACCATGAACAATTTTTGGAAAAGGTCAGAAAGATGGACTCCGAGCCATTTTTCAAATGGCCCTGATGAGGGCATCCTTGAGTTCCTTTTTGAATACGAAACTCAGGCAAAAACCTTTGAAGCAACTGAGTATGAAATGATACAAAACCTAAATATAGCCCTTTGTAGTACAGCTCTCGAACTATTCGCAGGAGAAACTGAGATAACCCCAGAAACCTCATGGTTAGAAGTAAAATGAATCTTAACATGTATCTTTAAAAAAGATAAAGATATGGTAAAAAACGTATCAAATCATTGAAATTTAACGATTCATATTTTAGTACAAATGTACCAAAATTTTTCCAACTCTATAAACAACTAGATGCAACAATTAGCGAGAAAAAGATTTGTGACCTCTTACTCCCAAGGCTAACAGGAGAAATGAGGAAATTCTTTGCCTCTAAAAATCTCCAGACACAAAGTGAGATTTCAAAAACATTTACCGATTGGAAAGAATTCAAAGAAAAGGCATTAGACTTAACCGATGTCAAAAAATGGAAGAAATGCTAAATAAAGCAACAGAAACGATCGCCAAGTTAACAAAACAGATGGAAGAGATGATGAAGGGTAAAGCTCCCGAGAAAAAAGAGCCTGTGAAACCCATAACTCTGCCCATCTCTCCAACTGACCCTGTTATTGTAGCATTAGTAGAGGCAGGGTGGAAACCCCCTAATGCCAATAAACCAAACCAAAACCAAACCAGAAATCAAACGACGGATAGAATCTAGACCCCGTAGAGAAAGAAATTTGAATAATAATAATAATAACAATAACGAAGCAAATGATAGTAACCCAAAAAGAAGGCAGTCTAGAGAAAGAGAATCCAATCGACCACAAAATAACCAAAATTCGTATAGACCCCCAATGAGAGAATCCTATCGTCAACAAAACAACGATAGATATCCTCCGAGAGAAATAAATTGCTTTAATTGCGGAAGAAGGGGACATTTCTCAAGAGATTGTCGACTATGTAATCGAGTTACACCTCAATTCCCGCAAAGGAATTTCAGGCCCCACGATTTAATAAAAATAACTTTGCATCAAACTTTAATCAACCGTTCAACATTTACGGAACACCACAACAGAACGGTTATGCACAAACATATAGTGCCCCAGTTATAAATCCACAACCATGGGCAAATGCAGCAAATTATGCATTACCTTTGTACAACTTGCGAACTCCTGATGTAGTTCCAAGTATCCAACAACAGAATTTCACTCAACAACCAAAAAACTTGCAGTAGAGCCCGTTTGCTCTATACCAGTTAATGGCAACAACTTTCGGGCTTGTAATGGCAACGTCCATCATCCGGACTGCGCTGCTCTCTTAGTGTTAGATCCACACGCGCCGCATAATTGGAAAATTCATATCCGTTGTGCATCGATGAAATTAGTCAGGGCGAGACGTAAACTAATTGTCTCCTGCAACATTGTAAGGCGTGAAGAGTATGAAACACAGGGAACAGTCGACAGCGGCTCTGAAGTGAAGCTTGTACAATACAACCTTGTAAAGGATAATGTGATCAGACCTGCAAGAGTGTGTATGGTAGCCGCTAACGATAGTGCAATAATTGTTAAAGGAGTTGTAGAAATCACCATAAAAATGGGTGACCTCCTCCTCGATGCGGAAGCATACGTAACCTCTGAGGTAACCACACCTTTACTGCTCGGATACGACTTTTTAGATCGACATAATGCCGACATATTATTTAGTAAAAAATTATTTAAAATAGGATCACCATGGAAACGCGAAACATTTAGTATAATTAAGTTTAAGGAAGAAAATTGCAAAGGATTCATTAGAGCATACAAAGATTTCTGCATAGAAGTAAATAATGAATATTGTGTAAACCTGGATCCAGAAATGGGAAAAGCAGATCCAGATGAGTGGTTTTTAACAAGTTATGGTTTAGAAGGCGAATATATTGTTGATGATTTAGGATAGCCAGCCTTAAGATTCTACAGTCGGCACTTCGACACCCAGATCGCACAAGGGACAGTTTTAGGACGCTATAGGCTTCGACAGCCAACTATGCGGGACTGTCAGACCAATTCCATCCACCGTGGCCATCCCAGCATCCAACGCATTACATCGGGGGATACTGCGGATAACCAGGGTGAGGAGGTTGATATGCTAAAACTTGTCCGCATTACCCGATCTGATGACAGCGTTATCCACGACAATGAAGGAACACAAGTGAAAATTGATAAGAATTTAACGAAGGAACAAAAACAGGCAGTAGTAAGCGATCTAAAAAAATATATCCATATATTTACGGAAGAACCTGCCAAGGTAAAACCTACAAAACTAAAACCAGCACATGTCTACTTGAAAACAGACGAGCCGGTTCAACGAAGAAATTACCACATGGGAATTTTTGAAAAAAGAGAAATTAGAAAGAAAATTAAAGAATTTGAAGAATGTGGTATTATTAAGAGAGCAAGCTCTAGATATGAGAGCCCAGTATTTGTTAAGAAGAAATCAAACGGAGTTTATAGATTATTAGTAGATTACAGAGGTGTAAATGAAATAGTAAAAAAGGATACAAGCAGAGTTCCTCGTCTCCCCAAAATTTGGGATGCGTTACGTGATAAGAAATACTTTGTAACAATTGATCTCAATCAGGGATATTACCAAATTCCCCTTGATGAAGAATCAAAAGTGGTAACAGGAATAAATGTTGGAGGAGTAAGTTACATATTTAACTCCATCCCTATGGGATTAAGTGCATGCCCCAGCATTTTTCAAAAAACCATGACCGATTTATTCAATCATATCCTAGAAGACAAAGTTCCAGTCTATCTAGATGATATTTGTGTTTTTGGCAAAACATTTGAAGAAACACAGAAAATTTAGAAGAAGTCCTAAAGGTACTAGTTTAGGCAGGTTTACTAATTAAAACCAGTAAAAGTAGCTTCTTCAATGAAAGTATCGAATACTTAGGACATAAAATTTCATATAATAAATGAGAACCATTAGATAAGAACATTAAACCAATTCGTGAAGCTCAACCACCTAAAACATTACGTCAACTACGAAGATTTATTGGTTTAGCAAATTATTATCGGAAAATGATTAAAAATTTTTCGAAAATCACAGCACCATTAACAGACCTAACAAGAAAAGAAAATGTTAAATCAAATAATAAAATAGCATGAAATGACGATGCACAAAAAGCATTTGATAAAATAAAAGAATTAATCATTTCTGATCCAATTCTTACAATCTACGACCCTGATGCTGAAACATACGTCGAAGTAGACGCATCAAAAACAGCCATAGGAGCAGTAATAATGCAAGTAGACAGAAAAACAAATGAGCCACACCCTATAGGATATTTCTCAAAGAAAATTCCCAAGAATCAACAACATTTATGTTATTTTGATTTAGAAATGTTGGCTATCACTGAAACTTGCGAATATTTCAGAGAATTTTTAGTCTACAAAGAATTTAATATTTTTACGGATCATGAACCTTTAACATACCAAAGCCGAATGAAGAAACCAAATGCAAGATTAAATAGACTAATTTTGAAATTAGGAGAATTCACATTTGAAATCAGACACATTAAAGGTGAAAATAACAAAATTGCTGATTATTTATCTCGTCTTGAAGAAGAAGAAGAGGACAATTATGCAGAGTTTCGAAACAGTCAATTCACAATACCAGAAGGAATACCTGATCCTCCTAATATTAAACAAGAGAAAAAAATTAAAACAATAACACGTAGTATGAAAAAGAAAGAAAAAGATTCAGACGTAGAAAGTGACAATTCGGAAGATGATCGAAGTTCCATCTTATTCGATAACTCGGAAAGATCTGGAAACTCCGATGTGTCCATAAATTCTCAACTTTCCAAAATTTCAGAAAATTCCAAAATAGAAAACCCAATTAACATCACAGACCAAGAAATCCACAACTTATGGGATTTACAACGTGAAGACAAATATTGGGGAATCATAATAAAAATTTTAGAAGGTGGCAACGAAAAAGAGTTAAGAAAAAGCTTAAAAATGAGAAGATCACGCAATCTAAATCCATTTTTTCTTGATGCAAATGGAATTTTATGGAAAAGCAATGATCACTCTGAATATCACTATGCTGTACCAGTAATTCCTGACTCCCTCATACCTCAAGTACTAAATATATGTCATGAGAGTCAAAGTGGAGGAGGACATTTTGGAATTTGTAAAACTCTTGCCAAAACGCATGCTCGATACTACTTTACGTAAATGCCTAAAATAGTCTCGAGGCATGTACGTTTGTGCCATCAGTGCCAAATTAACAAAAACATTAACGAAAAATATGGACACTTGAAACCAATTAATCCTGAAGAATGCATACCACTTGCACATATCCAAATTGATTTTATAGGAAAATTTAACACAAATAATAAAAAGAAATTTGTCATAGTGGGAATAGATATGGCAACAGAATATTGTTGGACCGAAGCAGTAACCCAACCAAACGCACATTCAGTAATTAAATTTTTAAAAGAAATTGTACGTCATTACGGAAAACCGACGAAGATTACATGTGATAATGGAATTTATTTTTCCAACGAATACGTACAAAATTATTGTAAAAATAACGGTATTAAAATATTCTACTCGACATCATATTCACCACAAACTCAAGGATAAGTAGAAAAAATGAACGGAACGATAAAGAAAATGTTAGCAAAATATGAAAGTACCGGTAGCGAAGAATGGCCAGACCACGTGCATAACATTGCCTTGACCTATAATATGACACCTATCGAAGGATTAAATAATCACTATCTGTTTTACCTAATGCACGGTTATAAAGGAGAACCCCCTATAAATTTAAACATTCCGTCACCACTTATCAGTAAAACCAGAGAAGAACAGATAAGTGAAGCAGACAGAATTCGAAAAACAATTCCGGATTTCGATAAACAAATGCAATCAAATATTCAGAACACTATAATAAAGGAAGAAAAGAAATTTCTTATGAGACTAAGCACCGATAAATTGCGGAAAAGGTAAACCAAAATTTCTAGGACCATACAGAATAGTAAGAAAAATTTCAGACTTAAACTATGTAATTCGCATAACTTCTGAAGATGGAAATAGCATTGACGATACAGTTCATATAAGAAGGCTTACACCTTATAATGCTCGATCTAATGCTAACTTACCATCAAACATTGAAGATATAACATCCGATAATTCGGAAAATGAAGAAACTAATCCGAAAAGAAAAAGAGGTAGACCTAAGAAAGAAAAGAGCTTTGAAGGAAAGGAATCAGAGGACAAAATTAAAATCATTGTCAAACGTCCAAAAGGAAGACCTCAAAAAGGAATTTTAAAGAAATCTGGCAATAAAAATAAAAACAGTAAAAAGGTAAAATTTAATGACGAAGCTTTATTAAAAGGGGAAGATTGTTCAGGATGGAGAAAGAAATTTGAATTAAAAGACCCAGAAAAGAGAAGGATAACCTTACAAAAAATTCAATCAATTACCCATAAACAACATATGGACGAGATCAAATTGTTCAATAGGTGTGATGAGGGAAAAAGTATAATACAACCTTTGTCTCTACCTATTCAACCTGCTCCCCAAGATATAAGAAACCGAGTGAGCTAAGTTTGGAGGAATACGTTAAAAGATACTCCAAACCACAACCCAAACCACTGTATTATAACCCTTATAATTTAATTCGTAACAATTATAGATAAGTTTTTTATATATTGTAAGGACCATTTACATATATATTTTCTCCCCTCAAAAGTATAAAATTTTTTTCAACTCACTATCTACCAATCATCCTGTGCATCTTGAGTAAAGGCCCCTCGAGCGTCAGGCTTGGCTTCACCTTGCTCCTCAGTTTTGGGATGATTGGCAGGCTCGAGCTCAGGAGAAAATGACCGACGCCTGAACTGCTGATGCCGAGGAACCAAAACATGCGCCAATTGGACACAATCATCTTACTCTGTCCAGCAGTTGGCTCGCTTCTCGGATTAGCTCCTCGCAAAACACGACGATCATGAGAAATGGTTAATTTCTCCAATGGCTCCAGTACATGCAAAACCTCAATATAATGTGGAGTGTCGTTGATTATGATTTTTCGCCGATAAAAGCGAACAAGATAGTCCACCAAATATTGAAATTGGGACCTATCCATGATTGAGTTGGCATACGCGGTATTGGTAATCGCAAAACGAACTTTTGCGCCAAAATTTAAGGGCTGCATTGCCATTATAACAGCAGTCAGAAGATTCAAACCGACGGCATAATCAGTAATATCAGACGGATTCACATCGAGCGTTGAAAAGCAGACCACGGATCCTTCCCATCTCCATAAGCTTGCCTCTGGGAAAAGGAAGCTAAACTGTGAGGCGAGTTGTACCATGGATTGCAAACAACACTCGCATAAACTTTGAGGCATCACATGCCTCCACGAACCAAATGATGTGTTCAGAGAATCGCCAGAAAAATTCTTCTGGTATGCATCGACCCCTATTGGACCATAATCTGCTGCCAAGAAGGAATGGATAGCTTTGAAAATTTTCCAAAGCCCAATCACTCCAGTGAACAAACATGGGCAACGCAGTGACCAACAACGCAAATACGGAAGGGACACCTGTGTCAACATGAAGCCTTCTGACGTCTCGACAATTCCATTATTAGGTACCATAAATTTGGGTAAGGAACGTAATTTAGCCGGAGACGGATACAAAGGAGCATCCTGGAGAACATTCTCGCTAGCATGATCCATACCTAAGCTCATCATTTTATCAAATTTGTAAAACAGATCCTTATTAAGCTTCATAAAAAAAATAAACTTACACAAAAGAAAGAAAATTATAACTAATAGGAACATAAACTATAAATCTAAAGAAAGACGAGGACGGAGAAAATCAAATCAAATCAACATATCGAACACACCGAGAAGACTGCGATACCTCCATATATATCCGAGTTGTAAAGCAAGATGAATTCTTGCTGAACAATAGAAAAATACTGGAGTTTGCCATCTTCCAAGGCCTACTCTTGATGGTAACAGTGCGAATCAAATTCCAGAGTCCCACACTAACACAGATGGTGTAATTTCTGCACATATGTATATTTTTATGAGAAAGAAATAAAAATCGAGAAAATATTGTGCATCGATATACATTTTTTTTTGCACCTTGTAAAAAATTTCTTTCCTGGCGTCGAAAGATAACAACTAAATAACGTACCGACAAATGTAATACTGCATCTAACAGCAAAATTTCATGTGATTTGTAATGATTTCAGACCACAAGATGATAAAACTTGCCGTTATCGTTTTCATTATAATTACCATACTCACACACAAAACGAAGAACACAAGCTTAAAAACAAAAATTAGTGCATTGTCAGGAGCATATTTCGAATTAAATAAATTCAATAAGGCTTATGAGAAAACAATTCCCACAGTCTATAGCCTGAAAATTCCAAGAAGACAGAACATAGAAACACCCAAATGGCTTGAAGAAATAAAGAAACTGCAAAGTTGCGCATCTACGGAAAACACATGGTGTATACAGAGATCGAAAAACATGTTGAAGATCATAGATTTAATTACGGATATTCAGCTAACAAACGAAGCAATAATCAAGGAATTTGACAGAGAACCGTCGAAACGAAGTAAACGTGGAACACAAATCCTCAGTGACTTTGACACATGGTGTTGCAATGTCATGACACTTTCTCAAGGCAACGATTTTATAGAAAATGAGAAAAATCTAAAATCTCAATACAAAAAACTCCGAGAGTCCGTAATAGAAAGCCATGCTAAATTATTAAACGTCACTAATGACATTAAAAACTTTGAAAAGATAGAAGTTGATAACTCTAAAATCTTAAAAGAAAACATCCAAGCATTTAAAGACGCCATTCAAAACCAAAATAACAAAATAATTATTGAAGCCAGAAGAGAACTCATTTTCGACTCAGCTCGAACCCTTCACGCTAGTTTAGTTACCAAAAATGCTAAACTTAGCCAATTATTTCTTTCTTGCAAAAATAACCATCTTCCAGCAGCAATCATCAACGAAACAACTTTAAAAGAAGACTTACTTAAAATCAAGAAAATCGCAGAAAAATCAAATTTTGCAGTTGTACTAGACAAAAAATCACTCCAATCTTACCACAGAACAAAATTAGTTAATTGTTATGTAACAGGAAACGAAATAGAAATAGAAATCAAAATTCCACTTCAGAACCTTCATGCTAAATATGAGCTATACAACTTTATTCCATTAGCATTTCGAACACAAGACAATAAAATTTGCTCTTGGGATCAAGAACCTTTGATCTTATCCCACAACAAATTTGATGGGTCAATAAGAATCATAACTGGAACAGACATTGATCTTTGTGGTAAACATAGCCTCTTATGCTTTCTACCACAAGACCGCACAACCAACTATAAAGGGAATTGTGCGGATGAACCTGAAAAGGACATTCTCATCGAACATCATCTACCGCTGGTTTGGACGAAATATCAATTTATGGAACTTGACTTTGGTCTTCATCAATCATTCAAATTTCCAAATATGTCTATAGCCTACAACAATAAATGGCATGACAACATACCTTATCTTTCACCAATAACTCCAATTCATAAGCTTGAAGAAAGACTAAAATCAGCAGAACTGAAAATCCCTGATCTAGGATACCAAGACACAATAAACACGGTACATTTACTACTAATTGGTTGGTGTAGTTTATTAACATTCATAGTAGCCATATTGGTCTACGTAAATTTAAAAATAAATTGTGTTGCTATCAATGCGCACAATCAAATAAATGATTTGGCATTGGAAGCAATACATCGTTAATGGTCCATAATTTTAAGTCCATTTTTGTAGTAAAATATAATAAATTAGCATTAAAAAAGCATAATAAATTTAATTATGCCAAATTATTTCAATTAAGTCCATTTGCAAAAATAAATTTTTATGCTCAAATGACAAATTTTATATTTTTAGGCGATGATCAATTTCGCAATGTAAAATTAAGGGATATTTGTAAAAAAATAATACTGTTTTATGACTAGAATTAAAGATATAATAGATTAAAACAATAAACTTTCAGGAACACAAAATTTAACGAAGCAGGATCTTCGGGCTTTCTTTCGCCCAGGGACCTTTGTTCCGTCCCATTTTTGCGGACGATTCAGACAAAAACGTGTCGAACAAATTATAGACAACTATTATTCCTAATTCTCGGAATAATAGCTGTCTATAGTCTTCCTAGCTTCTCACAAACGGACACCACCAGATATGCTGACAGTAAAGTGTCATCATATTTGGCAGATGTTCCATGTCACGCCACCTTTTTGGTCGGCCATCTTTTGATTGGAAAAAAGAAAACAAAAGTGATGTCATATCTTCATTTTGAAGACATGGTCATTCCTGAACTAGCAGTTGAACAGAAACGTTAAGGTCCATACTCGATGTTATGGATATTAGGTCTCACTATTATTAAGTATCAGTATTAAGTTAAAGTTTAAATGTGTTTTGTAATAATTGAAGTTAAAATTTAATAAAAGATAAATATTTGTATTTTATCTTATTTGTTGAAGTAATTTAAAAGTATTGAATTACTCTCAAACATTTTATGAATTTTTAAAAATTTTAAATTTTATGCTATTTCCTTTGTATTGGAATTTTAAATCGTTATGGCAAACGATTTCAACTTTTTATCAATGTGCTCATATCAGAAAAGTGTTTCTTTTTTAGGATTTCCCTTAAAAATAAACGTCTTTTATTGTTTACGAGAATCGAATTTTCTTTTTGGATGACGAAAGTAATGTCCATTTCGCTGTGAAAAGTGACGCTCAGTTGGAAGTAGCTTTCTTTTCTCAGTTATTATCATATCAGTTCGATGATATAATGTTTCTTTTCAAAAAAAAAAAATTTGATTTAGCTGACAAAAAAAATTGATAAATCTGACACTATTTCCATGTGGAAACCAAATTATAGCCTAACTACATTGTGAAAAAAAAAAGAAAAAAAAGATATGTGTGGTGGCTACCACAATGTTGGCAGCTATATACGCTTCTCCCTCATTCACCATCACCTGGCACCATGGCCAAATGAATATGGTACTGACTTTTGGTGGTGGTAGCAAGGGAGGTTTTGAGTATTCAGTTGATACGGGTGGTTGAATCCCCATGTCGCCTGAATACCTGAAGTGGTGACCCTGACGTGATGTGGTAGATGGTTATCAATGCCATCTCTCGGACACACGTATAAGCCTGTAGCTGTGGTAGTATGTCGCACCACTGCTTCCAGAATATGATGGCGCATTAGGGTGTGTGCCACAGTGCGGTGATGAGGGGGCATCACCACGCACTGGTGTTCATACCTACCCACAAGGCACCTCCATACCTGTAGTTGTATTACGCTCTGCTATTCTGGTGAGAAGTATGGTGGCTACCACACTACGTTGGCAGCTATATATGCCTCTCCCTCATTCACCCTCACCTGGCAACATGGCTGAGTAAATACGGTGCAGAATTTTGGTGGTGGTGGTGAGGGAGGTTTTAGGTATTTAGTCAGTACGGGTGTTCGAATCCTTGTGCCACCTGAATACCTAAAATATGTTATGATTGTATGAAATTTTGTATCTGCTGACTAAATATTTGATAAAATGAAATTTGAAAGAATTATTTCTTAAAATGAAAAATTAATTAAGATGATAAAGTATGGTAAATAATCGTATAACCTCAAATAAACCAAAGAAAATGTAATAAAGTGACGAAATAAAAAAAAAAAATATGAACATGTTATTAATTTTTATAAAAATAATTGTTCATGCAAAATATAACAAAAAGAGAGAAAAAAGCTTTATGGAAGTACCATGTGGTCGATTAGCACCAAAATTGGTAGCATGCTACAATAAATATAATTAATATTTGTTTCAAATTTCGTTCATATGGTTCCAAAATTCCAAAGTACCGTCCAGCCGGTACAGGTCCCAATTTTTATCTGATAATCTTGAGTTTTGGTACAAACATTTGTTCTCAGCCAAGGACTAGACCTATTGATTTTGGTGTGGATCAGTCAGACAGTACTTTCGGTACCATCATTTTTATTCTTATTTCGACTGTAAAATGCTCAATTTTGCACAAATATCCGCGAAATTCTAAAAAAATATTTATTATAATTTATTGTAGCACGATACCAATTTTGATATGGATCAGTCAAACAGTACTTCCGAGATCGGTTTTTTGTTTTTATATTGGTCATAAGATGCGATATTTTGGAGCAATATGTATGATGGAGTAATATGTATGAAATTTGAAGCAAATACTTATTATAATTTATTGTAGCATGCTATCAATTTTAATGCGGATTGACCAGATGGTACTCTTGGTGAAGCTATTTTTTTCATTTTTAGTCTGGCAGTATAATGCGTAATTTTGAACAATATTTATTATCATTGATTGTAACATTCTACCAGTTTTTGTGTAGATTGAAAGGATGGTATTTTGTTAAAGTCTATTTTCCGATACTGCTATTTTTTAAGAGTGGTTTTTTTGTTATTCTTAAATAAGTTTTCTACTTATGCTTGGTACGATATTAGCCTCCAGGGTTGGGGTGGGTATGTTTTTTGTTTCGCGACTTTGGGGAAAATTTTTTCACCAATAACTCAATCACACGCACACTAATTTCAGTTATTGGTGCCAACATTTTCCTGAAATCATAAAACAAAAAAGATACCCACTCCAACCCTAGGGGCTAATATCGCACCAAGTATAATAAGTAGATTTTATAAAGAAAACATTCTTAAAATTAGGAGTTTTTCATTTTTCATTTTTGTATTCATTTCATAAACAACGTTACAACCTCCACATTATTTTTCATTTCTATTTTCTCCTTCCACTTTTTTTACCATTGTTATTTACCCCTCCATATACAATTCAAACCTAAAACAATGGTGAAAATTGGGTGACAAACACTTTTTCACAACTTGCCTTGAGAAGCATTTTCAATTCTAAAATGATAATCAAAAAAACTCTTGTGCAGGAATGCTTCGCTAGAAAACCTAGTTTGCTCGATATTCATATCGATAGTTATTAATATATCTGTATTTTATTGCTAGTTTCAGGTTAAGAAATTACAAAAAACTATAGACTACTAACCCATATTTTTAACAAAAATATAAATCTATAGATGTTTTAAATCTATAGATGTTTTATCGCTAAAAACCACCTTTTCCAGAGACTTTTTGTTTCCAGTTTTTTTAACAAATACTAAACCAGTGAGCACCAAATTTCTTTCAGATCTGCTTCCATACAATAGCTATATTTTATAAAAATTTCAGCCCTATCTGTTTGATAATTTTCTCAAAACCGTAAACACAAAATTTTAGGTGACACACACCCACACACACACACACGTCTGCTGAAAATGATAGTAGAATTTGTTCACCATCCCAATGTCCAGCACAAAGTTGAAGTATATTTTTCTTAGTTATAGCAAAAGGGGTTATATGAGTGTCGTTTTTACGTTGCGTTAACATAGAGGTTGTTTTTTATTTTTTGTTTTTAAATATTGTCACTGAAAATTGGCCAACTGGGTTTTCTAGAAAAGTATTACTGCGATAGAGTTTTTTAAAATAATTCCATTGGTTGAGCGGGAGGGTTATAATTACCAGTTGCCCCCTCCGATTTGTCTCTGCTGCAAAGATATTTCAAATTTCTTGGTTTTTTGGTTGTTCAATTTGTACTCTCCAAAATGAAAAATGTGCATACGCTCCTATGTGTGTGTGTATTTATATGTATGTATTTTGTATGTTGACCACAATTCTTGTTATCGTGGTACAAGTTGTAATTTTTGTTGGATGTCACGAACTTTGGACCAACGTTAGTACTAATATTACTAAGACAAAGACCAGACTATTTGAATTTGGTACGGATTGGTTTGATGATTTTTTTTGTGCAACTAATTTTTCTCCCAATTTAGAGGCCATATAAAGTAAATAATTTTCGATCAATAGTAATAAAATTTCGAACAGATTTTGATTATGGTGTATTATGACACTTTACAAATTTTGGTTGCAATTGATAAAGTGGTTCATGCCTTAGGGGGATTTTATTTCTGTTGGTTCAAAGGTTAAATGACTCCAAAATGGTTAGTTAATTTTCGATAAATAGTAACTAATTTTGGTTATTTTCGGTTCGGAGGTTTAATTGTTTTAATATGCGAACTTTTTCTTCAAAAGATTTGAAATTTTGTACCCATACAGAGTCTTTAAAATTGGTTTGATCAAATTGTTCTCGAATTATCGAATTATGTGTTGTTAAGTGTGATTTTTTGTGATCAGTTCTATTTTTTTCCCCTTTAGATAATTGTTGTCCTTAATGTTATAAAAAGTTAGGTTTTCAAAGTTGAAATAGAAAAACTCTTGTTTCTGCCTAAAACCAACTTAATGACTTCAAAAAGTGAATTTTTCCTCTTGCCCGCTCCTGTTTGTGGATTTTAACTTGGAATCTCTTTTCTCGTTTGCATATTATACAAGCTCCATGCTTAAGTAACTGTGACAAGGGCGTAGATAAGTCCGTTGTAATGGTGGGTCTTCACATTTTCAGTGGTCTCTTTTGACCCCCTTCCCCAAACTGTAAATTACCGAAATCGACAATAAATACAGTTTTTAGAAGTTAAGCTTTTTTTATTTGCTGAGAGTGGGTCCAGACCTCCAGGACACCCCATGCCTTTAAATTGTGACACAGTTTCTTTTGAAGTATGTAATAGGAGATTTTTTGGTTTTTCTTCAGTATTTTTCTGTTCTTTTCGAATACACATGAAACATAAAGTAGCACAGACGTTATAGTATTTATTTTTTTTGCTTCATCTCTTTTTGCTAATTCTTTGAGTAGGTTTGTTTTTCATAAACATTTACCTAACTTAACAATTGATTTTTATTTCATGAACCGACTTGAGGTTGTTATTCATACTACCCAGCATAAGTTATTCGTTAAATGTACGGCAGAAACTGGTCCAATACTTCCCATTTTGATGGTTTTATAATTCTCAAATTCGTAATTTTTGACAGCTACGAAATTTGGAAGAAATATTTTCTATGATCTGTTCTAACATATGCAATCCATTTTGGTGCTGATCTGCCCTATGGTATAGCGGCAATATTACTTTAAAACCAACAGTTTTCTATTTAAAAATAATTTAGTAACCATTTCATCGATTTCAAAAAAAAAAAATTAAATGAGACCACCTTGAGATCAACCTCTATCATTTAATTGATTTTAAATTTTGAATTGGTTTTTCTTGCGTCTGATTGAAATTTGGTTGCTAACCAATAAATAAATTTAAATTGCCATAATTGAGAAAAAAACAAAAGGCTGAAAATCAAATTCAGTTTTGTCAAAATATTATAATATCAACAATTAACTGTCACTTCTATAGTAAATTCTTCTTATTGTGAAAAATTGTAAGAGACTTTCATTATACACTTCATAAAAAATTATTTAAATAATTAAATTTTTGAAAAAACATTCTTAACAAATCAAACCCCTTAATGTTTTGAATAGATGTAATAATGCTATGTATTTCAAGGTTGTCAAATCCATGTTAAATTTACAAAAAATTGCATCTAATATGAAGGGATCTACATTGCTTCATTCAAAAATCTTTCATTATATGTTTATAACATGTTACTTTATTTCCCCATTCATTTTTTGCTCATCGTATTTGGCCACACTGGCAGTTATTATTCTCGTCACTCTCACAATATAACCCAATAAAATTGTACTCGCCTCGTTTTTTCAACACATTGTCATTCTTATATTCTCTTGTAATTTTACTACACGTTTTTGTATTATTAATGTGTGGTTTAAAATATAATTGTTAAATTCGTTTTTTTCTCAGTAATTTCTTGCGATGTATTTTGTACATCTCTTTTCATGGTCCTTCGGGCCGGATGTTTTCTTCCGGTAATCCACATTAAATATTTCAATTCGTTTTTATTCTCGTAACGTGGTGTTGTGAAATTCAACTTTTTCATCATGGCTGATGCTATCAACAAGCGGAGGCGCACCATCAAATTCAATCTCGTTCGTTTACGTGATCAAATGGCTGATCTCAACAAAAAAAAATCAATGGACATTGAAAATTTAAGTAAGCTTGAAGCAATGTTATCTGACTATTGTGAAATTAAATCTAATTTTGAATCTGAAACTGACGCTGCAATTGAATTACTTGATGAAACTGCTGATGACTACATTTTGAAAACCAATAACTATATGAAAGAAGTTCGTGAAATCAGTGATGTAGCATTCCATAATGAAGCTCTCATCAAAACATTCCATAAAAAATTAGCCATTGCCGATCAACGTCAGTCTCTAGTCCCATCCGAATTAAATTCTTCGTTTCGCAACTCTTCAGCACAACCAAAATTGGAGAAGATCGCTGTTCCTTCGTTCGATGGTAACATTTTAAATTTTCAAAATTTCAAAGGTTTATTCGAAAACCTAGTTCATAACAACGATGAACTATCTAATGTTCAAAAACTTTACTACCTTAAACAAGCACTCGTTGGTGAAGCCAAAGATTTCATTCGCGATTTTAAACTCGACGATAAAGCATATTCCGAAGCGTGGTCGCATTTGCTCTCCCGATTCGATAATAAACGTGCAGTAATTAAAACCTTGTTTCGTAACTTGTATAATTTAGAAGCAATTAAAAGTGAAAACCAAATTCGTGTCCTTTTGGACAAAGTTGAAATAATAATTCGCGGTCTTAAAGCTTCTGACGAAGTGATAGACGAAACCTTTTCTAAATTTGTGACATATATCGTTTCCAGTAAACTTGATTTCCGAACATCGAAAGACTGGGAAAATTCAACAACCACAACGGATTCCTATCCAAAGTTTGGTGAACTACAGAAATTCTTGCAGATCCGTGCGTTCAACGTTGATGATCACTCGGTAGAGGTTTCTAATTCGTTGAAATTGAACAAAACTTCAAAACCTTCAGTTACTATAAGTGAAAAAAGGTCATTTATTACTAATTTGAGTAAAGTAAAATGTGTCGTATGCCAAGAAGGGCATTTTCTAAACCAGTGTAAATCGTTCAGTTCTAAAACCATAAATGAGCGTTTTGAAATTGTGAAAAGGAACAAATTATGCTTAAAGTGTTTCAATCCGTTTCACCCAGTTGCAGATTGTAAACTTCCCAACTGTCGCTTATGCAACGGTAACCACCATCCAATGTTGCATCGAGATAGCTCTTTGCTTCGGTCAAATGTAATTTCGACTTCACAACCAAAGGATGCTCCAACATCAACGATTGACCCTAACCCTGTCATACCCAAGTCAACATTGTGTGCTGTAGGCTCAACTCGAAAGACTGTCTTCTTATCAACTGCAGTAGTAAAGGCAAAAACTGCTTCAGGTACTGTACTTGCTCGCGTATTACTCGATCCAGCATTGGAAACAACATTAACTCGTTGTGAATTTTGTAATCATGCTAAACTTATACTCACAAAAAATAAAAACCCTACCGTTCTTGTTGGTATTAATGATGACTCGTCAGTCCTTAACACATCAACCCAATTTGTTTTGGAATCTCGTTTCTCCAATTTTCGTATCGCCATCGAGGCGGAGGTAATTAGTAAAATTCCTTACACTGTAACTCATAGTAATTTTGTAGATATTATGAATAACTTTCCTAAATTTAATTTCGCTGAATCTAATGATCTTCCACACAGTGATGTAGATATAGTATTAGGCGCTGAATATGTCGAATTTATTTTAGAAAATCAAAGACATTTTTTTGAAGGTATTTGTCTTAGAAATACTAAATTTGGCTATGTAATTTCTGGCTCACAAAAATCGTCATCGTTCCTCTCCACAAAACTATATTGTGGACTTTCAAAGGTTGATATCGACAGTCAACTCAAACGGTTCTTCGACATCGAGTGCCTTGAAGATAGCTCATCATCCAAAGCTACGGAAATTCTACTCGAACACAAAATGATTGAAGATCATTTTGAATCTACCTATGAACGTCTCAATAATGGTCAATTCCAAGTTCGTTTGCCAAGCAGACCTGGTATTGTCAACTTAAATGGTTCATTTCCCAAGGCCAAATCTGTGTTAATCAAATCCGAAAAGAAACGTTCGTCAATTCTAACACACGAGTATCGTGAATTCATGCTCAAATATGAAAAAATCAATCATATGAGCAAACTCTCAAACTTCGAAATTGTCGCTGGTACATACTATATTCCCCATCATATAGTCACCAAACTCACCAGTACTACAACAAAATATCGTGTTGTTTTCAATGCATCTGCCATCGACGAATCAGGTACTTCATTAAATGACCAATTATTAACTGGTCCAACTCTTCAACCTGAATTGTTTGATGCAATAATCAAATTTCGCTCGCATCGTGTTGCATTTTGTGCCGACATTGAAATGATGTACCGACAAGTTGTTGTTCATCCTGACGACAGAGAATATCAACGAATCATCTGGCGATCTGATCCATCCGAACCAATTAGTCACTACAAATTCAACACAGTGACTTACGGTACTGGTCCTGCATCGTACCTTGCAACTAAATGCCTCCAGGTCCTTGCTCATTCCATCGAAACCTTGCATCCAAATGTTGCCAATGTAATCAACTCAAATTTCTATATGGACGACCTTATGACTGGTGCTGACTCCCTCGAAGAAGCTCTTCAACTCCAACAACTCGTTCACTCAACGTTACTGTCAGGCGGATTTCCACTTAGGAAATACCAAAGTAACTCTGCCGAATTTTTAAACTGTATCGATCCATCTAGAAACTTTAACTTCCCGTTTGTTAGGAACAGAATCATTTATTTTTGTACTCGGTTTGATTTGGTGTCCACAACCCGACATTTTTAATGTATCTATAAAATTGAATCCATTACCTCAACCAATAACCAAACGTGTATTATTATCTGATATTTCTCGAATATTTGATGTATTAGGTATGTTGTCTCCAGTTACTATTAAAGCTAAAATTTTAATGCAAGATTTCTGGCGTGAAGGTTTAGATTGGAATGATTCTGTCAGTTGCGAACTCGAACGTAATTTTTTATCGTATCGTAATAATTTGGAATTACTATCGAATTATTATATACTGCGTCACTATAGTCCATTAAACAATGTAACTACTCGTCAATTAATAGGTTTTTGCGATGCCTCTCCCAAGGCTTATTGCGCTGTTATTTTTATACGTGTCATCGATAATCAAAATAATGTAACAACTTCATTCGTTTGTGCTAAAACTCGTGTAGCACCTATTAAGGCTTTAACAATTCCTCGATTAGAACTTCAGTCTGCTGTTATTTTATCACAACTTTTAACTCGTGTTGCTCGTAACCTGAACATTGAATCTTGCAACATTTTCGCGTTCTCTGATTCTCAAATTGTCTTGTGTTGGATAAATCACCCCGTAGAACGTTTGAAACAATATGTATGTAATCGTGTAATTAAAATTGTACAACTTGTATCGAAAGAACATTGGTTTTATGTTAAAACTAGTTCTAACCCGGCAGATCTAGCTACTCGTGGTTTGTCTGTTAAAACTTTCATGGAATGTAAATTATGGTCTAATGGTCCAAGCTGGCTGATAAATGATTTTAATACTCATACCTCGTCAAAATTCAATATCTCTATTAACTTACCTGAAACTCGTAATGAAAAGGTCAGCTTTAACGTAATTAAGATCGATATTTCCTTTTCCATTTTAAATAAATTTTCATCTCTTAATAAATGTATTAATGCATTTGCATACCTCTATCGATATTTTAATTATCTACGCAATAAAATAAAGACCATCGGCCCTTTAACAGTAAATGAACGTAACTTTGCACTTAATCGATTAATTCATATCTCCCAACTTGAATTCTTCAACAATGAATTTAATTCTTTAATCAACAAACTTCCCTTAAAGAAAAGTAATAAACTACTTTCTCTTAATGTATTCTTAGATAATAATAATTTAATTCGAGTTGGTGGCCGATTATCTGCCTCTAAGTTCTCTTATGATACAAAATTTCCAATTGTATTATCTCACAACTCTCGCATCATTGAACTTTATATTTTGCATATTCATCAATTGTATTACCATGCTTCGAAATCGTTTCTTATTAACTTTATTCGCAGCAAATTTTGGATCATTGGTGGTCTAGTTTCATTGGTGAAGAAGATAGTATTTCAATGTGTCCACTGCACTCGTATCAACGCTACTATGGTCCAGCAATTTATGGGTGATCTACCAACTGAACAAATTACTGTTGCTCGTCCATTTACAACAACTGGCGTCGACTTGTCTGGTTTCTATCAAGTCAAATGCACCAACCATCGGTCAATAAAACATAACAAAGTCTACATCGCCTTCTTCGTTTGCTTTGTTACCCGGGCAGTCCATATTGAACTTGTCATTGACCTAAGCACCGAGTCATTCCTCATTGCTCTTGAATGTTTTGTCAGTCGTCGAGGGTTGCCTGAAACGTTATATTCAGATAACGCAACCAATTTTGTTGGAACTCGTAACTTCCTTGACCAGTCAAAAATTGTCAAATTTACAACTTCTAAATCAATTAATTGGAAATTTATCCCACCACGCAGCCCTCACCAAGGTGGACTTTGGGAGTCCGCTGTTAAGTCGGGTAAGGCTTATTTACTTAAAGCCATTGGTAACCAAATCCTCAACGCTGATGAGTTTACCACAGTGTTAGCTAGAGTAGAAGCTATTCTGAACTCAAGACCTGTAACGTACCAAACTACCAATTCAACAACTGAACCTTTAACTCCTGGTCACTTTCTCGTTGGAAGTTCCTTACTTGAAATTCCTGTGGATGACAACTTATCCATAAAACCTTTCACTCGTTATCGATTGATGAGAGCCATTGTTAATTCATTTTGGCATTCCTGGCGCAGCTCGTATCTTAACCAACTCCAATCTCGCAACAAATGGAAGCAACCTCGAACAAATTTGGAAACCGATGATGTCGTCTTAATCAACTCGCTTAATGTCTCAGTAATGGATTGGCCAATGGGTGTTGTTACTGCAACCTATCCAGATCCTAAAGGACTAGTCAGAGTTGTCGACATACGAACTACAGATGGTACATTTTGTCGATCAGTCCAACAACTTGTAAAACTACCTATCAATCACTAAATGTTGTATTTTTTTTGCGTAAACTTTCATTTTAAAGTCTGTTTATTATTATATTGATCCTTTTTTTTCCTTTTTTTCAATTTTTATTTTCAATTATCGTTCTCATGACCCCTTCTGGGTCATGGGGGGAGTTTGTTACTTTATTTCCCCATTCATTTTTTGCTCATCGTATTTGGCCACACTGGCAGTTATTATTCTCGTCACTCTCACAATATAACCCAATAAAATTGTACTCGCCTCGTTTTTTCAACACATTGTCATTCTTATATTCTCTTGTAATTTTACTTTCGTCATATCATTTTATATTTTCTTCCTCTCGAACACGTTTTTGTATTATTAATGTGTGGTTTAAAATATAATTGTTAAATTCGTTTTTTTTCTCAGTAATTTCTTGCGATGTATTTTGTACATCTCTTTTCATAACATGTGACTTGGGAAACACTTCTGCCAGTGACTGCGTTAGTTTTAATTCCACTTTGCAAAAAAATTACTATTATAAAACTTGGAAAATTTATTTTCTACATTTTAGTTATATTATGTTTTATGTACCTACATGCAGTCGGTTTCATGTTTTTTTCAAAAATTTAGTTATTTCCTTATTTTAAAACCCATTAGTTCCTGAAGAATAAAATAAAATAAAACGAGAGTCGTATTGGGTCATGATCAAATGAAAAATGTACTTGGTTTCAACCTCTTAATCCTATAGATATTTTTATGTGAAAGAATTTAATAAGCTTATTTTCACATAGTGAAAACCTGCATAAAGTTGAGGTAATTTTTGGAGAAATAATAACACCTGGCTATTTTCTTATAGGAAATAAAATCATCAAATAAACGAATAAACATCTTGTAAAAAAAAAAAAATTGAGGGAAAATTTTTTGTTAGTGTATTTTTGTTATACGATTACCAAAAATGAAACGATGATTTTTTCTTTGTTAAGCAGAATTGCGCACCTGTTGCAATGGCTTTTTTTTTTTATTAAGAATTTCTAGTCAATGAAATCGGGAATCTTTTTGTTTTTCCTTTCATTTATTCCGCTTCTTTTCCCTCCTCTTTTTCATTCGACTGTTCAGTGACAGTTTTCGTATTTTCTTTCCTACACTTTTTTTCCTTTTTTCCCCTTTTAGTAAGCCGCATCCAATAAATGAGGTTACATTTATTTGTCTTTCGTCTAATCGAATAATTTAACAGAATTGATTGATACCTCAGCTTTATTGTTTTTTCGTATCTATTCTTCGGAATGTACTTCTTTCTAAATCACTGCGAGACAATTTCATCATTAGCTGGAGTAAGTGTCTTTTTCTTCCTTTTCTTTATTCCTTTCTTCTTTCTTCAAAATTCTTATTTCTGATTTCATTTCCAAACTAGCTTTAATCTATGGTTTTGCTCGACGTTATGCAACAAAATAAGTAAAAAATTTATTATATACTTAAAAAAGGGTATCTTTAAATTCACTTCACATTTGAGGTAGTGAGGAGCAGTGGTTCATCAAAAAAATTCATGTGATAAATTCATTTCACTTTCACCATTTTTCTTCCCCCGTCAGAGCCTCGATAGTATAGTACTAACTTTCAACTTGAAAACTATTGCACCCATGAAAAATAAGTGTATGATCTAATATGTAAAAAATTTTATGAGAAAACTTTTTACTAAGAATGAAATTTTCTGTATGATCGACCCTAGGGCGAGAAAATCTTGGAAATAACTATCATTTATGGTTTAAATTTTAGGGGAACTGAAGGGGGAGTATCAACTTCTAAGGTGATGAGTATTAGATTTTATATAATTCGCCATCAAATACAATAAACCTACATGGAGCACAACTTTGTCCTTTTTTTTTTCTTAGAAAAAGCCAGGTGATAATGAGGACCAAAAAGTCCACCATATTGCAAACAATGCGTAAGAAAAAATTGTGCCACTTTATCTGTTCATATCTAATTATATATATATCTGAACTTATCGCTCAAAATTTGTGTTCACGGTTTTGAAAAAACTACAGAAAGTATATGGCTGAAATTTTCAGGAAAGGTGGTCATTGTAACGTATATTTTCATCTATTTTTAGAAATGACGAACATATTGGTCCACACATTTTCGAACACCAAAAACGTAGATATTTATCAACAATAATCATCCTATAACTCTTTCTAAACAACCACTATATTATTCGTATTCAATTTTACAAATATAGATATACCTTCTGTATATTCATGACCTAGTTGTACCTGTCCCTCGAGTACTCGACGAGTCAGCACAACCCTATAATAACAACACCCTACCTCACTTTACCTATCCGACACATACGTTTTCATACCCTGAACGAGTATATAATACCTCGATTCAGTGGAATAAGACACAGTTCCTCGACAGCTACTTCTAAGTACCTGGTACCTGGAACCTCTCTAGTAGAAGTCTCTAGTGAACAGATAGTCTTGCTTGTTGAATTGTGATTGTATATGTATTAATATTAACGTAAGTGTATGTACTATGATGTACAAATTATTATTTTATTAAATGTATAAAATCACTCGTGTGTTTTAAAAATATTATTGAGTCTCTAACATATCTTAAGGTCCACGATAGTCTGTGGATGATAAACTTGAATCTATTCTAGAAGTATTACTGCTTTTAAAGTATGTGATATTTCGTGTATGGTGTAACACTGAAAGTGGTTCTAATTAGGTACATTACCACCTCTTTTGGCCATTACATTATTGGCGCCCAACTGGTCTGCTATTGCGAATCAAACTCTCGCTTTAGTACCTACTTTCCGGAGTTGCTGATCCAAGTTGCTGTTTCAATTTCTCTGATCCGAAGTACTTTGCTCTAACCTTGAAAACTCTAGTTAAGTACTCAACGAGAAACGCATATGGCGCGCTCTTGAGGAAAGGAAGTAAAGGTCACTTGTAAGTGGAAAAAGATCAGTAGTGAAAAGAAAAACCAAACTTCAAAACCAACCAAGTGTATTTATTATACAAAAAAGTAAAAACAGGTGTATGTACAAAAGAAAATTAAGGTGAAGAAGATTTCGGCAAATGGCAGCGGATTCATCAAGCTCCTGTTCAAACAAAAGAAAAAAAACGAAGTAACAATTAATATTAATATTAACTCGCGTCCCTCCCTTAATTATAAGAATTGTTAAATAATTATAAGTCGCGAAAAAATTTATTTTTATGAATGAAACTCGGGAAAATTTATCCGAACCCTATACTACTAAAACAAATTTAATTTGGCTTATCGAAGCTAAAGATTTCGAACTAATCAACGCATGTAAAATTTAAATATTGAAGTTGATAAAAAATACTTTTCTCGTACAAAAACCCAAGAGGATATCCTACTAAAAATTAAATCTAGTAAAGAAATACAAAAATTATTAACTCCTGAAAATATAAAAATAATTTTGCAAACAACATGAAAACCTCGTGAACAAATTACCGAATTATAAAATCCAATAATAAGAAAATATTTTAACCCTTCTACTACGTCAACTCCACTTGTGGAAAATTTGGTTAACCCCACACCATTTCCGAGAGTAAGGTCAGCTATTAACCTAGTCGATATTACTGAGTGCTTGGAAAAATCCGACGAGGACTTTCTAAGCCCAGAACTTGAAACTAGAATTTTAGAAAACACCTACATCCCCTTAGAAAATAAAATGTCAGGAAAGGCTGCAGTAAACATCAGACCTTCCCTATATGGACACACCCCAACTGAAGATATCGTGTCATTTTTAATTGGATTTGAAAATGAAGCGGAATCATTCAATTGGGATGCCAACATGAAATTCAAAAAGATAAGAATTGAATTTTCTGGCCTTGCTAAACTAATGTTTGAAGATAAAATTCAAGCAAACCCCGAATGTAACAATTGGCAAAATACAAAACAAAAAATTCTGGAAGTCTTTACTAGAACCAAACCCCAACTATGCAAAAATCTGTATGAAAGGAACTATAATGGCAAAGCTGATTTCCCTGCGTATGTTATGTTCGTGAAAAGAATTTTAAAACAAATTGAACTAGATATCTCTGAAGAAAAAATAATTGAAAAAATAATGCCTAACCTTCCCGAAAAAGACAGAGTATTTTTAATAAAAAAGGAACCAAAAACAATTCAAGAACTCGATAAGGCCTTCTCAAAATAAATAAGAGTTTAAAGACAAAGTATTTGGACATTCAGACCCCCTCCTATGGAAAAAAATCAAACAACTCGAAAAAACTATAGAAGAACTAAAAGTTGGAAAAACGGAAAAGAAAATGGAAAAAAATGTAAACTCAGTATCATCCTATCCAGTCTGGAAAGCTGAGATGGAAAACATGAGCGCTGCAATAGCGAACATTTCAAAATCTCAGGAATCCAGGAAAAACAAAAATCCCCAAAATAAAAATAATAATAATGAACAAAATAATTATAATCAAAATCAAAATGAAAATCAAAACCAAAATCAAAATAGGAATAATAATAATAATAATAATAATAATAATCTACAAGAGAGGTTCCAGGTACTTAGAAGTAGCTGTCGAGGAACTGTGTCTTATTCCACTGAATCGAGGGATTATATACTCCTTCAGGGTATGAAAACGTACGTGTCAGATAGGTAAAGTGAGGTAGGGTGTTGTTATTATAGGGTTGTGCTGACTCATCGAGTACTCAAGGGACAGGTACAATTAGGTCATGAATATACGGAAAGTATATCTATATTCATAAAATCAAATACGGGTAATTTAGTGGTTGTTTATAAAGAGTTATAGGATATTTATTGTTGATAAATATCTACCTTTTTGGTATTTGAAAATGTGTGGACGAATATGTTCGTCATTTCTGAAAATAGACGAAAATATACGTTACAGCGAATACTTAGGAAAATTCAAATTAAGTAGCGCAGTAGAAATTAATTCCTGCCAAATAGGAAAAATAACAGAAACTACTATTTTTAAGGATAATCGAGGAAACCCTATCCCGATTAACCCAAAACTTTGGCTTGAACAAAAAATAAAAATGTATGAAACAATTAATGAATTTAATAATATTTTTACGGGAAAAACAGACAAAGTCTCTGTTTGTAAAGTACCCGAACAAGTTGTCGGAGTAGACGACAAAACTCCACTGCGGTGTAGAAATTTTAAATTCTCACACGCAGAACATGAGGCCCTACATAAACTGGTCGATGACCTAGTAAAAGCAGGTGTCCTAAAAAAACAAAAATCAAAATTTGAATCTCCCATATTTGTAAAAAAGAAACCAGATGGAGTCTACAGAGTATTAGTAGACTACCAAAGAATGAATCAAAGAATTATTATGGATAATAATTGTGTCCCTACGATTGATGTTATTTGGCCATACTTAAGAAATAAAAAATGGTTTACAACGATTGATTTAAACAGTGGATATTTACAGATTCCTCTCACAGAAGAATCTTAACAATACACTGGAATAAATGTGGATGGAATTGGATACGTATTCAATTCTACCCCAATAGGCCTAAGCATTTCCCCGTCCATTTTCCAAACAATCATGGATGACATATTCCATGATATATTCTGGAAAAAAATGGTATGTTACCTGGACAATATTTGCATTTTCGGAGAAACTTTCGAAGAATGTCTCGAAAATACAAGAGAAGTGCTAAAAAGATTAAATGAAGTAAATTTAAAAATAAAAACAAAAAAATGTCAATTCGCAATGAATGAAATTGAAATCTTAGGACATACTGTCTGATATAATGAATTACGCCCATTAAACAAAAATATTGAGGCTATAATAAATTTAAACCCCTCTAATACTTTAAAACAACTACGATCATTTTTAGGATCGATAAACTACCACAGAAAATTAATCCCCAACCTAGCTAAAATTACTACCCCTCTTACTGATCTATTAAGAGGAGCAGATAGCATATCAAATGCCAAAATTAAATTAAATCAAGAACATCTTGAAATTTTTGAAAAACTAAAAGAAATTATGATTTCCAAACCTGTATTGGCAATTTATGATCCAAAATTGGAAACGTGTGTAGAAGTTGATGCTTCGAAAATAGCATTAGGTGCAGTGTTGCTGCAAACTAACCCCGTTACAAAGCTTAAACATCCAGTTGGATACTTCTCAGATAGAGTCCAACCTGCCCAGTCAAAATTATGTTCCTCTGACTTGGAAATGTTAGCAATTACGATTGCATTAGCCCACTTCCGTGGATACTTACTAGCATTACGCTTTGTAGTATATACGGATCATAAGCCTCTGATTTACCATCAGAAATTCAATACTCCAAGGCCAAGATTAATTGGATTAATCTCTAAATTAAACGAATATAGTTTCCAAATTAAACATATCGCCGGAAAAAATAATTGTATGGCTGATATGTTATCTCGTCCTCATGATGAACCGGATGAAATTACATTTGAAAAAGGTGAATTTTTAGTAGATAAAAAATATGCTCTTCAAGATGAAGAGAAAAATGTGAATACTCTATGTAGAATTCACATCGACAACTCTGCCCCCATTAAATCCTGTATTTTATCAAAATCAAAATAAGTGGTAGTACCCAAGTACGACGTCTCAAAACTATTATTACCCTCCTTCCCCCGCATCAACTTTCCCATTCTATCCCGTGGCACAAACCACAACCCCACAGAATGAATCTAATCATTCCCAAAATTTTCCCAATCAAATTACAAATGTAGTCACTAAATCTGCTCTTAAAAGAGAGTCAAATCTCGATAATCAGATCGAAATAACCCCTTCTGTGACTTCCAACTCCCCGCAAATTTCAAATCCTGATATTACATCACTTCCCCAAACAGAAGACCAAACTTCTGAACCCCTCCAAAAAATTGAATTACCTGAAAATTTAAAAACAATGCAGGAAAATGACCCGCATTGAAAAAATATTATTTCATTATTAAATTATAACAAAATTAAAATTGATAAAAATAAAATACGGAAACTAAATCGTACAATACAATTATACTTTCTCGATGAAAATATTGTTTTAAAGAAACTACCTAACCCAACTTCATCGTATGATGAAGCGGTTACGGTATTTCCTGAAAAATTAATTCCGGTAATTCTTAAAAAACTACATGACAATCCTTTGTATAGAGGTCATTTTGGAATTAAGAAAATAAAAAATAAAATAAAAAACCAGTTTTTCTTTAAAAACATGGTACAAAAAATAACAGAATATGTATTGTCATGTCATGAGTGTCAAATGGCACAAAATTCCCCGAAAGAGGCTGGCTACCTCAAACATATAGAAATCGAAAACCCTAAACCATTCTCGCATTTAGAGATCAATTTCATAGGGAAATTTAATACCGAGTATGAACACTCGTACGTGCTTGTTGGTGTTGACAAAAGCACAAAGTTTTGTACCATACGTCCTACAAAAAACCCAAATGCTCAATGCGTAATCGAGTATTTGAAATTTATTTGTGATAACGGAGGTCATTTTGCCAATGAATCCGTCTGTAAATTCTGCGAAGAGAATAATATTAAAATTATTTACTCCTCTTTTTATTCCCCCAATCGCAAGGACGTGTTGAAAAAATCAACGGTGTCATTAAAAAATCATTGTCAAAATACGACCATTCAAACGAAAAAGAATGGATTGAAACCATTAATAAAATTATTTTTGCATATAATATAAGTCCGATTGAACACTTAAATAATAAATCCCCATTTTACCTACTTCATGGATTTAATCCTGAAGTACATTTACCAGAAATACCTGAAAACTCTGGAAATAAAATAACTTGTGAAGAAGAAATTGAAACGCTTCTTCAAACCAGAGAAAAAACGCCGAGCTTAGCAAAGAAAGCATCAGAAAAAAACGCAAAACATTATAACGCACATCACAAGATCATTGACTTCAAGCCTAACGACCTTGTTCTGCTGCATCAATAAAAAAACGTTGCGAAAAATAAAATGAAATACAACGGACCATATAAAATTGTTAGAAAGGTCAATGATCTAAATTATATAATCCGTATTAAAAGAGACGAAAAAACGGCATATGACGAAACGGTGCACGTGCGACGATTAATTCCGTATAAATCTCGTAACATCAACAAAACAAATACCAAAATAAAGTCGGAAGGAAATGATGAAAATCTCGAAAACCCCATCCCAACCTAAATTGTATCTAAACCAAGGGGTCGCCCTCAGAAAAAGCTAAAGTAGCTGTGTGTAAAGTATATTACCTGCATCTACATAGTTCTTTTACTCACAACTTTTACCCTCTTCTCTCCCCCTTTTGTCTTTTCTCCCCCTATTCCTTCCGGCATAGTCTAGTCATAAATTTTTATAAATCCAAAATATTAGAAAAATTAAGCTGTATAAACATATTTAAAAAAAAAATAAAAACTCACCTATAGCCCACGTCTCGGAATATCCTGCTAGAAACTCCTCTATCCGTTCTCCACTGGCTGAACTGCTGGTTCCGGTTGAACTTGAGGATGCATTCCCCTGGTCTCGAGCGCCATCTGAAGACCCACTCTCCTCAGTGGACACACTCTCTTCTAACGAAGGAGTATTCCACAAGAAAGAGTAAACAGTTGGCTCGGACAGCAGCCATCCACCATGGTAGGACATCGCTCGATTATATTCAGTTGCATCGTAGTGACGTTGAAAATGGAAACCGGCAGTAGAGATTGAAAGGTGTAAACGTGGTTTATAATGTTGATTGACGAAGCGAACGAAGCGAACCCCAGCTGTCCCGAGTAAAAGATTGTTGAGATAGAATTGATCTAGATGGACATATTCTACGGTAACTTTCTCGTTGGTCTGTTGGGATACACACAATAGACCAACCAAAAGCCCGGAAAGTATGCCCAACCCAACCAATCCCCGAGTGTCTAGGTTCCCTCGGAAAACTAGTTTGAGCCCAGATGGCCCAAACTCAACCGTCATTGAATGAGGATAAAATATGCAAAGCTCAAATAGTAGCTTCTTGGCATATTCCTCAGATTCAGGACAACAGGTAAACCAGACAGAATGACTCCAGTAACCCAAATCCTCTTCAATAATCTCACCTGGGATCCGCGACGGCTCGAAGTTATTCAAAAAAGCACCACGATCGGATACTGTAGATACGTGATAAAACAGCGAGAAAAGACGATGGAGCGAAAAATATAAACGGGGCTCGCACATACAAACTTGAAATTGTCAAATTTTGGTGAGAACCTGATCTCCGAGAAACCAGGTCTCATTAGCCTCAACGATTCCTGACGACATGAACATAAGGTCATTAATGTACACAACCGACAATTTTTCTTTAGAAATTGTTTTTTTCTTTCTCTCGAATTAAAATTAAATAACCGCACAAGTCACCTCACTAAACGTGGCTCTGCGAACAACACTAAAAAAAAACAAAAAAAAAAACGAAAGAAATTGGAAAATATGGCGCAAAAAGACGGATAAATCGAGAACGAGCGATTGTAAATCTCAAACTAATCAGTCAAAATTAATAAACTTTATATTAATCACTTGACCGAAATTTATAATTCGAATGTCTGCAAAATTTGTCTTCCTCCTTGCCCCAGCAATCTCATGTCATAATAAATTCCTAAAATTCATAATCCATTTACTCGTAAATAATTTAGAAGTTGCATTTTTTCTCTTTCAAAAAATGTATACGAACCTACTTTTCTATTTTGCAATAACTATTTCTTCGATTACTATTGCACAAAGAACATCGTCTGACCCATATAGGATTACGACGGCGTCAACTGGCGCTTATTTTCAAGAAATAAGCAATATTTTTGTATACTCTAAATCTGCCCCATAATTTATTCTATTAAGCTAGATCTGCATGAATCAGCAGACAAGCTATTAGCAACAAATTTCAAACACCGGTTGTGTAATGAAACAACCTGGAAAAATTGCAAATATGCAGAAATGGCAAAACGTCTAAAAAATGCAATAAAAAACCTTAAAGAACAAAATACCGCTATGATCCAAGACTTCTATTCAACGCCATCTTCCATTCTAAGCAAACGAAGCGTATTCACTCCAATCAGATCTTTCTTCTGAGATGCGCTACGCTTTTGCTGTCGATTGTTAAATTTTAGAGATGGACGAAATTTTCTGGCTAATGAAATCTCGTTGAAAGAAGAATAGGATATAAAAAATCAGCTGTTGACCGAGCATGCAGCGTTGGTAAATACGTCTACTAATCTGCATAGCTTTATCGATCATACAAATAATTTTATGACAAAATTCATTTTGCATACTAATTCTTTTATAGAAAATTCACTGGAAGAACATGAACTTCTAATTTCTCTAAATTATATTCAGGGATTCTATGATAACTACCTTATAAACACGTTAAGATTATCAAATATCCTAACGTCTTGTAAATCTCATATGATCTCCTCGTCAATTATTTCAAAAGAAATATTAGGAAAAGACATACTAAAACTTTTGGAAATTACAAAAAATCTAGACCTTGATCTAGCAATCCCCATTAAGGATATTCAAAACTAATATCATGCTGAACTGGTAAACTGCAATTTCTTTAAAAATACGTTAGAATTAGAAATCAAAATTCCCCTAAAACAATTAGATTCTAAATACAAAATTTACGACTTCATTCCGCTCACATTCAAAAGTCATTCTAATGAACTGTGCAGCTGGGATCAAGAACCATCCCTGATTATACATGAAATCAGAACAAATTCCGTACGTTATATTAGTGGAACTAATCTCCACTACTGTAACTCGGATAAACCATTATGCTTCCTTCCATCTAATAGAGGAAGTGATAAATTTTTGTCTTGTGCAAAGAATATTTTCTTTCAAGACTTAAATCAAAATTTATTGCAATCCTTCTTGTTTAAATGTAATCCTAATAATAACCAAACATTAGTGCATCCTATTGGACACACCAAATTTGCTATCGTAAACTTTAATTCCCTCGTAGCAACTAATTCCATTACAAAAAAATCCGAAAAACTAAAAATAAATAATGATTCCCCCGGAACCTTTATTCTGGATGTACCTTGTCATATTCAAATCAAAAATATTGACGAAAATAATAAAAATACAGTAATTATCCCAATAGAAATCCCCTGTCTCTCTGAATCCTTGGAAGAGACTATTAAAATCAAAAATCACTTACCACTACTGTGGACATATTTTTCCGATTCTACAGAACCTTTTGACCTTGCCATAGACCTGGCAACAACAAAGGTCTATAACCCCAAATGGAAAAATTTTGTTCCCCACACTGTTCCCATTAACGACTTGGAGAACAAAATTAAATCCATTGAACTACAAATACCTGACCAAAACTTTAATGATTATCTAACTTTTGTCAATGGGATATTCTTATTGTGGTTAAGTACAATCTCGTTTATGTTAATGTTTATTATCGTATATTTAAAGTTAACCTCCCATCGAAACTGTGCTAATTTAACAAAAAGTACAGCATTGTAAAAATTACGCAAAATAATGCGATTTATTAATTTCCTATATATAATCAATATTTGTAAAATATTTTATTCTAAGTATAGATACTCACATTATATGACATAATTTTAATCATGCATAGTTAATAAGAAATTTGTACTTGTTGGATGGACTTTGGAAAATGTTTTTTTTCCTGATTTTTTTTTTTGTTCCGCCCGGAGAATTGTGTAACGTATATTTTCGTATATTTTTAGAAATGACGAACATATTGGTCCACACATTTTCAAACACCAAAAACGTAGATATTTATCAACAATAATCATCCTATAACTCTTTATAAACAACCACTATATTACTCTTATTAAATTTTACAAATATAGATATACCTTCTGTATATTCATGACCTAGTTGTGCCTGTCCCTCGAGTACTCGACGAGTCAGCACAACCCTATAATAACAACACCCTACCTCACTTTACCTATCCAACACGTACGTTTTCATACCCTGAATGAGTATATAATACCTCGATTCAGTGGAATAAGACACAGTTCCTCGACAGCTACTTCTAAGTACCTGGAACCTCTCTAGTAGAAGTCTCTAGTGAACAGATAGTCTTGCTTGTTGAATTGTGATTGTATATGTATTAATATTAACGTAAGTGTATGTACTATGATGTACAAATTATTATTTTATTAAATGTATAAAATCACTCGTGTTTTTTAAAAATATTATTGAGTCTCTAACATGTGTTAAGGTCCACGATAGTCTGTGGATGATAAACTTGAATTTATTCTAGAAGTATTACTGCTTTTAAAGTACGTGATATTTCGTGTATGGTGTAACACTGAAAGTGGTTCTAATTAGGTACATTACCACCTCTTTTGGCCGTTACAGTCATTATATAAGACAAGTTTTGATGAGAGTTTGTTGCCTTATTGATTCTTGGTTCGCTAGAAAACTGGAGAACAAAAAATTCCCGTAAATATGGTTTTTCCAGGATTTTAAAGAAACTACCTTAGGAATTGGGCTGAAATTTTCGCGGTATATTTTATTTATATGTGCATGTCTCGTAAAAGTTTGATGCCTATTCGATAATTTATTTAAAAAAGAAAGTGGAAAAGAAGAAATTGCTGGAGAAAATTTTGTGTTCACAGTTTTGGAAAAACTACTAAAAGGTAGAGCTGAAATTTTTATAAAAGGTTATTTTTTTATTGGACCAGATCTGATATGAGTTTAATACCTATTGGTTCAGTAGTTTGTGAGAATAATGAAAAATAATTTATTTATGATTCTGAAGAAATTACAAAAGGACATTGCTCAAATTTTAAGTAAATGTTCTTATGTAGGACCAGGTTTTGTGGTTGGCGTTTATGTGTTAGTTTAACGTCACAAGGACAATGAAAATATATCATTGTCTCACATCTAGCTCTCTTGTGCAACAACTGAGAAGCGTTGCCTCAACCCAGTGTTTTATAGAGGTGGCCAGTTCACTGCCTATTGACAGTGCACAGGGGACTCGTGGGCAGAGTCACAACACAGGCAGTGGTGTGCCTTGGTGGCCTTTGGAGGCCACCCCTGAAGAATCCCCTGAAATCTGGAAAAGATTAGACATACATATACAAAATGAAAATCAACTTTATTAAATAAAAGATAATCACAAGAACATGTAGGTAGAGATTGTCAATAAAAAATTAAAAAACAAAGAAAAATACAAAAATAAAAAAGAACTTTCTTTATTACTACGTAACCTTAAAAATTGACAGAAACCATGAAAAAAAACCTTCATCGGAAGTTTGTCACAACTGCCGGACAATATAAGATGAATAGGAGTAAGACGAAGTTAATGTCCATAGATCACAGTTTCTGCAAAGGAATAGTTAGGAATTAGCAAGTTGTAAAAACATCAAAGATGCTGGTAGTGCACTCTGACATCTATTACCCATAGTATTTTATAAAGCACTAGACAGTAATAGTGGGTGCCAAAAAATTGTAGTTTTGCCATTTTTAGGAGCATAATTTCCAGTTATGGTGTGCCCCAAAGTCAGTTAATGGTCTGTCATAATAGTCTACTCATGTCATAATCAGGGAGGTTTCAATCGGAAGTAATGAATTAAAAGTATCTATTTATCAACATTTCTTTTGTCAAGTTCCAAAGGAGCCAAGAACTTAATAGGTCTTGTAGAAGTTTTCTTCCTGAAGAATTCTATATGTGCGTGATGTATTTGGCCGTCACAAGATTTCTCTAAATCAGTGATGTTTGCAAATTTATAGACACAGGGTTTGGATGTATAGTCCAAAACATAAAAGATGTCATTTACCTTAGATAAAAATGGTACCTTGTGGCCTGGGTTTGACAGTGCAGAGGATGGTCTGTCTCTGAGATAGAGGAGGTAATCTCTTTTCCATGCTAGTCACAGTTTCAGAAGATAGTCTTGGTTAAGTTTTCTAGTGTCTATCAACTGTTTTGCTGTGGGAGTAGGATCTTGAGTCGATTCATTAATTGGATTGCTTAGGGAACCTAAGTTTGCTGTGTGAGTATTAGTTGATGGAGCTCATTGGGGGATGGGCATAACAGTCTTCTATTAATCATTGTTTGAATGTCTAACCATGTGGAGCCAGTCCACCAATTAGATTAGCTAAGGTCTTTGGCACCTCTAGAACCTACATCCGCAGGATTTGCAGATGAAGGTACTTGTTAATATTTGACAGATGGTATGCTTTTTATTTTGTCGAATCTATTTTTGACAAATTGAGGATAGACTTTCCTTTCTAATAGCCATGTGAGAACACATTTGCTAACAGACCAAAGAAAGGTAGGTACATTATGCAAACTTTCTCAAAGGTTTACAATTTGTTCCCCTTTGAGTAAGTTCCTTGGAAATGTCGTTGAATAATTTGTTAGATTTAGTATAGAGGTCTATAGCTTTTTCATAGGTAGGTACAGATACTATCAAATTATCAACGTAAAATCGTTCAAGGAACTTGTCATGGAAATCCATGTCTACTTGACAAAAATGATGTAAAAGCAGTGCTGCTAATAAGAAAGGGTTGAAATTATTCCAAAAGGAACATGACAGAATCTAAATGTTAGTAGATTGTTAGAATTCATGGGCAAATTAGGATTTTTAATCCATAAAAAATGCCTAAAGTCTCTATATTTGGGGTGAAGTCCTATCTGGTGGACCTTTTTTATGTCAGCAATTATTGCATAAGGATCTTTATGGAAACTGACTAACATTGATACTAAATTGGCTGGTATGACATTACCTTTATGCATACAATTGTTTAAAGAATGGTTAGATTTTTTAGATTTAGCTGATCTGTCAAAAACTAGTTGGAGTGGGGTACTCTTTGTAGAATCATAAACAGCTTTATGCGGTAAATAATGCCCCAGTTCAGCTGGTCTATCGTTTTTGATAGGTTCAATCATTTCTAAGTCAACGAGGGAAAGGAAATACTGATTGTATCTGAGGAAGAATATGGGGTCTTTTTCCAATTTAGGCAAATGTCATTCTAAATGTTTGTTGGCTAATTAGTGGTTATTTACTAACAGCGATGGATTGTATTTATATAGCCACTGTATACAATATCTGTTGTTTACAAGTTTGATATTTTTGTAAAACATATGCAAAGCTTCGGCTTTGGCGTCATCTTCAACTAAATTATTAATTTCAATTACAAGAACATCAAATTTCCAAAAACTTTCAGTGGTTTCTGGGGATGTGAAGGAAGTAGGCTCAAATACATCACATTTGGTACAGGATCCTAGGAATCCTGCTAACATAGATCCAAAGTTAGTTTTAATTAGTTGAAGGGTAGGGGACAAGCGCTTTATGTGCTTTATAAAAGACCACATGTAATTATTACTGAAAAGTCATTGTATAGAAAGTCCTCGATCCAGACCTGAGAAGTCAATGTTTTCATATCTTTGATACTGTTTCTTCGAAATGAAATTCTGAAAGAATATCAGTGATATGAAGGATAGTATTAGCTACCATGAGAATTTTTGTTCCATCATGTTTGATTTAATGAAATTTAACTTTTTGAGTTCTAATTTGTTTTGACATTTGTCTAGCTAAACCACAAAATTTTATGATGTCAGTTTTATCTAAAAGGTTATCTTTAAGATATTTGTGTGTATATGAACAAAACATATATCTGTGTTTGCTGTCACAATTGAAAAAACCATTGATTTTTACGGGGTCAGGTTTGTTTGGAGCAAAGACATATGATGTAAAAGTTAATGAGCATCATTATTTCTAGTATTAAAAAATGTTAAAAACTCACTTAATACTGGAAGCTGGCTTGACTTCATTCGAATCCCCAGATTTGCTTTGTTGCTCAGCAAAGGTTTGCCTTCCTGCTCTAGCTGCAGTTGTTTGTAAATTTGCATTGCAGTTGTCTGTAAAGTTGCACTTGAATTAAAGTCAGGAATTTTTATATCCTGAAGGGTATTTTTATTGAGAATGTTACCTTTGGGCAAGTATTCCTGGCATTCCCAAAGGTACTCAATCCAGGCATCCATATGCCCTGGAGTGACTGGGTACTCCACCTTTGGACAAAAGTTTGAATGGTGTTCAGTGCTGGCGCACTGAAACCAGCGACAGTAAACTGGTGGGATTACATGGCAAACTGGAGTACTGGGGCGTGAGTAACTACAACAGTTACACAACTTGAAGCAAAAGTAGTGCGCACGTTGAGACTCCAGGTGCTCTCCACTTAACACAGGTGCTAGTGATGCTGCCCTCTGTAAAAAATGCTGGGTGTTGGCAGAACTTCCAGGATTCTTATCATTGCAATAGGGATATTTTGACCTAAAGGCATTTTGAGGAACTGATTAACATCAGGATCTGGAGTAGAAGAAGTAGGCTTAGTGTCAATCTCTTTATATTTGTATGGATACCTATTGGGGGTTTTCAAGGATTAGATTTATCCTTTCCTCTTTGGGCTGAGTTTGATTTTTGAGAAAGGATTGCAAAGTTTTTCATGCCTTTAGGTTGTGAAAAATTTCTTGGTTGTGAAGTTTGTATTAGCTTGGGGAAAATTTCTAATAGGTTGAGTGTTAGGTTTATCGTCCTTTGTTAGTACAGAGGTACAGATGGGTTCCAATAATTCTCTTACTTTGATAAAAGATCTAACAGCTTCAAAAATGTGTTTGATATGGCGCTCGCTACTTTTTAGAGTATTCTGATACAAACATGGGGGAACTTTTCACAATTATATTAAATAATTGCTCCTCATCGATGACTTTAGGAACTATACGATATCTATCAACCATGATAGTTAATGTGTCTAAAGCATCAAGTATTGATGTTATGTCATTAGTAGTAGTAGTAGAGAATGCTGACATTTTTAGCCACATTTCAGCTTGAATCTTAAATTCACCTCCATATCGACTGTGTAAAAATTTCAGTTGTACATATCCCATGTTATCTGGAGAAAAATGGCTGATTTTGTCAACTAAAAATTTTGGTAGAGTGCCATGGAGAAGTTTAATTTTTTGGGGAATGGCAATTTTGTTTCATTTGTTAACATAATTATTGAAACCGTTGACAAAGCCAGGATATCCTGGAATATCTCCATCCCATTTTTCCAAATAAAATTTGGGTGGCTTAAGATTTTCAAATCCTTTGTCTACCTGATCATTCAAATTGTGTTCCCAGAACTTAGGGATGTAGTCAAAATTACTGGGCTTTTCAATGGAAACTTTGGTTTCCATTAGTACTTCGGATGTTTTATTTAAATCTACTGAATTTAAAGAAATTTATAGGTTTTGGGCAGGTTCCCTATTCATTACGTCTAATGGGGAATTAGGTATTAGAGGTGGGAGTGAAAAAATTAAAGGGGGTTCCAAACAAGTCCTTTTAGGACTGGGTTTTCCTTCAATTCTTTCCTGACCTAGAGTAGCACCCGGGAGTGATGAATGTTTGGATAATAAAGAATTCCACTGGCTTGCCAACTGGATCATTCAGTGGGAGGACACTCTCAGAAATGAACTTCTGGATGAATACCTCCGAATCCATCCTCAGTTCATTCATAATTTTGTACCACAACTTCTGGATGTGTTGTTGGGAAGAGATTAATGATCTACAATTATTAGTCTCTTGCTGCTAGGTGTCCCAGAGTTGGGGGAAATATCGTTGATGAGTGCCTCCCTAGCCAGGTGTTCTTCCTCCAGATGTTGTTTCTCCGCACATTGGCTAACATCTGAATCACTCCTTTGGCATACTGGCTGTATAGGTTCCAAAGGGGATGGTTTGCCAAACTTTGATTGAATGCACCTCTGAAGTACCAACATTTGCCTCTGGTAATGACGAGCATTGCAGAGGGACTGTTTATGTAATCTACAGGAGGAAATTTAAGGTCTTGAACAGTGGCCTTGATTACTGAATCTTCATTCAGGATGTAATTGTAATTATGGCTAGGAAGAACAGGGGTGTTGAGTAATTCCTCCAGTGTACTCATGTACTCTTCAGTCTTTGAGTGTCACTGTGAACTGGTTCCTCTCATTAGTGGTATTGATTCTCAAACTTGATGAAGAAGGCGCATGTCTTGTGCATGAGGGTGGAGGAATGGGATTTCCATTGTTATCAGCCCATTGGACTGAATTTTGACGAGGATTAATGGCAGCAGCTTGTCATTCACATTCCTCTTTGTCAACTTCATCATCCCATGTTGGCATGGATCAATCAGATTGATTTGGTTGGGCTGTCTGGTCTTCCTTCTGAAGGAGTAGGGTGTCTGGATCCAGAAGCTGATCTAAATCATCGTCATGGGATGTGGATAGTTCGGATTTATCTTTGCTCATTGTTTACTGTGAACAAAGTATACAAAACTGTGCTATTATAGTAATAGGAAGCATAAAAAAGAATTTTCATTTTTTTTCAAATTCTGAGAAAAAATTTTTTCAATTTATTCAATCATTATTACGTAATTAATTACTATAAAATTACCTTAAGAAAAAAAGAAAAAGGAAATAATTACAAGTCCCTAATGTCTTAGGGGATTATTTGTAAATTTGTTCCATTGACCTAGTTACAAATGGTGTCAGCGACACAAATTTCAATACAATGAATGTCAAAGTTAAGATTTTTTTTTTTGCTAATGAGAAACAAAATATCAGGATGTAATTTAAGTTATGAGAACAATATTACTATTTTCAATACAAGTTTTAAGTTTTATAAAAATTCTATGTTCAAATTCTGTCTTATAGTTTTGTAAATTTATTACGTTTTTGTGTAGGTTTAAATTTTTCTAAAGTTTAAAAAAACAAAAAATCGGGTGTGACCTGTGGGCAAAAAGACGTTTTTTAGTACATGGAATATATACAAGTATTTTTCAATAATCACTTATTTCTGTCTTTCCAAAAAAAATTTTGGGGTGGCCCTGGGGCGATAAGTAATTATTGAAAGACAGAAAATGCACTTGTAACGAATAATTATGTATATAATATTTTGCACGCAATCTTAGAGTCTTGATACATTAATAATTAATGATGAGATCGCCTATTTTGCGAAAAATTATGATAAAACTATATTTAGTATAGATTACAAAGTAATAATAGACGATAAATTACGTTTTTTGCATAAGAATTAGCTTACATAAACAGAAAAATTATCAAAACCTAAGGTTTTGTCAACACTTTATAGCTACCTCGTATCAAGACTTTGAAAAACAGTAAGTTTTAAGATTATAAAAATGGTGAAAGTACTTCAGCCCAGTGTTTTACAGTAGGACTCGTGGGCGGAGCCACGACAATAGGTTCGATAGTGGTTTCGTTTGAGAAAAATATAAAACAAAAAACAATACATGGAGAAAAGCAATTTACCTGTGTTGCTTGAAATATCTTTTCCATATTTACACCTCAAGGGGTCATTTTACTCATTCTATTCAAAACTGTATCAATGAAATTTTGATAGATCAATATATGTTCGTTAGATAATCTATAGAAATAATCTATAGATATAGATAGTTTTTTGCAATTTTTTCACACATTTGTAATTCTGGACTTTTGGAAAATACAACTATTGCTCAGTGCAGTGGCGGAACCTGGGGGCAATACTTATAGAATAGTGCCGATTCTGTGTCGTAGATAACGAATATGTAGGTCACTGAAATTTTGTACACAATATACATATATATACCCATATATATTTCCACTCTTTGCTTATTTTCGCACTTTTTGTGAGTTTATGGTGCCTTCACTGTTTAACCTATGGCAATGAAACTTGGGATAGTGTTAAAAGCTTTTATGAGCTACATATTCGTGTTGAAATTTTTGAAATTCATTTGCTAGTTTTGGAGGAAGAGGTTCTCAAAGTGTTACAAACCCACCATATTGTCATCAAGATTACTCCTGTAAATTAGAAGATTTCGACTTGAAATTTTTATGGCAGTTGAAGACTGTTAGAGACTGGTTTGATATTGAAGTTGATCGAAATCGGTCCCCTTGTTTTCGAATGGTAGACATTACAAAATTTGACACTTTTGGAAAATACACACTTACCGCCGTTGATGTAAGGCAGAGATATTTTTAAGTTGTAGATGTTAATTTGCAAACTTGGTTTTCTGGTGAAGTATTGGTGCGTTAGAAGTTTTTTTTTTAAACACTGTTCAATGGAATTGCAACATAAATACTTTAAAAAGCCAGAGATATGTCAGTTGGAAAGGTAGATTTACCCTAAAATATTGATAGAATTTCGAATTATGCATATTGGGGTGCGTTAATTTTTGGTTTTCAAGGAATTAGTAAAAATTTCAGAAAGTTGTCACTCGGAAATTAATGGTAGGATTTGGCCCATCTTCTAACTCGATTGAGATATGAACCCAAAAGTAAAAATGTGTTAAATTTTGGCTCGATTCATAAAAAATTACGCTCTCCAGTATGCTGACAAATTTCGTTATATCACCTATTCCTACCTGGATGTATAAATACGTATATAAATTTTTAGAGGGGGTGTTTTTGGGGTCTGAGGACCACGATCGGAAAAACTATAATGAAATTTTCCTGAAGTCACGGTTTGCCACATTCCAGACCAAGTAGGTTTTACGAATTACAAAATTTACCTAAAAAGGAGATAGTTCTTCAGGGCTCACCCAAAAAGTGTTTTTTTCTAAATTTGAGGCGTGTATTGTATGACGAAAAAAGCCATTTTCAGAATTCTTTACTTTCCTCACTCTTTAATTTTTTTTTTCACTCCTTAATTCTTTTCTCTCCCACCTTCATTTTTTCCTCACGCCTAAGTGGTTCCCCTGTTTCCCCCACACCTTTGAATGTCTAATTTTCTTTCATTTAAATTAATTTTTTTCCCTTAAAATTCTCTCTGTCATAAAGGGATTTGACCTATCAATACGCGGTTTTATTGTCCCTGGCTCAAATACAGTATTACACTCATTCATTGCAAAAAATATTGTATGCAATTCGTCGGAAAGAGCAGTTTATCAACTCGTACAATTACCGCTCTCGCATATGGCTCATGCTTGCAAACCTTGCACTTCTTAAAAAATTTCTCAATTTCCTACCTAGTTGTGTAATAAATATACCATTTCACCTTTGTCTCGTTCCTTTTGACATATATTGCTTTACGTTTATTGACGCTAGCCTTATGAATTTAAGGAACAAATTTATCAAATGCATTCTAAATTGGTGAACTCAAGCAAAACGACGAAAATATGCAGAAGGTATTTCAGGGTTGCTTACTTTTTCGCCGGCATGTCTTGACATTAAAAAGTACTACATTGGACTTATGGAGCTTCACTGGTTCAGTACTATATAGATTAAGTATTCCATGGTTTGAATTCATGTGTAGGTATCTGTATGTTTTGAAAAGTGGTTTATTTTTGCAAATGTTGACAACTCGACATTTTAAAATTGAAATTTCACCTCAATTCTAAAGTGGGACCTTCATGTAAAATCATTTTCTCGGTCGGATTATCCATTTTAAATTAAACCATTCACTGTTTTTTTTTTTTTTTTTCTAATTATTGTAATGAGAGTTCACCTTGGCGTTTAATGAATTATTTACATAAGCTAGAGCCACAAATCCATTGAATTCATTGTTAGGTACTGTATTCAGTTATAATATGATTCGCGTTTTACGTGAGTGCTCCGTGTCTATAAAATCTGAACAAATATTGCTTCTGCTTCGAACTTAATTTCAACATAATTTTATTCTTTTTCGATTTGGAAAAAGAAGCAATACAGAAAATTTATCATTGTTCGGTACGTTACTTGAAGGAGTGAACTGCTTATTCCTCGTGTCATTTCTTTCCCAGTTTTTAACGACTGCGTACGGAGGAGGTTATATGTTTCGTATGGTCTATCTCTGGAACTAACGAAATTTCGTTAGCTCAGAATAAATGTCATACTTTATAGATTTTAATGAAAGTAGTCTCAAAATGTTCCTGACCATCTAAAGATGTCTTAGGCTATTCATATTTGAAAATCAAAAAATTAGAAGGGTGTAATTGAAGAAAATGAAAATTTAAAGTCCGAAAAATTATGGAAATAAATTAGGGTTTATCCACCAATAAGAGCTGCTCGTTCAGATTAATGCAGTTTTTTTTTTTTTTCTTTAATAAAATTTATTATTAGGTATGTGTATATTTTTCTTGAATCTGAATTAATTTTTTTTTAAACTCTTCATAGCGTTAGCTTTTATTTTCTCTTTGGTTAGTTTTTGTAGGATCATTATCTATTACCTTGATTTTGATTTTTTCAACTGCGCTTTCTTTACGTTCGTCTCCTTCTCATATAAGTAAGTTACAATTATTGTCAAGTTTTCCCTATTAAAAAATAATAAATAAAAAAAAATTCACTTGGTGCTTTATTACTCATTAGGATGAAAAGTCGAACAGTGATAGTGGACTTGAAAAAAAAAAGTAACCAGAACAGATGAATTTCAAGCCAAAATTTTACTTCTGCGCTTTGAAAATAACGGATACACGGTTGGGACCGTTTGACTATACAATACTGGACCAATAAGCTCTATAAGACCCATGTACTTTTTAATGTCGAGACATGCCGGCGAAAATGTATGCAACCCTAGCGTACCTCCTGCCTATTTTCGACATTTTCCTTGAGTTCACTAATTTAGAATACATCTGATGAAGACATCCCTTAAATTCACAAGGATAGCGTACATAAACGCAAAGCAAAGTGCATCACTAGGTAAGCTTTGATTGCCTATTTAGCGCTGGCATGTCTAAACAGAAATCATCTTTCTTTACTGGTCCAGTACTATATGTATAGTCAAAGGTGGGACCGAAAAGAAAAGAAAGGAAATTTAAAAAAAAGGAGCCGTTAAAGAAAAAGCTTTTACAAAAACGGAAACGTTGCTATAGTGGTTGTGATTTCAGATCGCAAAGATCCAAAAGAGGATGATACAGTTCTTGAACTAAAAAAAGTTAAGCTACCCAATTTTAAAAAGAAAGAGTATCGGTGCTTAAAACAATAGGCTGAATTCTGTGCGTTCATATTCCTTTTTTATCTTCTTTTGCTTTCTCATTTTTTTACCAACCATTTTTGCTGTCAAAAGTGTTTTTCCCCCAGTTTTTTTCGAAGGTGTAAAGTTATGAAACTTTACTTTGCGACTTTTAGTTCGTAGAAAATGATTTCCGTTAAACTTTTTACACCACTGATCTGTTATTTGCTCTTATGCGTATATATATGTTGATAATATTATATTCTTTATTTTAACCCCACTGCCAAAGTCGAGCACTGTAGAAAAACAAAAAAAGATATTTCAAGTTGATTAAAAACTGAATCCGCAATTGAGTAAACACAGCTTTCATTGTGTGACAGTAATTTTTAACATTTGCCCGTGAGCGAGAACTATCTATGTAATGTGTAAATGTTGTGCTTGGAATATTATACAGGAAAGTAATAGAAGGTGTGGTGAAAAAAGGAGTATGATTTTCCTCTGTTGTCAGCGAATCGCAATGTCGAATATCGTGTATGAATAGCATGTTGTTAAAATAACAATTAATCATACAGAATTTTTGTGTGAAATGAAAATTTTGTCACTTTATTCGAAATATCTTGTTTTTAAAAAAATGAAAAATTGTTGTAGAGTTTCAATGTTCGAGTAATACTTTCGAGGTTTTTACATTCTATGACGAATATAATGTTACCGTAATATGAACTTCTGTTCTTTTTTTAATTATGCGTTTGGCGAACTATTAAAGTGAACTCATTTAGTGGATCTTTATTTTTTCGCATATTGAAATCTTATCTACGTGACTAACATTTAAGTTTTTGCTGGAAATTGAGCGTATGATGTGAAGAAATTTATCAAATCAGTCTGAGTAAGTAAAGATTGCTCCGTGATATTATTTCTCGATGAATATAGTTCTTCTATGTAGGTATTGCTTTCAGTTATAATTGACAGGCTCGTTAAATATTTTGAAAGCACGTAGTTAAGAGTCCGAACATATATATATAGCGATGTAGGAAGGTACTCGAGAGAATTGAACGAATCTTTTTCAGGCATGACTAGAGTGACTGATTATAATTTCGCTGCCTCAGATTAGAATGGTTTGAATCAAAATTAGCTGTTTCTTTGTGCCGCGTTTTTACGCAATTTGTTGGAAAACTGTGTATATTTAAATAGATTGGAACTAAGGATGGTTTTGATTAGCAACGATAAGTTCGATTAATTAATGCGAGAATCAACTCTTTGAGAGTCGTTTACGAATGAGAGTCGGTTCAAAGCGTTGACTCATTTGACTCACGAAATTTTTTATACTCAATCGATTCGGCACATCTGAAATCGCATAATAAGGAAGATAAGTTTTCATCAGTCTTTTTTATTACTCAGATTTTATTACAAAAATGATACTGTTTCAAAATTGATTTTACATTATAAGTGTATTATTTTTTTGTACTCCAGTGGTTTTTGTATGTGTGGCAGCTACCACACATCGGCATATAAGGACTTCTCCCTCAATCACCGTCATCCTGCGTTGTGGCCAAGTGAAAACAGTGCTATATTTTGGGTGGCGGTGAGGTGGGGAGTTTAGGTATTCAGCCAATATGTGTTCAAATTCCCGTACTGCCTGAATACCTAAAGTGGTGATCTCGATTTGATGCGAGAGATGGGAACAACGCGCAAGCCATGTAGTAGTTTGTCACCTCACCACCGTCAAAATGTGATGGCATTGTAGGTTGTGTGCCACAGGGTGGTGATGAGGGTGGGCATCTACCACACTCCGGTGCACACAACTACTGTATGTTTTTCGAGGTGTGTATCCTTTGAACCCCTAGCGAATACTCTCAACCATCTAGATGGGTAAAAGTACGCATTTGATTTTAGTTTTTATAGAATTTGAGTAGTGGGATTACAAATAAAGTTATAGAACTCAAACCAGCAACAAACTATAACTAACAGATGAGAGTATTTCACAAAAAAATTTGAGAAGAGCTGGATATTACGGGGCTGTAGGGTTGACAAAATTATGCTAAGTACGTACTCTTACCAACTTTTCTCTTACATAAACCAATAATGATGGCTGAATATCATTCTGTTTTTTTAAAAGGATGCCCGGAGAGCCTTTAGCATATGCTTTTTTAGCCTTTCTCCAGTCTAATCCACTATTCTATTTCGATGTCACCCTCTTAATTAAGGTTTTTATTCATGAAAGCAGTTTTCTATACTTTTTTGGATTTTGATTATTTGATTGCTAATCATAAGGCATCAATATATTTTTTTAAATTTCGCAATTTTCAAAAATTCATTAGGTTAAAACGCGCAGATCCTGTTCTTGCAATTGAATATTCCGTTCGACATAATCATTTGTTTCACACATTTTCTCTTGCGAGATATTTTTTACCTGTCCGTCGTTGGCTTAGTGATATCATCAATCCTTGCGTGCTTTAAGAAGTAAAAAAATTACGATACTTATTTCGTAAAAATGTCAAATTTTGTAGGGCGACCTTTGTTTTGAATATTTTTATTATTAAATACGTTTTACGTTTGAAAGAAATGAACGAATACAGAATAAATAAATCTCGGAAATAATATGAAATTTAGGTTTTTATTTTTTTTTGAATATGCTATAATCGAACATCATTGAAAGCCCCTCCGACTTCCATTTTTTTTTTCAACGGATGTGAAAACTGTTGGGAAAATGTTTTTCGAAAGCACTGAGCTCCTCACTTCATCGTCGAGAACAAAAACTTCTGTTAGCGACTGAAAAACATCACTTAAGTCGTCTTGAAAGTTTTTCGCTGTTTAAGAATTTTTATTTTCGCCAACGAGTCAATGAGGAATTTATAAACTTGATAAACATAAGACTCGTTTTCTCTTCCATACCTCACTTCTATGGTAATGAATTTTTTCGTTTTCTACGCAGGTTCGGTATCCATTTGTACAATCATGTTTTTTGTATTGAAAATAAATGGGTGAAAGTTTTCCTTAATGTAAGTTTGAATATTGCTCTTCCTTGTTTTCTGAAAATTCTAGAAATATTTCTAAGTACTTGATGAACACATTAACTAAAAACACGTAAAAAATTGTTTCGTTTGCTCTCGTCACAAAATTGTCTCGTCAATTTTCCTTGATGTAAGTTCGAATATTGATCTTTTCTTTGTTTTCTGAAAATTCTAGAAATATTTCTAAGTACTTGATGAACAAACTAACTAAAAACACGTAAAAAATTGTTTCGTTTGTTCTCCTCACGAAATTGCCTCGTTAATTTATTGAAAGCCCTCCCCTCGCAAGTAAATCCTGCCTACGGCTTTGCTTTTACTAACCAATGAAAACAAACAAAAATTCATCTAGTCGTGGGTACAGATATTTTTTGTCAGTAAATTTTGTAATTATTTTGTAATCCTGCTTACAAAATTTTGTTGTGTGTGCGCCACTGATCTATTTTTATACGCTTTTATTCTACTCACTCAATTTGTTGAAGTACACCGGATGACCAATTTTAGCACTACTTTCTGGTGTTACGACACCCGCACACATACACTTATATCCGTTTTTATCAGTTGTTTTTTCAATTTTTGTTTGTTTCTGTCTCGGAAAAAAAAGTGAGAAATTTTATTTTCTCTTTCGCCGTTATTTTCTTCAAATTATAAAAGCGGATTTTTTAAATACTCGTTTTTAACCTAACTTATTTCTAATACAGAATCATATTTGGTGATTCTATAAAAAGAGTTTTAAGCCATATGCATCCTTGAAAATTTATAATATTCAGTCAAACTATCAATAAGCGTACCTATAAGATGAAAAAGCTTGATGTGTCATATTCTTTGGACCTCTGTCTGTGGGCCGTATTTTCCTCACAAAAATGTTCATTTTACGATCCTCTCAAACCATTCCGTTGAATTTTACCATGTGAATCTCATTTGTTTACCTTAATAAGGTATCTAACTTTATAAGTGAGAGAAGCTAATAAGTTTGGCTCTTGCATAATACTCAAATTTAGATTAGTTACTGTTCGAAAGAGTGATGAGTCATTTGCTCTTTGTCACGAAACTGGTTTTGCGAACATACATATGATATCCTTTGGAAGACGGATGGAGTTGTTTCAAATCAACGAGAATGCATTTTCCAAAAAGAGATGTTTTAAGTGAAGTATTCATACTTAGTATTTTTGGAAAACTACATCCTTCGATCATTTATTACTGGATACTCAGGTAAACACACAAACCCGTGCCAACAATAACACCTAAAATTCTAAAATGGACATGTGTTTCACTCGATTTCACTGGATTCACAGCAACTTATGTAGATGGCTTTAAATTCACAGGACCAAGAAACTGAAAACAGACGAAAAAAAAAGTGGTAGTGTCTACTACCGATGTTTCCGAAAAACATCTTTAGTGTATTCGTATCTATATATAATAAAAGTTTATATTATAGTAAATAGATAACTAAAACTCAACAGTACGCCCCTTATACCGCTGAAAATATCTTTAAACAGTCTCTTCAACTGACTGAGATAATGCCCATCACTCTACGTTTTAATATATTCAAATCAATATCCAATAAATATATTTATTTATGTAGGTACCTGTCTATTTATTTATTTAGAAGACAGTCTGAAGAAATTGTTGGGCTTATATAAGGAAAAATGCAATACTTAAGCCATAATTTTGGACTTGGAAAGTTTAGCAGCTAGAAGAGGTGATGACGTCATAATTTTAAACGCAGTAACTGGCAGGAAGAGAGGCTGATGACGTCTTAATTTTGGACTGAGAAAATTTTAGCATTCCTAATTTTAGCACCTGAAAGGGATGATGACGGCTTAATTTTGAACTTACAATTAGAAACTTTTGGCGAAAGGAGGAGCTGATGACAGCATAATTGTGACTGTTACATTTTTTCTTTCACATTTTTGCTGTTACATTTTGTTTATGAGGTAACCCTCTTTGGAAGACATTTTCCGTAAAAAATTTGTACCTAGCTAGGAAGGTACCAAGCTGGTAAATTACCAAAGGGTGAAAATAGGTCTGTATATTTTTAACTGTAGATAGTTTTTTGTAATTTTTTTACCCGAAACTAGCAATGACATATTGATGTATCTATATATTTATGAGATATCGATAATTACCGATATTAATATCGATTACTGTGGATATTATTTTACAATTTTTCAATAAATGGGAATTCAGGTTTTCTTTTTTCTATATATTGATAAAAATTGCAAACTGGGTTTTTTAGTAAAGTATTGCTACCGTAGAGTTTTTTTCTCTTGACCTCTTCATTAGGAGTTCTTTCTCTTTGATTTAAATCTTGCTTATCCATAGCCTTGTTGGTATAAATAGTGTGGTTCATAAGTGGTTCCTCAAACTTGAAATGTGTTCATAACCAAGTACAACTTGGAAATGAAAACATCACACATGATTCCTCTTCAGAATCGAAGCAGCCAGAGAGGCGGGTTTCTTCCTTCTTGGTTGCCCCTTCACTTAATACATGTGCAACTTTTCTTGCTTTTGTGTCCCGAAATTGTTTTACATAAGCTTTTTTGTTGTTCATAAGAATGTCTTATTAATTTCCTCCATTCTCGGTCCACATTTCTCATATTGGTCAATTGTAAAATTTCAAATTTTTGTACTTTGCAGTCTCTGTGGGCTCTGACCTCTGAAATTTTGAAGGTAGGTCATATATGTTCGAAGGAAGTTTTTTCAGACTCGTATTTGGTTATATCCAAATTTCTGTTCGGGGAACCACTCATGAAACGTCCTGTATTATGCTCAATATTTTTCCATATTTTCGTGTTTGAGTTTTTGAATAATATTTACATTTTCTTTGTTGAATATGTTTTGTTTTTCGATGATTTGCAGTACCTACCACACAATATTCTTCGTAGATCAAATATTTACTTATTCAACAGCGAATATAAATTACTCTAAATCTAAAGAACTGCGTTTTTTTTTTGTTTTTTATGTCGTCTATAAAAATGTACCATTTTCTTTCAGTTTATTTAGAAGATAAATGTTCTAGCGATTTCGGGAGTCAGGGCATAGTTTGTTTTTGGGTTGTCTGATAATAAACTGGTGTAAATTACCAAATAAACGACGTGTCCTTACTAAATTTTCTGAACTTGGTAACAGACACAGGGGTACGAATGTACGGTAGTATGGATTTTTAATGTTACAGAAACATAGTTTTGAGAAAAATGTGTTCAAAAGTTTTCCGAGCATCATATAGTCAGACCTTTTTTGGTTGGCTTAGTATCTCCCCAGGTGGATTTTAAAATGCATGAAACCGAAACGAAAATAACCCTACCTGAAACTACACCTTCGTTTATAGCTTCTATCAGTGCAGAAAAACTGAAAATCAACTTTTTTGACCTATCGTTGTTTTTTTTTCTCCATTTTATAACGCTTATCCTTTCCGTCATATTGCGACGTATCATTGCATTTTGTTTCAGGTAAGATATACACACCTACATGTAGAGTGTATCTACACATTGTTCTGTAGGTACCGACCGCATACTCTTTCACTGCACAAAGTAACGTATATTTTCCGCGGTAGTGGTGAAAAGCGACTATATTTATTTTTTGTGCAACTTTAATAGTTTTCGTCGAACGTAATAAATCATTTTCACAACGCGGACTATCGTCGCCGCTACAAACTTTTCATTCCGGAAGAAAAGCAACATACAAATACTTTACGGGTACAGCTTAGTCAAAAGTTTTCATTCGCCATTTCGTTTAGAATTTATTGGAGTATGAAATACCCGGGGCAGAACTCGTTTTTTTATCTCTCTTTCTTGAAATGTGAAAAAACTCGACTGGAGTAACATTTTATCGAATTATTGGTTTTTCCACTCACCGCTTCGAATTTCATTGGTGGATCCCCTGATTACCTTTAATATGTACTGTTTGTTGCTCGAAATAGATTTGACAAAAATGTAGAAAATGTTAGCGTATGGTTTAATTGCTTTTTTTTCTCGCATTTTCGTCTACAGCTTTCATGCCGTAGTTATAAGTCTACATGCTCTCACCGAAGAAGGTAACCAATCTGTTAATATATGCCTCATTAATTCGATTGTATTTTCTCTTAAAATTTGTACCAATGTTTTATATTCAAGCATTTCCACGTTCACGCAAATAATCGATAATCAGCGCAGCAAAATGTAAATACTGAGCCTGTGTATATTGTCCATTGCGCTTGTGTAATAATTATGGCAAGACTACAAGTCGTAATTTTATTTTGTTGAGTCTATGTTTTCGTAAGATAGTACAATATCAATTTTGTATTGTGTAATTCGAGTTTTCATGCAGGAATGGATTGTAGAAAAATTTTTTGATAATTTTAGCGGCTTAAAGAAAATGATGTGTGAAAGATTGCATATACGATCAGCCTTTTGATTTGTCCGAGTGCCTTGTGGTTCTAGGCAGGGACGTAGTTAAGGTATGGGAGAATGGGGGAGTTTCCTTCAAAATATTTTTAGAGTTAGAAAAATTGACTAGTTACATGTATAGTTGGAAAATCATGGAATTTGCTGGCCATTGTTTTTAGAAAATATATCAACATTTTGCAGCCGTTAGAAATTTTTAGTGGGAAAAACTGGCAATTGTATACTATACTGGTAGGAAAATCGTGCCTGGTGATGACTTTTTTTTTTTTGCTATAAGAAATTTCAAACATTCCTGTTGGTAATTTTCGTTTTTCTCCCCCTCCCCCTAAAAAAGGCTTTCACCACGTCCCAGGTTATAGGTGTTGGAAAGAGTTATTTTCAGCACCTTAGCCTTTGATGTTAGAAAAAGAAATCTTAACAGAAAACATCATTTTTTCCTTGCAATCGGAAATATGCACTCCCATGGTGAAAAAGTTGAACGTGAAATACGTCTGTAAGAGAAGCAATGAATGAAATTAACTTCAAATGTATTTCTCTGGTGGCAGTCCTAAGAATGGGGCGAATTCACTTACGAAAAGAAGCTCAAGAATTGGGGGAGGACATACATTATTTAATAAAATTAGTGAAACCTAGCGAATATCGCCGATAATGTTGAACAAAGTGAACATTTTGTAGCTAATTAACACGCAGAAATAAATGAAACAGATTATACTGGATAATCGAAGATGTGGGAGAGTAAACTAATATTCTGTATTGGGTATACATGGTATAACGTACGATGCAGCTTACTGCAGTTTCTTGAGTTCGAAACAATCAAAAATGGTAACTGATTAAACGCACTGGTGACACATTAATGGTATTTAAACTGAATTTAATCCTCAAAAAAAAAATGAAATAATTCACTTCTATTCAATAGAAATGAATTTTTGGGTTTTTTTGAAAGTTGCATTAATCACAAGATTTTATTTTTATTTTTACTCATGAATGGAATATGAACTTCTTCGAAAATCTTACTGGTTGTGGTTGTTATGACTGAGGAGTACACCATGTTTATCAGCGTGAATTTTCGAAAAGTTATGCCATTTCACTTTTGGTGCAATCAAGCATTTCTTATGTAAATCTAATAGAATTTCGGGTATTTTATAACTAATCTTGATAATTGAAAAAGGTGAAAGTTTATTAAATTTTGAATTCTAAAATTGACAAATTTTATCGGATAGAAATTAATAGGTATTTTTATTCGGTACCTGTGAAACACAAAACACAAGTCCCAACTGTTTCTTTTCCAATAATTTCCAGGTGAACAATGTTTAAATACAGGGATTTTAATTTCTGAGAAAGCTTTTCATGTTATAAATATCTTCATTTGTCAAGTGTGAATATATTAATTGACAGTAGAATAAAAACTGGGAGCTTATTATTATTTTTATATTTTATGCTCAATTGTAAACATTTCACACGGGTATAGCATGTACTATATAGTTAACGAAAATTTCAACACATTTGCTAGTTACTCCAATTTAATTTCCTTAAGCCTGAGTTACAATTATTCCTTCGCATTTTTAAAACCAACTTGGACAGCGCGGTACAGAAAAGCATGGAGCAATTTAACCACCTTAATTTATTTCCATCTATTTGGAAAACGAAATTAATTTGCTGAAAGCAGGCTTTTACTTTTGGAAAGAAAAAAAAAATTAGTTAAAATAAAGCCATACTCGAGAGTTAGAAGGAATGATGACCCCATTTTTTTTCTCGGTTTTCTTCATCAATCCTTGTTTTAACTTCTCCAAAATAAAAAATTAATTTAACTATATGAATCGAATCGTAATTAGATTAATATCTTATCTTAAGGCTGCAAATTGTGGGTTTTTGTGTTTTTTTGTATCGAACATGTATATTTGAGATATCTTTACGAATCATTAAATTCTGAGAAAAATGAACCTAATTTATGATAGGTAGCATATTTCGAATATTTTTGGTATAAAAGCATATTTCAGCATATTGTGGCTATTTTAAGAGTATATTTGAAAATATTTGACTAAATTTAATTTTTTCAGTTCTTAAAAATCAAAATGTCTCTTCTTTTTGCAAGGAAACGTAAAAAATTTTAAACTTGAAAAAAAGTTTTTTATATTGGTTACACTGGAAGTAACAGAAGAGGAAAAAAAGAATGCTTGAAAACTTCCACCAGTAGAAAAGAAACTATTCTTAAGCCATATTTTTGAATTTTCTGTCAAATAACGATAAAATGAATTAATAGTTATTTGTGATACAAGTGTATAAAGTAGGTGATTTTGAATCGTCAGAGTGTGATGCAAATCACATGAGTATCTATTACCTACTTTATTCATGTTTGTGGCACACTATTATTTGCAATACTTCCCACTAGAAAACAACAAAAAAGAACGAAAAATATCAAGATGAAAAGATATTTTTGCAATTGGCCAATAAATAAGTACAAACTACATCAAATATTTAACCAGACTCCATGACATAATGGATACAGTGCTGGCTTGATTTATTAGATGTCAGTGATTCGAATCTCCATGGAAGTAGAACTTTAGTGGGGAAAAAAAAATGAAAGAAAATGACGACATAGGCTTCGTGCTTCTAAGCACCAGTGAATAAAATGACGCATGCACTTAAGACAATATATAAATTGAAGACTGACGTATAAAGTAAGGTTTGTATACACGAATCGACTGTTTTATACATGGGTATAAAAATAAAGTTTATCAACAGGTGTAAAAAATATTGAACTTTTAATAATTTTTCGAGTTAGGTGATTTTTTATTTCTTCAATCCTTAAATCAATGTTTTTATTCATCAACAAGTCCGACTAGTTTTTCACTTCAAAATGACGCTCATTTCTATGGGAAATATTTTAGTAGATTTGCGATTTTAAGGGAATTTTTTGGAATATTTTACTTTTTAGATCATATTTTAGGTGCATATTTTGCCTATTTTAAGAGTATATAATTCACTGCCTTACTATTATCTTACAATAAATTAATAGTATATGAAAGCCTCTTCGGTAATGCTATCAGATGACTAGTTTCACAGATATATTTGGCCATGAGTATATTTGAGTCTAACTTGAAATCATTTTTTTAATCATATCATATCAATGCATCTGGTTAATTGATAATTCCGACACATTTCAGTAGTTTTGGTGAAAATTTGAAAACAAAAAATACCTGTGAAAGTGGTTTTTCCATAATTTTGAGAAAATAATAAAATGGATCTCTACAGATTATCCTGATGTAGTTTTAGGTTTAACAGAAGATGGGTGGTGTCTATTGGTTCAGTAGTTTCAAAGAAAACTTAAAAAAAAAAATTGCTGGAGAAAATGTCATGTTCATGGTTTAGAAAAAACTAAGAGGAAAAGACTGTATGTTTCATGAAAGGTAGTCTGAATATAAAACCAGGTCTGATAGTAGTTATATACCTATTTGTTCAATAGTTTCTGTGAAAATTAGAGAATAAAAAATTTTCCTTAAAATCTTTTCTCCAAGATTTTGAAGAAATTAAGAAAGGGATTAGACTGAAATTATTACGATTGATTTTCTGTACAGATGCATATCTGATAGAAATTTGTTGCTTATTAGTTCAGAAGTTTCTAAGAGAACTGGAAATGAAAAAATTGGTGGAAAAAATTCTTGATCTTGTTTTTGAGAAAACTACTAATCAGATAGGTCTGAAATTTTCAAGAGAATGGTCCTCACATGGGATCAGGTTTGATGGAAGTTCGATGTCTATTTGTTTAGTTGTTTCTGAGAAAACTAGAGAATGTAAAATTGCTGGAAAATAGGGTTTTTCGCGATTCTGTGAAAACTACAATTTTTCTTGTAATTTTGGGAAATGTGCGACATTGAAGTTATTATTGTAATTTCAGAGCTAACAGTCTCGTAACTTTCCATAATTACCATTCTTTTCTGAGATATATTCTTCAAACTTCTTTTTAAAAACTCGAAGAATGGGGCATGATTTGTCCTCTGGAACATACTTTTTATCAATATACAGTCTATGTAGTAGGTCTACAGCATTCTTGAGGATTTTTTAATGTGCTATTATGGCAGGCTGTTAGGAGGTTTAAGCTGTAAATTTAGAAATCAGAATTTACTTAGATACAGAACTCTCTCTGATTTCTCAAACATACCTATACAGTGTATGACCGCCATTTATTCATGATCAGGTTTCAATGTTATTGGTTTTTTTTGCCACTTTTTCTAATATTTTTCAGATCAGTCAGTTCTCTTAGTCATCGATTCATTAAAGATAATAAATAAACAAATTTTGATGTAATGTGATTATTACAATATGAGAAGTAAAAATAAAATAAGCCTGGTGTCTTCAGAAAATTAATTTCACTCTTGACTCTATCAAAAAGTTCTCCGAAATTCTCCGGCTATTTTGTAAATTTTTAACATAAAAAACTAGGAATTTCTTCCGAATTTGTAGCGTGCAGGAGCAACAAGAAGAAAATTCTAGAATTTCCAAATTCAGTTAACAGAAATTTTAAATTTTAGTTTCAGACCACCATTATATTTTCTTTCAACTTTGAGAAGTGTTAAGGTACTGGATTGCCAAATATTTACCGAATGACGTTTGTGAACAAATGTTTCTTAAATCGCCTCGACCTCACAGCAAACGAATAATTTGAATCCATTTGCAAATAAACCATTAATCTTAAGAGTATTTGTTTGGCAGTTGTTAAGACCGTGTCATCCTTTTTGTCAACTATGTAAGATTCTTATATTAACAAAATTTTGTTGGCATACTATATGGTATTTTTCTTTTGATCTCATTTCACATTTCAATTCGTCCAAGTCTAAATTAAATTCACTTGCCAATCTCTTGCTAAGAGACCAGACAAATTTCCCCGAAAATTGTATCACAGTCTAAACATACCTACTTCTGTTCGAAAGAAAACAAAAAAAATTCTGCTAACACGAAACAGATTTCTTCTAGAATTTTCATACTTTATACTTTTTTTCTTTTTTTTTTGTTGAGTCTTGGTTTACGAAAACATAGCGTAATTCATCTTTTTTATTCAAAAAATATTCATGTACACCCTCGAAAATGCTAAATGACACGTATAAAAAATTGAAAAATATTGACACTTTCCATACTTCAGCTCTATCAAAATAGGTGTAGTATATTCATAAAGTTTGTTCTGTAGTTTACATAAAATAACTCTTTCCCTATGGATAATATCAGCCAAAGAAGTTCTGACGTCTCACAGACACTGGTCATATTCATAAGTGATACTATGTATGAGATAGTATGTACTTTTTTTTTTTTCAATTGAATATATTGATGGAAAAATATTGATGTCCATGTTACAAGGAGGTCATTTTCCAAATATTTCGTAACTTTTATCAATTATCACTCAGTGTGACTCGTATTATTGTATTTTTTAATATTCTTTGAAAATTCAGTTTAGTATACGAATGTAAATTTGAGAGCTGGTGTGAAGGATTGATCCAAAATTATAAATTTTCCCGGCATCTTGTCACTTCTCCGATTCGGTTTTACTGAATGACCATTTTATAGAATGGTAATTCTTTTGAAATTACTTTTTCCAAATCTTTTTTACTAAAAGACACTTTACCGAAAGGTCAGCCTATATTCAGTAGTGAGTGGCTCGTGGTTTGGATTGGTGAGTTATTTTATTTTCCAACAAGTTTTTAAAACATTATTCGTAGCCACAAACTCACAAATATTCGGTAACAATATGTTTTAGTAAAAAGTCATTCGATTAAACAGTTTCGGAAAATTAGAATTCGGTAATATGCAGTTTAATATTTTATCAACAAATTCGTGATGTAAAAAACGTAGAATCTGACATTGATAATGCAAAGGTGTCTCTGAACATCCCTACATTTTATAAAATACTACAGACTAAAAACAGTTGGAAAAACTACCACTCCAGAACCACTAAATGTATTATTTTCATGAGATTTTCCTGAAAAAATTGTGTTATTTCGAGGACTAAGTTACAATTTTTCAACATTTGTGAAAACAGAAAATGGACAAAATATTTCTTGACACGAATAAAAACGAGTAAAATAGAATCGAAAAAAACTTTTTCGGCTCTCTTTTTTTGTGGTCTTTACTGGTTAATGAGGCGTATACTCTGTTTTTGTTTCAATTTTTGTCCCTATCAGGTTTCGTTCAGGTCTAAAGAAAAAAAGTGAAGATAATTTTTCCTCGTATTATACAGTGTTACATACTATGATATGTTTTTTGCGGTGCTGAATTCAAATGTCTGTCCCAAATTTTGGATTTAATAAATTCTTGAACCCTTTTGAAACACAGTAAGTGAGTCAAGATAATTTTTTTTCATATTATTGAGTGATCATACATTTTCTTTGAACTACGATAATTGAACTGTAATTTAGAAATTTTCTATAATAAGTTGGTAGTTTAAAAATTAATTTTATCGAATTTTAAGTAAAAGGAAGATATTCTTTGTATAGTTTTATTTCAACCAATTTTTTTTTCTTCGTATCTTCGAAGTAGGTTTAACTTCTGTTTTTAAACTTCTTATAATCCGCCATGCCAGTGCCACAATGTTGAACATTTTTACTGAATGAAAATTATCGTAAATTATGGTAAAACTATTGAGAAGGCTTTCCATGTTATAAAGAAATCGTTTTATTGTACTTTCTAAAGGTTTTTTTTTCGTATATCAGTTGAAAAGTTCTCCACAAATTTTGCAAAAAATTTAAAGGGAGTATTCTAAAGAAAAAAAAAAGAAAAAGAAAGAAGGGAGGTTTTAAACGAAGAAAAACTTTGGAATTCTATAACTTAGTGAACATGGGTAGGATATTTACACGTTTGTTTGCTTTTGTTTTTTCAAATGATGCCTTTTATTTTCGTTAAAAATCGATCCTCGGGAATTGAAATAAGTTTTTATCATATTTTCTTTTCGTATTGCTTCGCAAGGATTTAAGAAAAATTCAAGAGATGCACGAAATTGTTAGAAGCATTGGAATCACATTTTCGCTGAAAATTTCTTGAGACAATCGATTCTTCTTCAACAAAATCAGTAACTTTATTTCTACTATGAGGACCTATAGCCTTTTTATTCGAAAACATTAGCATATAATTTTTTCCTCAAATATGTGTAAATTGAAGGGTCCTGAATAATACACTAAAAGACTCATCTCCTACTCCTTTTTATAAGCTTTTATTGCACTCATTACCGCTAGTTCATTTATGTTCACCACCAACAGCTCCACTTATTATTATTTTTTATAACCACTACCGCAGTATCTCAGTAACGTGACTGTTTTACAGTATTGCCAATAACAGCAAAGAAGGAAAGCTTATCTTTTAAAATGTTCTTTTTTAATTGTTACTTGTTCCACTTCCAGAATATGGAACAATGTGTACCCTGAAGAGCTGGTTTTTTTGTATTTTTTTTTTGTAAATAATATTTTTTACTGAAAAATTCTTCGGTCAAAAAATTTTTTGCACTTAATTTTCCATTAAGTAAGTTATATAAGTACATGTTTTTAGTATGATGCCCTCCATTTCCGAAAAATAGCAATAGAATTAAAACAAGAGAACATAAGTAGTTTAAAACTCACCTTTATTTATGCAACTCTTATAGCCCAGGAAACAAAAGGTTTTGAGTTAAATATAATTGCAGGAAAAAATTTATTTACACAGATCCCTTCGAATTAATGTTTTTAATATAAACATATCAAAACTCTAGCACCATCCTACGGGGCCATCTCTTTTAGGGGGGCCAGTATACCACAAAAATCAGTTTTTTGCAAATACTTTGCTAAATATAAATTATATAAGGGAAAATTATTGAAAGAAAATTATTGCTTTCATATTTTAATGTGCTAAGGTTGTGTCACATTATGGAAAAAAATACATTATTTTTTTAGTACTTAACCATTCACTGGTTTGACAACTGATACATTAACATGAAAGATTGAAAATTTCTCTTTAAGTTAAATTCAGCCTTATATTTTCTTCTAAAGTTCTGTTGAACCATTTAATGGCACCATTGTGTTGGCTTGTATGAGTTTCTGAATCACATCACAAAATTGAAAATTTTAGATTGTTCCCTTCTGTGCAATTGGTGAAATTTCAAAACTGATATCTGGTTTAGTGTTATTGTTTAAAAATTAGTAAAGGTAGAAGAGTTCACAAAATAATGTTTAGCTGTTTGTTGTCATTATTGAGGTAGGTAATTGGTTTTCTTTTTTTTCAATTTTTTTTTACGTGTTATGCATAAATATGCATTTGCAATGTTGTTTGAATAGTCAAGTGCTACTTTTTTAAACTTATGGTTTATGGGAGAGTTGAGTTATTTTTTAAGCTTTTATAAACCTAAGATGACGACAGATTTTATGGAATTAACTTATCGCTAAAAAAATTTATCATTTAATGTTCTCTTTAATGTAAATATATCTCAGTTGTTTGTTAGTATTAGCTCAGTTATACAATTATGGAAACTTTGTATTTATTTAATGAAGTAAAAATTAGACAAAGACATTAAATGTCTCTTTTTTGTATCTCTGAGGTGCCTAATCTACAGCTGCTGTAGGTATAATGTTCACTGTGGCCAATTTTTGAAACATTGAGTAACTTAAATGCTCTCCAGTAGCGCTGCGCTTCACTTCACAAGAAATGTATATTTCACTTTTTTTGGGAAGAATTTTATAAAGAATAGTTTTTGTTGGACAATTTTTCTTCTTATAATAATTGATAGTTCGCGAGATATTTGCAAACAAATGAATTTTATGGTATATCCAGTCCCCTGCAAGAAAGATGTTCCTGGGGAATCATGCTAATCTTTTGATATATTTATTAGAACATCAATGGAAAGGAATTCGTGCAAAAAAATATATGCCGGAAATTATTTTTAACATTGTCTTCTTTTATACTTTCACATCCTGGTTATTGTATCTGGATAAGCAAATATGACCAACTACTGCCGAATTACGTTTGTTCTCTGTATTTTCAAAAGTGTTTGAAATCTCTGTCAAGTTCCTTTTGAACAATGATTTTTGTGGTAAAAATCAGTGTTGGTTTTGTTGGACGTGGGTTTTGATGGACATTGGTGGATTAAATCAAAAAATTTAAAATTGCTGCCGTATTATATTATATGGAGTAAAGCTAATATTTACTTGGATCGTTTTTACTTCTCAATTAGATGTCGTATTCAGAAAAAGACATTTATTCATTGGCTGGTTTCTTATATTTAAATTCTGAAAACTAAAAAATATAATTTAGCTATCTGTTCTTGTTCTCTAGTCTCAATTTTAATGTCCAGGTGTCAATGTTTCCGCGAATAAGAACCAGGTGATGGTAGAAAAGATTGTTCTTTCATTTGCATTATTGCTTCCTATGCACAAAGCGTGCTACAGTCTTGATTTAACTTTTGTTGGAAATTCTCTTAATTGAAACTCCAAAAAGTTTTCATCAAAATTTGTTATAGTTTTTGGATTCCTTTCAACGCTAAGTTAAGCCTACCCAATTCTTCGTAACTTAATCTAAACGGCGAAATTCAAACCACAGCCAATATAATAAATATGGCACTATTAACGATGTTGACAAAAAACGTTTTTCGTGAAGTTATTAAAAATTTTCGGTAAGTTTCGTCCAGAAACACCTATTTTTATCGCTAATGAAAGTCATAATGTTTGCATTTGGGTTTAATTACCTAGTCGTGTGACAACGCCTATTTTTTCAACCTTTTTTCTTTCTTTTTTTTTTGTTTTCCGTTTATTCTTAATTGAATGAATGAATTCGAGTCATTCACGCTGGTCATAAAGGTAAAATAGGCACAACCTGCTACCCGATTAATTCGAAATCGTTTAGAGATCTGGTTTTCTGTAATCATGAACTCGGAAAGTATCGTCTCATGAACAATATTTTAGACGTATTAGTTAAGCAAAGTAAGGGGAGCGCCTTGTTACAAAAAAAGAAATAAAGTGTTATGTGACCATCTATTTTACCCAAGCATACGAATAATTTATTCGTTAGTCACGAATATCAACAGAATTGTAATTTTCTGTATTAGTAAAAAGTTGACTTATCATAATTTTAAATTATAATCGAGTATACTGAATAGGGCTGAGGTACTTCATAATGAAATTATTTTTCTCTCTTCTGTTAAGACAGGTTGAAATTTTTAGACAAATATTATACATTGAGAACTAAAAAAAATAATTCGAGTTCGTTAATCTTGTTTTTGAAAACCCGGATTATTGTAGAAATTAATTTTGTATAATTCCTTAATTACCTTGAACTCCTTGAAGTTAATGACTGGATTTTCCATCTTCAATTGAATACTTTAATTACATATCTAGCCATCGTATCTAATAAATATCTTACGAAATAATAATGAAAAAAATTAGTTACTATTCTTGAATTCGCTTGAAGGCAGTCAACATAATGATACCACCAGTCAGCTATTAGTCAGATTTTTTTATCGCCCCTAAAATAAAGTGGAATTACTGAATGAATGCTTGTTTAATACATTTTGAACGAAATTATTATGAAGTAAAACCTATTGTACGATCTGAAAGTTATTTGTAGCTCGTCAGTTACCGCATGTGTTACAAACATTCATTTATCTTTTAACATTCGTAGACTTAAGTGTGTAGACTTGGTGATGAATCAAGTCCACAGTCTGTCGACTGGGGCCGAGCCCCAAAGGAAAAGAGGAACATGGTTCCCACAAATATAAAACACCTGGAGTGAGCAATACTGTGTTGTAACCTGTGATTCAAGACGTTTGTCAGTATTGTCAGATGCTCAAACGCCCCTGTTTATAACCCAAATATGGTTGTTACAGAATCGTTATTATGAACTGAAGCGATGTGCCAAAATCCACTAAGAAACGATAAATTAGCGTAGCTGTTCCCTAACTTGTATGGCTACAGAACCCTTGAAGAATCATTTTTATTTGGGGGAATCCCTAAGCCATATGAAACCCATAAGCTGTGGATTCGCGTGTACCGGATTAAAATGTGCAAATCCAATTTTATTCATTAACTAATTCGCGGAACGCACTTCAAGAACTACGTTGAACTAGCAGGGTTGGTCCGAACCACTTGCTGCATCACTACGTCCGTGGCACTGTATTGTTTTTCGACGAACATTCTCATCCTCTATCATACACAGCTATTGGTCTGACTTTGATATCTCTGTATTCAGTACGCTGAACATCATCGTATGACTCGGCTGAAGATCGCCTCATGAGCACTCGCTACAGATTGATTCATTTAATTGTCCACTGCTGTTACGAGTCGGCCGAATATTATCCGACAGCGACTTAACAGCCCGAACTCTGAAGCCTGACGTCAGCGATTCACCACAGACCTCTAATTTTATTGTTTGCGGGTTAGGAGTGTAGTCAGTAGGCGCTAGAATTCGAACCAGAATCTTCCGTGTGTAGAGCCTTGTCTGAGCCAATGAAAATACGGAGAACCCGTTTGAATTATTCACCAATAATTCCTATCAATAATAAATAAATAAATAAATAAATAAAAATTTGGATGGAATTTTCGTAAATTAGACATATTTATTTTACGCACCTCCGGACCATAATAGCACGTTTTCTGCTTTCATTTTAGGACTGAATGATCAACGTTTTCGATCAGAGGACTATTTTTTGGTAGTAAGACCGAAAAATTCTAAAAAATGAACCGATTTAATTATTTTTTGTTCAAAGGACCAAAAAATAAAATTCACAAAACCGGAAAATCAGTGACGTCAAAGTAACGTCATGAAAATCGTGCTGGACATAACATTTTTATTTTGAAAAAAAAAAAAAAGTTGTATTTCACTAGATGATCTATCAGCTGTTATTAAAGTTAAAAAGCTGAGATTGGTATTTTTGGAAAGATAACAACATTCACTCAAATTTAATGCCAATAATTTCTTTTTAATCGTCAATGACTTCTTCAAAATGAAGGAATAAAAATAGCCAATTAATGAAAAATATACCGTTTTTTAAATTGTTGTTGATTTTAAAAATTAATAATTGTAAAAAATATTTTCAGGTATAATCGCCCCTATTTTTTAACGAAAAATCTATTTTCATAATCATCAGATTTCGCTAAAAACGAAGTCATTTTGTGTTAATGGCGAGTGAAAATATTGAAAACTTTTTTTTAGGGTAAATTTTTCTGTTTTGATTTCACAGTACAAGTAGGTCTCTACAATAAATCCTATAAATTTCCCTGCATAAAAGACGTATAGATAAGTTCAGAGGCGTAGAAACCTCTATTGTCTCGGGATTTATTTCCGGAGGGATTTCGCCACACTCTGTTTTATGAATGCAGGTTTATCTTCAGCTAAATCTTTCGGTTCCTCAGGTACAGCTTCTTGTTTTTTGTATTGTTTTCTTTTATTTACTAAGGTAGTTGTATCCTCCGGATCGAGGTTTTTGACGGTAATGGTGAGTCTCTCTTCCCTAACCGTTTGAATTTATCCAACATTGCATCTAGAGCTCCCTGCTCAAAGATGAGTACTCTAGGAGTTTAAACCTCAATGTTAAATCTTTGTTAAAGTAATAATTTTCCGCGTCATAGGGTTAATTTCTATCAAAAAACAGCGGAATGTGATCTAAATTTACATATTTAAGGTCGAATTTTCTGGCCATGTTATGTATATTTACATTTATGTTACTTAGCATGGTCCAGTGTGTTATGAGTTTAGGAGGTACCTTGGATACTACAATTTCTTTCATACCAAATTCTTTTAGTTTTTTGACCAGTTTTATATATTCCTTATCGAAGACTTCTATATGAAACCCTCCCTTCTGGTGTTCCTCGTAGCCTAATATGATAATCACTTTCTTAATTGACCTTGGAATTTTGTGTAATTTTTTGGCCACGGATTTCATATTATTGCCGCTCTACAAAACTTATCACTAGTCTTGGATCATTTTAAGGCATTGTATTCGCTAAGGCTATCTCAAAAGATTTGGAGTGCCAGTTTATCTCTGATAATTATATAGTCTTTGTGCATTAAATATAAAGGCTTATGGTCCTCTGCAGTAAGCAGTCTCAATTTATTTGTCTCCATCTTCCAGCTGCTTTGTGAAGATGGAGTTTTTAGTTTTCCGCCATCCCAGGAGTGATGGAAACCACAGTTGAGGAGTCTTTTTCTTCGGATTCCTCGGATTTACTTTCTTCAGAGACAGTGCCAGGGTCGTATTCAGGAACAAGTTTTGCCACCTTTGGTTTTGGTCTAAAAAATCTTTTTTTTATAGGTTTTGATTCCGCAGGCGCCGGTGTTGTCATTCTAGTGGGCATATTACTTGGAAGTACAGTTGGTGTAAACCACTCTAGAGCCTATGCCAGTATTTTTTCTATATAGGCATCAGGGGCTGCTAGCATTTTTATGTCTTTTTTCAATATATCGTGTCTACACACAAAAGGCATTATTTTCTCAACCAAAACATTGATCATGGGTTTGTCTTGGTAATCGCACCCTTTCAGGCGGCTTGCCCAGTATTTGTAGAAATCACGAAAATTCTCGAAGCTGCAATTGTGCTGTTCTACATTTTCAAATTCTCAGACTATGGCTCTTTTTGTTTTGCCTGTCCACTCTCTCTGTAGGAATAACCTTTTCAACCCTTTATAGTCCATTTCTGAATCTTCGGTATCTACCTACTTACACTGATTTTGAATAATTTGTTTAAAGGCCAACACCTTTTGATAATATGTAACAGTGTGATTTTTTATTTTCTTCTCATATTGTTCTATTATCTGTAACAGTGTTCTTTAGTCAACAAGGCCCTTCCATGGAGTAATGGAAAAGTTTTTTTCTTCAAATTTTCCAAGAGCCTTGGCCACGCCTTATTTATCGTCATTTTGCAATGGCAGGGTCGCTGTTTGTTGAGCAGGAGTCGCTCCTACAGATTGCTGGATGGGTGTACTGGAGCCTGGTCCAACCCATCCAGCATCACTAGCGAGAGTAATCTGCGCATTATATGCCACTGTGCTTGGTGTTGAGCCATTTTGTTTATCATTAAATGTTACGGGATTTTCATCAGTACTGTTACGATTAGTTACGCTTGAGGAGGCAGAGGGAATTGGGGGTTGAGCTATCGATGAAGAACTGGAAATTTCCACCAGAGACGATCCTGGTGGGGGTATTTTGCAATACTGAGTTGATAGTTCCAATTCCAGCCGTCATTGCTCTCATTGCTGTAATGTCACTAGCTACTGTTTGCACTCCCATATTTAACTTATCGATGGCTTTTTTAATAGCCGCGGATTCTATGACCAGAACAGTAACAGCATTTTCATTTGCTAAGGCTCTGGTATTTAATTCTGTGATTGAGACCTTGGTGGTTAGGAATTTCGCATTTAGTGCTGCAACAGATATTTCAATATTATCAGTTTTTTTATTTATTTTTTTTATTTCCGATAATTTCTGATAATTAGCTTGAAAGTTCTTATCTTGTTATTCAAACTTCTCTTGCAAGGCATTTAGGTCAATCCCCTGTTGTATTCTATCCTGCAGGGATGGTTCTATTATTTGTGCAGCCGGAGGTTCATTACCTCAGCTGTAATTATTGTCTAATTCAAGGTGTTTGTCTCAACTGGAGTTTCCTGATCAAATGTTGCCATTGTGATTATATCTAGATTGTGGTCCACATTCTGGACTGTGTTAATATTCGTAGTCACAGAGTTCTCTGAGTTTGGTCCTACAGTTGTACCTCATTTTGTAATGGGCATTGTTGTATTATTTTCCTCTACTCTTTGGATAGACTCGACTCTCACCAAGGTACGTCTTGTAGCGAGTGAATTTGCTAAAATAACAACCCTTACTCCAAGGTTTACTGATAATATATCGTTTAGCCCGGACTCTGTTATCTCATGATCACTTATAAAATAGTGTTAAATCTGCAGGATCAGGTAAGGTAATGATAATTAAGAGCTTTTTGTTTTCCAGAGTACCTCTGGTGTAATTTAATCTATGTAGTTTAATCTATTTTATTTTTTGTATGTTAGAAGATTGCCGAGTCAATGAAGGGAAAATAAATTGTCAATTTGGGGGTCTTACATGCATAAATATAATATAAATATTTCCCTCGGAATAAATGTTCTAGGGGGTAAAAACACATATACGGAAATAAATATAAAGATTCTTCCAGTATCTCTCAGTCAGGAGAGAGCACTAACAGATTCACAAAGTAATAATAAAAGCACAGTAACAATTCACAAGACACTAGTATGTGATTTGTGGGCAACGATAAAATTTGTTGGGAAAAAGAATTAACATTTTCTTTCTCAATTTATGACATGGTGGGGGCTCATTGGTGGTGTAGGTGCAAGATAATACCCAAGCAATTAGGCTGTAAGTTTCCACGGAGTTGGTGAACCATACGGTTTTATTATTATTATTATTATTATTATTATTATTATTATTAAATTATGTTCAGTGTTGGTAAGAACATCCTGGGAATTCTTCATCAAATATAAAAAGATGGTTTCTATTATTATTATGAAACTTAATTATTTTTCATCCAAGGTATTTTTGGATCGCGATGGAAGAATAGTGGGAATGTAATTTTTCAAAATGATTTTTATCAAAATGGACGAATTATTAAAAATGTCCTTATAACACTCCATGTATGTTTTAAAAATCCATGGATTACTTTTAAAATGGATTAAAAACCTATGTGCTGTAAGGGATCCAATATCTATTCATTTTTTTGTGAAGGTGTGATCCAAAAAATTTTTCTGAGCAAATAGATAATTTTTTAGGTAATTTGACTCAGGTATGATCCACTCAAACCCAAGAGTACACTCCATGGTCGAGTCCCTCTTTGGACACCATTTTTTTGTGTTTGTTTGTTGTCATACATGTGTGTTGTTTATTATACATGTTGATTTAATACAATTATGGTATTTTAAAAAACAGAGCTGGAATCTTTTTGAGAAAACACTCTTGAAAAAACCAGATATTAAATTTAAAATTTATAAAAACCACGGTAGAAATCACAGGTTTTGCAATTATGTGACTAGCCTTGGAACTACAGCACTAGTGACAAGTGGCAAAAAAATATGTGGTATACCAGGGAGGCCTACTATGGACACCACTACCCAACAGTTCCTTAAAATATTTTTTATAAAAATACCACAGGCCATGATTGAAAGAACTCTCAAATTAAGTCCCATTTGCAAGGGGAAGCAACTGAAAAATATTGCCCCCAACTGGCTCAGCCTACCAGAGTTTGTGGACCCTATGTCAACGTGGAAACAGTTATATTTTAATACCTATGTATCTTGAAAATCTCCATAATCTACTTACTCAGTTACAATTAGGAACCACACCACCGAATATCACCCATTGCCTTTTAAAGAATTAACACATTTTACAAAACTTAACTGTATTTAAAAAGATTCTTCAAAAATAGTAACATTGCGAACATGAACATGTTATGTCTAAAAGGACTGAAACAGAAGTGAACGAAGAATAAAAATTTCTACCTCTGAGATTTTTTAAAAAGAAAGTATAGAATGAAAATATATCATAGAAAAAATTGGAACATTCGACAGAGAATCTATTTAATAAAAACAAATGAATTATGATAATGATAAGAAGAATGAATAGGATGATGACGATCTATAAGAGTTGTAGAATTAGATGTGAAAAAGCGATGAGGGTTGTGAGATTTGAGGGTTTGTGAAAAAACAGAAAAGATTGAGACAAAGGAAAGAATGATTGACTATGGATGGTGAAAAGGTGAAGAGAATAAGAAAGAGATTGACAGGTAGAATTTTGAAATCATTTGTGGTATATATCAACGAAAGTTTCTTGAGTACAATAAATTTTATTTCTATTAAATTTGAAAAAATACGAAATTTGGTTAGGGTGATAGCTTCATGCGTCTGCATAAAAGACAGATTTCCCTAACAGTTGTAATCTTTTGCCCTAACATCATTATTAACCTTGAAATCACTTGAAATAATTAATTTGCCTACAACATTACCACCTACCATAACATGTTTTTATAGCATAAAAAAACTATATGTTTTGGGCATACCAACCCTTCTCTCCTTGCACCTAGTTAAATTCTCCACATGACTTTGTCATTGTTTATGACTACAAATATAAACCAGTTAACTTTGCTCCTTGTGAAATACCTTGTTGTGAGAGATATTCTCACCAGAAGGAAATTCAACAGAATTTAAGTGTGTTCAGCCACTTCGTACACAAGTACGGGTAAGCCAAAACCAAGGCGAACACTGGCAATTTTAGAGCCGGTTTGGGTGGTTTATATACAGCTTATTTACACGCACACAAACACACGTATGTAAGAGAATACGTACGTTGGTGAGAACAGCCAGGTCGCATCATCCCCTATCGAGATAAGAGATGGCTGGCTGGTTCGTGTACAAATCGTGACATCATCTTATTGTGTCACGATTTGGTACTTGTACATTACCTGCAAGTATATACAGGTAATTACGATAGAACGAGTTTTGTGTGTTTAACATCACAAGGACGATTATTTGCCTGCCCTTTGGGGTGGCAACTGTTGTCAAAGGGTCTGAGCCCCTTTACCTCATACCAGTGAGTCCCCACAGCTACTCCCCCCAGTTTTTGCGCCACAAAAATGATCAAATCTCGCAGGCCCGGGTTTATGAGCGCCTCTTCTGGTCTGCCTCCCACTTGGCCAGTGCGCTTGAGGATGGTAAGCTGTGGTATGACTGTGTTGAACACCAAGCTTATTAGACAGCTCTTTAGAGAGCAAGCTCTCAAATTGACAACATGGTCTGTAATTATGACTTCTGATACGCCATACCTCGCAATCCAGGTATCGTATAACCTTGCAGCTACTGTAGGAGCTGACATCTCATGTAGAGGGATTGCTTCTGGCCATCGTGTTGCCCTGTCTATTATCATCAACATGTATCTGTGTCCTTGAGATGGTGGCAATGGGCCTACCAAGTCCATATGTACTGTTTTAAACCGCTCCGTTTGTTTGAAGGATTTGAGGGGCGAGCGAGTGGGTCTTCCTACTTTGGATTCTTGACAGTTCAGGCAACTGAGAGCCCATTTGTTGCAGTCAGACTTCATTCGTGGCCATACAAACCTTGCTGAAATTAAATTAGCACTACATTTTGGCCCAGCATGTGACAGATTATGTACACTGTTGAAAGCCAACCTGCGATATTTTACCGGTAGAAATGGCCTATTCTTACCTGTACTGATGTCACATGTTAATAAAACATCAGTACCAGGAATTTTTCTCTGTCTCAATTTGAGAGTAGTATCGTCGTTCGATAACAACTCTTGCAATTCTGCATCCTTAAGCTGTGCTTTAGCTATTTCAGTATAAGGTAATTGGACAGGAGCCAAAATAGCTTCGATTCTACTCAAGGCATCAGCTGGAGTGTTAAGTTCTCCACTTATATAATGAATGTCGGTAGTCAATTGACCAATGTAGTCTAATTGTCGCGCTCTTCTCGGCGATGCCGGTTCTGCTTTTTGTGTGAAGGCATATGTTAGGGGTTTATGGTCAGTATACACTGAAATACATCGACCCTCTAATTGGTGCCTGAAATGCTTCAAAGCAGCAAAAATTCCGAGCAATTCCCTATCGTATGTGCTATAATTCTTTTCTGTTTTTGAGAGCTTCCTCGAGAAGAAAGCTAGCAGTAACTTCTTGTTGTCTTTATCCAATTGGTACAGGGTTGCACCAATAGCAAAATTAGATGCATCGGTACTCACGCATAATGGCAGACTTTCGTCTGGATGAGCCAATAGAGTTGCATTTGCCAGTGTATCTTTGATCTTCTCAAAGGCCTGTTCGGCTTCTTCATTCCATTCGAGTGGAGTCTTACCTTTCTTTTTACTTGTCTTCATTAGTGCAAACAGCTTACTTTGTCCGGCTGCTGCATTCTTCATGCAACGTCTATAGAAGTTCACCATCCCCAAGAAACGCCTAAGTTCAGCGACATTTGAGGGTTTTGGGAAGTTCAATATTGGCTCTACCTTGGTCCTCAAGGGGGAAATGCCTTTGGTCGAGACTTTGTAGCCGAGGAAGTCAATTTCAGTCTGTGCATATAAGCTTTTTCCTACGTTGATAGTAAGCCCGGTGGTGTATATACGCTGTACGACGGCTCTTACATTCTCCTCGTGCTGTTGCTCACCGCCTTCAGAGCAAATGCATATATCATCCAAGTATGCATATGCAAAGGGCAATTCCCTAAACAGTCCATTGATAAATCTCTGGAAAATTTGTGCTGAGTTGCGAAGTCCAAACGGCATTCGAAGGTATTCAAATAGTCCAAAGGAGGTTATAACCGCTGTCTTTGGTACATCCTGGTCAGCCATAGGAATTTGGTGGAATGCCCAGTTGATGTCAATTTTGGTGAACATCGTTTTACCCTTCATGTTCGCGTTGAAGTCCATTATGTTGGGGACTGGGTAGCGATCAGGAACTGTTATGACATTTAAGGCCCTGTAGTCTCCAACAATTCGCCACTCTCCACTTGCTTTTTTGGTCATGTGGATAGGGGAGCTCCATGAGCTTTTTGAGGGGTGACATATGCCCTCCTCAATGATGCGATGAAAGTACTCCCGTGCCACTTTGAATTTGTCAGGCTGTAGCCTTCGTGCTCTAGCATGGCAAGGCTGTCCTTTGGTTTCTATGTAATGAACCGTATCGTGTTTGTATGTAGGATGCCTGCGAATTGATGGTTGAGTGACTCCAGGATAGTCAGACAGGATCTGTAAGAGTTGTCCGTTGACTTTTGTACAGCTGGATATATTTGTCTCCAGTCTGTAAGCATGCGTTTTGCCATCCACACAATTTTTAGTTTCACTATTGATCAGTTTGCCGTTTTTGAGGTCAATGATCAGGCCATAGTGTGCGAGAAAATCTGCACCCAGGATCGGGTTTGGAACATCAGCAATCGTGAAGGACCACGTCATATTTTCCTTAAGTCCGATGTCAACTTTGCTGGTCTCAAGTCCGTAAGCTGGAATGTTTTGACCATTCACAGTACGGAGATAGTATTTCGGAGGAAGTACTTTTTGGTTTTTATTTACTGGCAACATACTCAAGTCTGCACCTGAGTCTATCAAGTAACATCTCCTATTTGTCCTGTCCTTTATGAACAGGCGGCATGAGTGTTTTTCCGAGGTGTCTTTGGCCGCATAGATGACCCCTTGTTCTAGTTTGACCCTTCCTTGTTGTAGGATTTACCCCACCATTTGCATCTGTTGTGGCATTTGGTGGCTTCTGTGCCAAACCAGTTGTGAAAAAAACAACTTTTATCATCCCAATTTTGAGACTGGTTTTTGGGAGATGATGTTCTTGGGGGAGTTGAACTCTGACTCCTGTTACTGGAACTAGATCTGTGGTCTCTGGATTGGGATTGTCGTTCTCTGCTATTGCCACTGTTGTTGTTGTTGCTTCTACTTTTGGATCGTTGTCGCCAGCTACTATTGGGTTTTGTCGAGCTTTGGCTTTTGTTCCGTTTTACTTCATCAGTTAACTGAGCTATTTGGGCTCGAAGTTGAGCAAGTTCTCCAGTCTTTGCAGACACTGCACTGACCACGGGCTTTGACCTAGTGTATTCAAGTGCATTGTCTGAGGATTTTGCAAGGAAGTCCAAGTCTGCGGATGTGTTTATCACGGTCAAACCTACGGCAGCTAGGCATTGCACAACACTTTGGAGAAGTTGTTTGCAAAATTGATTGCCTATGACAGAAGGGGCTACTATGTTATCTGCCTTCTGCCTCAATTTTGCCATGAAGATTGAGGGTTTGTCATCCCCCATCTTCATACCACCCATCACATCATCAATAATTTCGTTCTTTGTTTTTCCAAATACATTTTTGATCTTCTTGACGAACCAGGCATATTTGTCATCTTCTGTCGAAGGGCATTCCATGATGTCCGGAATTGGTTCAGAGTTATGTTCTCAGTCTTAAACCTGCCTTCTAATAGAGTCACCCATAAGTCTACCTCATTGGGCAGAAATTCTGGGATCTCTATCCACCGTCTATAGAAGTTGGGGTTCTGCCCTGGCTGCAATTGCAAAAGTTGCATAATCTGCACCAAGACTTTGGGTGTCAGCTGTGGCTGACTACTTCCTCCCTGCGATGGTTGTGGGTTTTTGGTTGGTGGTGGGACCATTGCTATGTCTTTCTGATGACAAGTGTATTCCACAGAACTACTTCCTTCCTTGCTGGTTGAAAACACTGGCTCCTGTGTTTGTAGGACAGGTGTTTTCGGGTCAGAACTTTGGCTTAAAGTTCGACGACTTCTCAACGTTTTAACTGCTAGTTGTTCTTTATTTATTGCAGTTCCTAATGGTGTTAATTCTGGGTGTTGAGGGCCTTCTTCCAGATTTGCTAAATTCGTAGAGTGTCGAGTCGAAGTTGGGGGGTTGGGGGATGAGTCCAACCTTCTTCCTCCAGGTCTACTGTCTTGTTTTTCCTTGTTTGTATATTTTAAGGAGAGGGGTATGAATTCCCACTTCAGCAGACTCTACTTCGACAACCTAAAAGGTGTCTTAGTCTGCAAAAAAAATTTTTATTTGCCAAGCAAGCGAGTTTCTCGCCAGCGCACAGCGCCAAATTTTTGTAATAGCATAACGCGTTTCAAGACACCTCATGACGTAGCCAAAAATCACGTCGGGGTCACTACAGTGGAATACCTTGTTGTGAGAGATATTCTCACCAGAAGGAAATTCAACAGAATTTAAGCGTGTTCTGCCACTTCGTACACAAGTACGGGTAAGCCAAAACCAAGGCAAACACTGGCAATTTTAGAGCTGGTTTGGGTGGTTTATATACGGCTTATTTACATGCACACAAACACACGTATGTAAGATAATACGTACGTTGGTGAGAATGGGCAGGTCGCATCATCCCCTATCGAGATAAGAGATGGCTGGCCGGTTCATGTACAAATCATGACATCATCTGATTGGGTCACAATTCGGTACTCGTACATTACCTGCAAGTACATACAGGTAATTACGATCAAACGAGTTTTGTGTGTTTAACGTCACAAGGACGATTATTTGCCTGCCCTTTGGGGCGGTGACTGTCGTCAAGGGGTCTGAGCCCCTTTACCTCATACCAGTGAGTCCCCACACTCCTCTATATGACGTCACACTGAATATGACAGTTCAATCTATACTTTGTTCAATCTAAAAACTTTGTTTAATATATAATGTATGATCAAATTGTATGATGATGTCTATTTTATTTCTCTAAAAACACTCTTAGACTTCTATAATATGTAGAAATATGAAATCATGTATTAAATAAATAAAATATTTACATACTCAATCCAAATAGGAGAAAAAGTCCAAGCAAGGACAAAACATAATGTTCAACCAATCATATTAATAAAACAAAATAAATCGCAAGTACAAAATAACATATGAATATATAAAATACGATGCTCACATCAAGGAGAACAAGAGCAGAAAAATATGAAAATTAAGATGATCAAATGAGAAAAGAACAAATCAGGTGATTTTGAAACTTTCTGATTGGCCTATATTTTTCTCTCTTTCTATAGAAAAATCTAAAGAGAAGGGAGAAAAATGTAGGTTAATTCGTTAGAAATAATTTGAAAATAGGTGAGTTCCTGAAACAATAGAATTGGTGTTATGTACGAGTAAAATCACACGTATACGTCAAATATGACGTTAGCTGGTTTTAAACCTTTGAATTTGAAGCTGTAAAGCTGAGCCCCTAATCACTACGCCATGCAAATTCAGTAGAGAACAGGAACACCTTTATTTGATGAACAATACTGCAAAAATGAACGTAGAAGTTAGGTTACATTTAAATAAACGGAAATTGAAACAAATAGTTTCAATTTTTTTTATTTTCCAAGAAACCTTTAGACATTTTTCCTACAAGTATATTTTATATGTTCAAATTTAACTCGTAAATGTTTTAATCTGGATGTTGATTAAAATTTGAAATGTAAATGTCGGTAGCTTACTTGCCCGCCTCATCATTAGTGGAAAAGTCTCAAGAGATGACATGAGATTCTCAAGAGCTGAGTTATTAGAATTTAAAGAGTTCTAGGACAGAGGTGAAAGAAGGTAGCGGATAAAGCTTCTTTTGTTTCCTTGGGATGGACATTGATCAAAATAATATTTTAAGGTACAAATAATTGATAAAAAAAAATTTACGGTTGTACACATTGTATTTATCCTTTACAACTATACGCCACCAGTCGAACTCTCATGCGATTATTTTGGCATTGCCAAAAATTAAAAGTTGTATTTATTTTCCTCTGAGTTGTCTGAAAAACGAAACACTATCCACATTCATCGCATATTTTGACATTTTGATTTCAGCAGAAACTGCCAACATTTAACGTGGATTGGCCTCAGTTTTCAAAAATGCCTCGAGACCCTCCGTCGCAGAAAGGGAGGCCTCAAATAAAACGAAGATTCAGTTTGCAGCCGTCGTTCTTCAGTCGCGAAGACCACTCCTCGTCACCAACTGGCAGTCTTCATCGAGGCTCAGGGTAGGTACTCAAGCTCATTATAACTATACGTACTCGTTTGACCTGTCAAATATTTTATTTTGCAACTTAATGAATTTTCACTACAAAAATACCTTCGAAGCCGATAACCGGATAGGCACCAGAAGATGACTGTGTCGTCATAAAATGCGATTTTTATTTATGATGTGAAGAGAAGTTGAAGTGAAAGAAATGAATTGCGATAAATTTAAGATTCGCTGGAAATTCCAAGTTTTCGGTGTCTTTAATGCGTAGAACATACATTGGCTGCATGTTTTTCTTGAACCACATATTAATTTTTCCATTTTGTTGACCAGTTCAGAGACTGTGGGTTTTTCAAAACAGCATTGACCACCCGGAAATGTGCACGTTTCTTGGTCAAAATATTCCACATTAAGTTTGTTATTTGGATGGTCAAAGAAACAAATTAACATAATTTGACATTTCGTAATAAATTTTGGAGAATAGCCGGTTTATGACGTTAAAATTTGATACAAATCTCAATGCCTTGAGAAGAGTGGAAGTTAAACGTACCTAGCAGTTATTAGCCAAAACAGAATTTACGTTATGCCTCTTTTTCCACATCGGTTTCGTCACCTGCGTTTTATTCGAACTGGAACCCAAATTTGAATTTTTAAAATAATATGTATTTCTATTGCTGATGATGTCATGCTCCTGTTTATACGCCATTCTTAGTTGTGTTTTATTTCAATTTATAATGCCTGATTGACAAGTTTATTTATAGTACATGGAATTTCGCATTCTTCTTTAGTTGACATTTCCGGAATACGAATTAGATAAGAAAGAAGAATTAAAATATGTAAGTTAAAAAAGAATATCACCATTCATCACCATTAAAGAAGATGGAGTTGGAAATTAAGACGAAAACGTAATTTTCATCTCGTCCAAAATTGATCGGCTTCAGTATTCATTATGTATTTACATTATCAAACTACACACATTGCTACGTCCTTAAAACAATTTTAAGTTTGAAAAAATCAAGGGTAACGCGTATGGGTTCAAAACAATGGTCAACTTGTGTTCTCTCAAAATGAGAGAAAAACGTATTTTTCCAAAACAATGAATATTTTTTGTGAAATTTTCTTTAATACACAGAAAAATTTTCTGTATTAAAAATCTGTATAATAATTGTTCCCAGAGAGATTTTTTCCATTCTTACCTACTTGACTGCCACTTCTTGGATTCTTACCTTCAAACTCTTAAGATTTCTTCGATGCCAATAGAAGTAAGAAGCTACTGTGAAAGAAAAGTAAAAGAACTACTTTCCTATATATTTACCTTATTCCTTCATCTGTGAATTATTTATTGTTACAAAACATGTACTACATACTGAGATGTCCAAGGAAGTTTGACTAAATTTTTCAGCTTCAAACATGTCGGCACTCTGTTATCCAACAAACTATTTTATCATACCTAATTCTTGTTGGCAACCATTTGTTCCAGATATTAATTCTTTTACTCTTGTTTGTTGCTGTCAACAATTTTCTTTTATCCCAAATCAACATAGCAAAGTCCAAAATCTGGAAAACCAGAGAGTATTCAAGAACACTCAATACTACTTTCAGACATTAGAAAAATGAAGTATTTGAATCCTGTTAGTGTGAAAGAGAACCAAGAAACCCAGAAGATAACCAATTTATTACTTTTCCTTATCTTCCTTTACTTTTTTTATTTTATTCTGTATTCTTTTGTAAATCTTTCCTATTTTCTATGTATTGGCATTGGACTCCATTTTATTTTCTGCAGTCTTTTTTTAATTATTTTGTAAGAAGCAGGTGATCTTTTTGTTATATCAGTTGACCTAATAGATCCATTATGCCACCTTCTTCACTTCAAAAATAATGCTGGCGCAGTGAACATGTCTACTGCTTCAGATGTCAAAAGTTCTATTGTACAATCACCATCTCGTGCTGGTCTTGCTAGTGTTAGGGATTAAATCCTGTCACCTTCTTCAATTTCTTTAAATGTATAATGTAGTATTTTATTTAAATTTCTTCGTGATGACAATTATTCTTTTATGTCAGTATTAATGCTTAATAGTAATATGTTTTGTGAAGTCTATTCAGTTTTTCAAATTCTATTGAACTTGCAGTGTTAATTAAAGTCATATATGGCATGTTATTTTTATATTCTCCAAAGTGAATTTTAAAGTTGTCGACATATTAAAGCTCCTGAAAGTTCATAGTAAGATTTGTTAAAATGTTACAAGTGACGACATTAATTCTGAAGATATAGTAAAGATTATTGTCTATCTTTAGGTCTATTGAGAAAGCAACCGATATAATGACATTCTCAATTTTGAAGGTATAGTGCGATTAATTTTGTCTGTCTTTTCTGGCCCCTGACACATAAATCTGATTTATGGTTTGTGTAACTAGTGTCGAGTAGAATAGTCTGAAGATATAGTAGGTCTGTTTTGCTGACAAAAGGGTGTTTCATAACAATTTTTATTGACATAGGAGGTAGTAACATTAATTGTTTTTTTCATATTTAACTTCAATTGTATCATTTTTCACCTCCTCACTTAATTACCTTCTTTGAGTCCATTAAAGTTTATAAGTTCTCTTAAAGTAATACACTTGTCACATTACGTCATTTCCACGTGTTTTCTTTTATTATAAATATATGTTTTTGTGTTTCTATGTTCTGTCTTTGGTTGTCAACATGTTAACCTCTGGGGGGAGACTGTTCCCATTTGACTTGGTTAAATTGAACTGCATTATTAATTTTTATCATCTTTTCATTTTAGTTGGTTCATTCCCTTTTTCACCCTATTTAGCAAAATCTATCTTTTGGATCATACGATGTCAAATGTTATCATTTTAGGAAATGTTTAGTCTCCTGTTGTCTAAACCTTTTGGTCTTTGAACCTGTTATGCATACTTGATATGTCCTCCCATAAAAATATATTTGGAGCCGGTGATGACCATAGAATTGTAAAATTCTTATTGTTTGATTTTGTTGTCATCTGGGACATCACAGTACAGTTTGTCTGCAAGTTTAAAGACGTAACTTCTAGGATCTATTTCTAGGTTTGAGAAAACCAAAAAGTTAATTTTACAAAATGTTGGAAATGCTTTCTTTCTAAGTTACAGCCTCCTGAAGTGGAGGAGGGAATCAAAAATATGCTGTAACTTCTCAAACAATTAACAAAAATAAACAATATTTAGTCTGAGGAAATAAGTTTTTGTGTTATTCATTTTCATCTAGCTTTAAACGTTTCACGCTCATTCAGAAGGGGGAATCGAGAGCTGTTATGTTTATCTTTTTAAACTTACGATGTATCATAAAATGAGTCCAACTTCCTAATTTGGGAAGCAAAAATTCACGGAACAATTTTAATAAGTTGATTTCAATGAATGAAAACCCACTTAAAAACTCCTATGCTGTCAACATTACAAGTAAAAGTAGGTTTTCAAACATGCACTTAGAAATTATCATAACATCATATACCTTATATTTTAGTCAATAGTAACCAAAATAAGTAAGATTAATTCAGAGCCTATTGACCGTTTCAATTGTCCATAGACATGAACTGTGAGGCCAGTTGCAACCAGATTTGGTCATCTGTTAGGCTGCGTTTGAATCAAAGGAACAAGCGAACAACGAATGTTTTTTTTTTTATTCGTTTGGTGTAAACAACCATCAAACAAACCAATAAGAACGAACGGAAGTCGCTACCCGAGCGAACAGCAACGAACATCCTGTAACTTTGTGATTGATAAATAATAAGGCGACCATTCACGTAACTGTGTTTAATAGCAACTAAAATATGAAAACTACACGGACGATAATATCACAGTGAATATACGAATAGGTTGGAGAGTGTACACAATAGACGGAAATATAAAAAGGTACATACACACAGATGGTAACTGAACGTCATGATATACAAAATATCTAACACCCTCTCCTAGTTTTCATAGTCAAATAAATCTAGTAAAATATTAACATAAGCACAATAAATTTCTTAAATTTACAAAAACAGGTTTACTCAACGACTTGGTAAGAATATCGGCTAAGTTATCACATGAACTAACTTTAACAACTTGAATTTGGCCACGTTCGACCGCTTCATGAACAAAATGGTAATGCACTTCGATGTGCTTTGACTTTTTGGTAAAATTACCTAACTTTGCGATACAAACAGCTCCTAGATTGTCTTCAAAAATACGAACAGGCTGTAGAGATTCTGATGGTGTCAACTGCTTACATACACCAAGAAGGTAAATAACCTCGGTAACCGCCTCCGATAACGCGATATACTCAGCGTGAGTAGATGATTTAGTTACATTGCCCTGTTTTTTGGCTTTCCACAAAATTGGATTGCCGTACATACGGATGACAAATCCAGTTGTGGACTTACGATCAACAATATCTCCGGTTCAGTCAGAATCTACGTAGGCATCTAAACCAGGTAAATCACGATTACAGCGATATGTCAATTTCAAATCTCTGGTCTTATAAAGATACTTCAAAATTCTTAAGGCATAGGCAAAATGTGTATGATCAAAGGCTGACTGGTACCTACTTAAATAATTTACACTGTAAGTTACGTCAGGGCGAGTGCCTGCACTTACATACAAAAGAGCACCAATTAAGTTTCTAAATTTTACGTTAAAATCTGGATTTTCGGACTTTTCCAGTTTTAAGTGCATCTCCATTGGAGTGTCAAACAGTTTCGAATCTTTAATATTATACTTATTTGCAAGTGACTCAATATAGCGCTTCTGACTGAGAGTCATTACTTTATTTTCGATATCATAATTAATTTCAATGCCCAAGTATGAGCTTACTTTATTCATGTCCTTCATTTTAAAATGCTCAGCGAGCTTGCGTTTAATGTTTATAATTTCTTTAGCGCTTTTACCACAAATTAATAAGTCGTCTACGAATAAAATAATAGTAATAAAATTTACTTTATCTCTGGTACAGTGTAGGCAATAATCAAATTTATTACGTTCAAAGCCCAAAGTTGAAATAAAACTATTAAAACATTCGTACCAGTTCCTTGGGCTTTCTTTCAAGCCATATAAAGATTTCTTTAAATGAAGGACACTTCTGCTATCAGTTACGTTACTATATCCGAAAGGTGGCTTTACATAAACTTCAGAGACGATAGGGCCATTTAAAAACGCTGTCTCTACATCCATTTGATGAATGGTGTGGCCTTGTTGGCAACAAAAGGAAAGTAATAATTTTAAAGTACAGATACGAGCGACGGGAGAATAAATATCATCCAGTTCATCATCCTGCTGGAAACCTCTCACAACTAGTCGAGCCCTATACGATCCATCAGACTTAACCTTATACACCCACTTCACATCCAATGCCTTTTTACCTTGTGGCAGAAGAACTTCTTCCCAGGTCTCGTTCATTTCTAAGTTATTAATTTCCTTATCCATGGCTTTCTGCCACAAGTCAGCTTCGGGACAAGAGACGGCTGCCTGATACGTATCAGGTACATCGGCAGAACAAAAGTTAACATATACGACACAATCTTTCAGCTTTGCCAGCGTTTCCTTTTTACGAGTCGACCTACGAAGTTCTTCACTAGCAGACGCTTGATTATCGTTAACATTCTCCGGAGAACTAATTGAAGGCTCCTGTCTATTTAGACTTTGGCTATTAGACTCCTTACTCGTTACTTGATTATCTGGAGATCTAATTCCTGAGCTCGGCAAAGTATCAGGTTCACTCGATTCACTGGGTTCATCCCTATCATCCCGCAGTGTAATACATTTTATAGTTTGGTCAACAAAATTAACATGACGAGTCACAATTATGCGGTTATTAACCAAGATATGGTAGCCAAGGTCAGTATAACCGAGTAAAATGCCGCAATCAGCCTTGCGATCCCACTTAGTATTACGTTTTTCATCAGGTATCCGAGTAAAAACACGACTGCCATACAATCTAAGATTACTAACATCGGGTTTTTTCTTAAAAAATATTTCATACGGTGTTCTACGTTCGATGGTGTTAGCTAACGACCTATTAGTTAAGTAAGCAGCCGCAGTTACACATTCTGGCCAAAATTTTCGAGCTACTCTAGCCTCAGCCATAAGGCACCTAGCCTTATCCATTAAAATTCTATTATAACGTTCTGCCATGCCGTTGAGCTCGTGCACGTAAGGTATACAGGGTCTCATATAAATTCCACGGTTCCGTACAAAATCTTTTACTTTTTGATTAATATATTCAGTTCCGTTATCGCATCTAAGTTCTTTAATTTTTTTGCCAGTCAGATTTTCTACTAAATTTACATATTCAACGAGATAATCATAAACTTCTGACTTGGCCTTTAAACAATATATTTTGACTAATTTACTGTAATCATCAATAAATGTAAGGAAATACTGTTCACCACTGTGCCCAATGCTATGTGGACCATTAACGTCAGTGTGAACGATTTCTAAAATATCTTTAGCTTTTTCTCGATTATTATTAAACGGTACATTATTCATTTTATTTTGCAAACAGATTGCACATTTCATTGTTTCAGATTCTAAATATTTTGGAGCTCCGTCCAATAGCTCATCTTCACATAAAATTTTTAATTTTGAAAAATTTATATGCCCTAACATTCGATGCCATTTTTCTTTAAGAGACATTACATTTGTTGACGTTACATTTACTTTAGGATTTGGCATTTCATTTACGTTACTGGACGGTTCACAATTTTTAAAACTTTCTAAGTAATATAAATTATTACGTTTTTGTGCAATCGCTATTAGTTCTCTTTTAAAATTAAAAATTTTGGCTACATTACCATGCTCAATAATCGTATTTTTATCAGCTATTCTACCGGAACTCAACAGATTTGAGCCCATTCCTTTTACATACAGAACCTTATGAATGTCTACAGAGATAAATCTGTCGTCTACTTTAAACCAGACCTTAACAGTTCCTATTTTTGAGGCTGTTAATTTCCTACCATCTCCTACTGTTACATCGACACGATCATTTAGTACAGAGAAATTTGAAAATAAAGATTCATCGTTTATAATATGGTTAGAGCAACCACTATCCAACAACCAAACAATACAATTTCCATTTTCGACATGAACGTTTGTATGCTTATCAATAGAATACACATTTACCTCAGTAAGAAAACAATTACCGCCATCTTGATCATATTGTTGCGAGTATGAATTTCTAGCATTGTTATAACCTGCTCTACGTGTAAAATTTGACCAATTTGTTCGACCATAGCCCCTGCCTCGAATGCCAGCCCTTGAACCTCGACTATGACTGCTTTCTGCTTGACCGGAATTGTCACCACCCAACACAGGACACTCAAAACGGCGATGACCCCGCTCTCCGCACTCGAAACACGTAAATCCTGACCCATTTCTACTGCCACGACTTTCTGAATTTGCCACAAAAGCTTGTGAATTCACACCACCATCACTGGCCGTTGCACCGTTGCTGGCAGTGGCACCTTTAGTTTTAACAGTAATTTTATATTTAAGGTATTCAAAAACATTTTCATCGTCTTTTAAAACATCAACCAAGTCACCCAAATAGGCTAGTGACTCAGGTAAGGCACGAATTAAATAATTAGCCTTCTCATCTTCGTTTACTTTGGCACCAGATGCCCTAAGTTTGTTTACTGCCTTCTCAAAATCATTGAAAAATTTGGTTGAGTCAGAGCTGTCGTCTAAACGAATACTCTCTAATTTACGACGAGAGATGATTTGAAGTGCTGTTGACGTTTTCAGATAAAGATTGTCAAATTTGGACAACATACCAAACGCAGTAGTTTCAGAATACACCAATTCGAGCTGTTCATTTGTTATGGCACTTACGATAAAATTTTTCGCCTTGACCTCCATTTGGTTCCATTTGTCATCTGGGTCTGTGACAGCTTTCCTACGTTCTGCCACAACTTTACACTTCTTCAGATCCAAGAATAAGAGCATACGATACTTCCACTTTTCGTAATCAGTACCATTGAACAGTGGAATTGCTACATCATCGCATCGAAAAAATGATGCCATTTTAATAAGGCAGAAAAAAAATTGGTAATGAGCAGCCTAAAAACGGTTTACAAAATTTTCACAATTCAACCTGCCACGGATTAACTACGCTCCGCTATCATGATAAATAATAAGGCGACCATTCACGTAACTGTGTTTAATAGCAACTAAAATATGAAAACTACACGGACGATAATATCACAGTGAATATACGAATAGGTTGGAGAGTGTACACAATAGACAGAAATATAAAAAGGTACATACACACAGATGGTAACTGAACGTCATGATATACAAAATATCTAACAGTGATTATAGGAAAGTATCGAACGAACAGCGAATGTTCGTTTGGTTCAGACGCAGGTTCAGAATAGTGCATAATTGGGTTTTTTTTTTTTTTCAAAATTTCATGTCTATATCGGACAAAAATAGCATCCTGTATCTTGTTTTACAGAAAATTTATTGTATTTTTGTCTTATATAAAGTACTACATTATAATTATGAATTAGAGCTTTTAGTTATAAAATTTTCCTTGAATCATGAAACAAAAATTGTATCCACCCAACGCCTGGGTCTTTTGATTAATGAAGTCAGTTTTAATCGGTATAGTTTCATGAATGAGAACCTGCTTAAAAAGTTATACTTTTCTTTTTTTGTGATATTAGGAGTAACTTGGTAGTTCTTATGATATACATAATTGAATATGAAGTTATTCCCTAAGGTTATGTCTGGTAAATTATAACGGATGGGTACTGGAATTCAGTGGCGAAACTAAGAGCGCATCAAGGTGAGTCTGGCGTTACCAAAAAATGTTTTGGTCCGACCAGTTTCCCTAGAAATTAAAATAAAATTGATTAGTACATTTCATGTTTTATTTAAAAAAAATAAAACTCATCAATTGTGAAAAACAATAATTATTACCTAACTTCAAATTGCTGTTTACACCACCCATACTCATGCATCATCTGTTGTTGCTGCCACTTCTACTCTCTAAAGTTATAACCTTGAATTATACTATATTACCAAGAAACAAATGATACAATCGTGGGTGGTCAGTGATTTAAATATAGATAAGTTCGAAGTTGAGTATGAGAATTGTAAAATCTTTCTATATTAATTTTGAATAAATTTTGTCTTTTTAAAAAACAATGTTAATTATGGGTAATCAGGTATTATTATTTTATTAATAATCGCCTATAAGGGCTTTGACTCTAGTTTGTGGTTCCTTTTCTCTTTTATTTCAATTAGGTTTTAAAGGTATGGAATACCTTGTTGTGAGATATATTCTCACCAGAAGGAAATTCTACAGAATTTAAGCGTGTTCAGCCACTTCGTACACAAGTACGGGTAAGCCAGAACCAGTAGAGCCGTTTCGGGTGGTTCATATACGGCTTATTTACACGCACACTAAGACACGTACGTAAGAATATATGTACGTCTGTGAAGGTGGCCAGGTTGCATCATCCCCTACCAAGATAAGAGATGGCTGACTGGTTCATGTACGGATTGTGACATTGTTTCATTGTGTCATGATTCGGTACTCGTACATTACCTGCATGTACTTGCAGGTAATTACGATCAAACGTATTTAGTGTGTTTAACGTCACAAGGACGATTATTTGCCTGCCCTTTGGGGCGGTGACTGTTGTCGAGGGGTCCGAGCCCCTTTACCTCATACCGATGAGTCCCCACAGCTACTCCCCCCCAGTTTTTGCGTCGCAAAAATGATCAAAATGCGCAAGGCCTGGGGGGACGTGCGTGTTTTACTTCCACCTCTGGTTGGCCTCCCATTTTGCCAGGGCGCTACCTACTGCAGCCCCGACACTCGTAGGATTCCCTACAGTCGTGTATCCGGGCCAGGTAATTTGCCCGGCTGTCCTCTCCCCTACGCCTTGGTGGTACGTTTTTTGAGCAGGTGTAGGGGTGATGACAGGAGTGAAGGGGCAGCAGACGTTTAAACGTCGGCTTCCTTAACATCGGGGAGTTTAAATTCCCCGATGTCCAGGTGGCCATCTTATCTTTTTTGTTTGTGGCCATCTTGGCCGTGAACAAGAACCTCATCGGCTACCTTTTTTCCTCTGGTTTCAGCTCCGGCTTTGGGGGTTCTGGAGTCAGAGTCGATTCCTTCGGAAACCAGGAAGGAGAGATTATTGGAGGCAGCGGAGTTGTCATTTCCACTAAGACATTGTCTACTGGAGGAGCCGTGTCCATTAGCAGCTCCTCCTCTATCCGGTCCAGCTCCGTCTTCTGCTCAGTCTTCCGCTGAGTTTGTGAGAACTCAGCAGTTTCCTGGACAATTTGGGAGGTTGTGGACTTCAGGATAGTATTGGTTGGCAGCGACATTAGAATAGGTTATTGAGGAAAAGGAACCAAAAATATTATTTCAGAGAACACGTCCAAGATCTATGGCAGTTTTGAAACGGGTGAATTTACTGCTGTTTTCAATTTACCATTACAGTTTCGTTTCATTATTTTCACATCTTCTTATCAGTATGTAGAGGGGATAGCGCTTAAAATTCTCGGCCGTATGCAAGTTTTCCGGTTAAGTTCTGATCGGTTTAAGCAAAGTTATGTCTGAAATAAACTCATAGAATATATTTTTTGAATTTTTATTACAAAGGAATCTCCGCTTGTGACGTCACAATGTTGAGATTATCTTTGTTTTTAATGGTAAACACACATTGCGATGTTTATTTCCGTATCGCACGTGGATTTGTTTATTCCTATTGTTTTCTTTTTGTTGGCATTCCTCGTTTGCTTATCTTCGGAGTTTCTTTTGTCTCACAGAGTTCCGATTTTTGTCGCATATTTTTTAGCGGGCTTAAACTTACGTAGCGGATATTACTTTTTTGGGAGTAAATTTTATTTTCTTCGCATTAACCTCTCAGACATGCGAGAAGGATGGGAATTTTTGCATTTTTTACTGCCTAGAGGCCTGCCTCTTTTTCGTGGGCTTATGGGGGCCTCCGGATCGAATGTTTTAGTGGTAACATCGTCCGAAAATCTTACAGACTTTTTTGATGTTTTCTGTTGTGAATTATTTATTTCACATTTTTCGACGGATTCTTCTGTGTTTGTTGGTGAATTTGTCTGTATATTTTCTACGTTCTCCCTCTGCAACCTTTTTATTCTTTTATCGTCACTTACCATGTATGCAGGCTTCAATCGGTCGATTGAAATTGTTCGAGGTTCGCCTGCAATGAGTATCACAAAGTTTTTCTCATCTCGTGATACTACTTTGTAAGGACCAGCATATGGTTTCTAAAGCGCAGATCTCATTTTTTTGTCTCTAACAAATACGTGTGAAGTATTGGCCAAGTGTTTCGATATGTAAATCTTGGGCTGGCCATGGCGAGCTGCCTGTTTTAGGAAATTGTTGGCATCATTTCTTATGTTTTGTACCATGATTTTGGGGCTAACTTCGTTCGATTCTGTGAAGAAGTCCCCTGGAAGGCGTAGCCCTTTGCCAAATGATAGTTGCACTGCAGAGTGACCTGTATCAGTTTGTAGGGGAGATCGAAGGCCTAAGAGGATGGTAGGGAGTACTTCTACCCATCTCTTTGTATCATGTGACATGATAGAGGCTTTGAGAGCTCTATGCCATCTCTCAATTTTGCCATTGGCTTGAGGATGGTAAGCTGTGGTATGACTGTGTTGAACAACAAGCTTATTGGACAGCTCTTTAAAGAGCGAGCTCTCAAATTGGCAAAATGGTCTGTAATTATGACTTCTGGTACGCCATACCTCACAATCCAGGTATCGTATAACCTTGCAGCTACTGTAGGAGCTGACATCTCATGTAGAGGGATTGTTTCTGGCCATCGTGTTGCCCTGTCTATTATCGTCAACAGGTATCTGTGTCCTTGAGATGGTGGCAATGGGCCTACCAAGTCCATATGTACTGTTTTAAACCGCTCCGTTTGTTTGAAGGATTTGAGGGGTGAGCGAGTGTATCTTCCTACTTTGGATTCTTGACAGTTCAGGCAACTGCGAGCCCATTTGTTGAAGTCAGACTTCATTCGTGGCCATACAAACCTTGCTGAAATTAAAGCACTACATTTTGGCCCAGCATGTGACAGATTATGTACACTGTTGAATGACAACCTGCGATATTTTACCGGTAGAAATGGCCTATTCATAACTGTACTGATGTCACATGTTAATAAAACATCAGTACCGGGAATTTTTAGCTGTCTCAATTTGAGAGTAGTATCATTGTTCGATAACAACTCTTGCAATTCTGCATCCTTAAGCTGTGCTTTAGCTATTTCAGCATAAGGTAATTGGACAGGAGCCAAGATAGCTTTGATTCTACTCAAGGCATCAGCTGGAGTGTTAAGTTCTCCACTTATATATGGAATGTTGGTAGTCAATTGACCAATATAGTCTAATTGTCGCGCTCTTCTCGGCGATGCCGGTTCTGTTTTTTGTGTGAAGGCATATGTTAGGGGTTTATGATCAGTATACACAGAAAAACATCTACCCTCTAATTGGTGCCTGAAATGCTTCAACGCAGCAAAAATTCCGAGAAATGCCCTATCGTAAGTGCTATAGTTCTTTTCTGATTTTGAGAGCTTCCTCGAGAAGAAAGCTAGCAGTAACTTCTTGTTGTCTTTATCCAATTGGTACAGGGTTGCACCAATAGCAAAATCAGATGCATCGGTACTCATGCATAATGGCAGACTTTTGTCTGGATGAGCCAATAGAGTTGCATTTGCCAGTGTATCTTTGATCTTCTCAAAGGCCTATTTGGCTTCTTCATTCCATTCGAGTGGAGTCTTATCTTTCTTTTTACTTGTCTTCATTAGTGCAAACAGCTTACTTTGTTTGGCTGCTGCATTCTTCATGCAACATCTACAGAAGTTCACCATCCCCTAGAAACGCCTGAGTTCAGCGACATTTGAGGGTTTTGGGAAGTTCAATATTGGCTCTACCTTGGTCTTCAAGGGGGAAATGCCTTTGGTCGAGACTTTGTAGCCGAGGAAGTCAATTTCAGTCTGTGCATATAAGCTTTTACCTACGTTGATAGTAGGCCCGGCAGTGTGTGGTAGTGATATTTTCATACATATTATTTCAAAATATTATCGTACTTTATTAATTCGTATTTTCCCACATTATTCTTCATATTTCTGTCTACTTCCACTTCCTTTCATTCACATCATTTAAGACTAGTTTAAACTTGTCTTTCAAGTCTTGACTTGTCTGATGACATCACCTCTGGTACACCATAAACTGTTTTTGTCTATATTCCATGATGTCATTATTACTCTTACATTGTTCATACTTTGTAATAATCTGTTCACCTTTTTATAATAATATACTCTTAAACTACTATTGTGTTTATTTGTAACAACTAAACCATTACAGGTACCAAATAACACCTGAAGGTATAACTCTCTAAAAATTAAGGTATCACCAATATTGAAATTTCCTAAACCCACAAATGTGGCAGAACTTCAAAGGTTCCTAGGAATGATCAATTTTTACAGATGCTGTATAAAAAATGCTGCTTCCAAACAAAGCAAACTGTTTGCACTTATAAAAACCAACAAAAAGCTTGACAAAGCACCTATTGAATGGAATGCAGAGGCAGAAATAGCATTTGAAAATACAAAAAACATGCTAGCCAATGCAACGTTACTAGCTCACCTGGATGACAGTTTTCCACTACCTATGTATCTCAACAGACACATCCAATTTTGCAATTGATGCAACCTTATACCAAATAAAGGATGATACCAACCAACCACTAGCCTTCTTCTCGAGGAAACTTTCCAAAACTGAGAAAAATTATAGTACTTACAACCAGGAGTTATTGGCCATAAATGCAGCAATACTGCATTTCAGACATCATGTAGAGAGTAAATGCTTCACTGTATATATGGACCATAAACCAACACCATATGCCTTTGAACAAAAAAGTGAACATGCCTCACCTTGCCAAATAAGACAGCTTGAATTCACTAGTCAATTCACAACTGACATAAGGTACATCAAAGGAGAGCTGAACAAATCAGCTGATGCCTTAAGTAAAATCGAAGCTATCACAACTCCATCTCAGTTACCATATGCTGAAATTGCAAAAGATCAGATGGAAGATGAAGAATTAGAAAAATTACTATCTTTTAACACCACTGATCTTAAACTAAAACTGAGAAAACTTCCAGACATAGAAATACTATTAATTTAAGATGTGTTAACAGGTAAAGAATGCTCATTTATTCCATTAAAATACAGAAAAATGGCATTCAACAGTGTGCACAATGTATCACACACTGGATCTCATAGTACTACAAAACTCATGACCTCAAGATTCATATGGCCCAAAATAAACTCAGATTATAACAATTGGACCAGTGCTTGTCTAAATTGCCAGATTCTTGAAATCTGCTTTCAAAAGATTTAGACCAACTGATCAGTTTAAACACCTTCACATAGATTTAGTGGGTCCATTACCCCCATCACAAGGACATAAATACCTCCTTACGATGATAAACTGTGCCAGAAGCAATCCCATTAATTGAAATGTCAGCATAAACAGTAGCTAATCAATTATACTTAAACTGGATAGCTTGATTTGTAGTATGCCAAAGCATGACAACCGACTAAAGTAGGCAATTCGAAAGCCAATTATTTAATGAACAAACTGAAACCTTGGGTGCTTTACATCGGGTTACTACAACCTACTACCCTCAATCAAATGGAAAAGTAGAAAGGTGGCATAGAGCTCTCAAAGTTTCTGTAATAGCCACTGTATAAAAAGATGGATTAAAATCTTACCAACCATCTTGCTAGGCTTACAATTGATCCCTCAGCCGCTCAATTAGCACTAGGCAAAGAATTACACTTGCCAGGTATTTTTTCATAGACTCAAAAGAAACAAACGCCAAAAATTAAGTAAAAAACATAAAAGATGATGTTGATCAGTTCCTTAAGCAAGCACCTACACAAAGTGAACAAAAACCTTACCTATCAAGACACTTAGCTACAATATCACATGTGTTCTTATAAGAGGAAGAAATGATACGAGTTTTACAAAAACCCTATACTGGGCCATGTAAAATAATTGAAGTAATTGACAGAACAGAAAAAATGTTCACAATACTTATATCAGGATAGGAAAAGAAGGTGTTGATAGATCGGGTCAAACCAGCATTCCTAATAAGTGAAAATTTGGAATTGGACAAAATAATAATTGAAAATAAAAATAAAAATACACAGAAAATTGACGAAAAAGGTGGAGAAATAAATACAAATTCTGACTCAGAAAATGCAAAACATGAAAAACATACAGTGACATAGTAAAAACAAACATAAAAAATAAGAAAATAGTCAGATTAAATGATAAAATAATAACTCATACATATAATTCTGAAGACCCAATCAAGCCTAAACAAAGAGGCAGGCCAAATGGAACAAATAAAAAAAGCAATCAGAAACCAACAAAAGCATCACCTCGATTTTGCGGAGAATGAAAATATATATAGGTATAATGAAAATCATACTCTTATCACGCACGTGCGTTAAAACATATCCATACGTTGACCTTCAAATCGAAGGCGACATAAAACACACGAAACACTATAGAATGATGTCACAAACAGCTGATTGCAAAATGAGAAATGAACCAAATATTTACAACAACCAACAAACAAAAATCTTTCGCTTGTCAGCTATTACTCAAAGCATCACTTTTAGTTCAATTAGAACTGTTTGCTTTGAATTCAATCTTCTTTTAAATTCTCTCATATTTCTTCTTTAAACGTCTCAATTTCTTACCATGTCCACAACTACCAATATGGAAGTTGATCAGCTCCTCGATTATGAAGAAGAAATTTTACTCTCTGATGCAGCCAAACCTCTATTACCTACCAACAACAATTCTCAATCCTCAGAGAAAGTTGCCAATGTTGGATCAATTCTCAATGAAATGATGCAACTAACCCCAAAAATTTCTCCATTTTCTTTGGACCAATCGGCGGCTTGTTCCTCTGTGGCTAAAACCACAGAACAACCTGTTGCTAGGAAGGTGAGCAATCTCCTCACCTCTAAAAACCAGGCTATCTTTAAAATTCCTTAACCAGAGCTGAAATTTTCAAATTTCAAATTCTCCACCTCTGCTTTTGATAATAAGCATAATCACACTGGCATTTCCAAATTGCCTTATAATCCAATTCCTTAAAATATCCAGGCAAATAGACAGGGACATCACACACGTGGAAATAAGAAATGTGGTGCCCAATTAAGAATTAAATATCAACAACACTGTAGACTTTCCTACTACAATGGGACTATCACAGGACATACCCTCTGTGTGGCCCTCAGAGACTTGATCTTTGGAGGGAATGCAAACCCTTGCAACAATGCGAGGCCACCTACCAGATACAAATAAATGATCCATGGGTACTCCCAGACTTCATAATTGAGTCATTCCACTGGCTGTGAAACTGGGGGGAGTAGCTGTGGGGACCATTTTCCTCTTCTCCCTTGGGGTTTGGCCCCAGTTGACAGATTGTGGACTTGATCCATCACCAAGTCTACGCACTTAAGTTTACGGATGTTAAAAAATAAACGTATGTTTGTAGCACATGGGCTAGTGGACAAACTACAAAATTCATTCTCCGTTTAGTTTTAATGCCACAAACATAGCCTGATGTGAACACATGTACGTAAATATAGGTACAGTGGTTAAACGCAAGGCTAAGTAATAAACACGTTCCTATCTTTTCCAATACTTATGGATAACATGCGTGTATAGCCTAACCTGTATGCTAGCAATGCCTATTGTTAGTTGCCAGTTTCTGATGTTATAAAAGGTTAGTTGCCTTGCCAAAACAGTAAATAAAGGAACCCGCAAATCCATATTAAATGCATGTGGGTATCAGGTTTAATCACATATACCATCTAGGTGCACATATTTATTGACCAATGTGTTCCAAACACCCTTCCCAAAAGTTCGTTTTTTTAAAGGCTTTGATGAAATAAAAAGTAGCAAATTTTGATACGAATTCAAAAAATTATCTTTTATACATGGGCACTTGCAACTTTAATTTCTTGTACATCTCGATTGATTTCTTGCCGGGTTGATTAATTTCTGGCATATGTTGGCTACTTTCAGTTTTTATTTCTCGCTGAGAACTAAATACCATATTTTTCAAAAACATTCTGAAAACAAGCAAACTGCAAAAAATTGAAAATACAATTTTTGTTTAAAAAAAAAATTATTAATTATTATTTGGAACTGACGAAAAAAAAAAAAAAATCATCACCATTTTTGGGGGCCAATGGGGGGTGTTGCAAAAAATCGTGTATGACACACCTGCAAAGTTGGTGATTGATGTGTGTGATTTGCAACACGTTTATATCAAAATTACCTACTTTTAGCATTTGTATCCCAAATAACCATATTTTTTATATTTTCAATAGAAAATGTGCCCGTTGTGGCGTCAATAATGAGTTTAGAGCGATTTTATTTTAATATTTTTTCAAACATATGAATTTTTCCGTCTCTTACCGTACCTGTTATGAAAGTAGTAAGCCATATTACAATTTTTCTTTCTTGAAGAGAGATAAACTGCAGTTTCATAGTTCCCTTACATTGTTTTGAACCTTAATAAACTAGGTGTGATTAAAATATGGTTTGCTTTATTCTGTACTGTATAGTATTTTTCATTTTAAATCGGTTCTGAAAATGGTTTATATTGAACATAAACAAGAGATATTTTTTGAGAAAGTTTTCGAATTCAAGAATAATTTGGCTTATTTTAATTCAGTCTGCATGTGTGCTTCGTTAATTTGTATGAAACCAAACATCGTGTTATTTTCCCCGCTGGAAATGTGTAATCTTGATGATCGGTTCGGTTTTTCTTGTGCCATGATGATATGAAAACATTTTCCTTTCACTTTTGAATATGTCCGTTCATTCATTATAAGATTTTTGCACCAATGAAAAATAACATGTTAAAATTTGTTTATTAATTTATTTGAGTTGTTTTTTTTTTTTTTTTTTTTTTTTTTTAAATACAAAATAAAAAAATTATAATTAATAAATGCGCGTTTTTCGGAATGGATTCATGTGGTGAAAAGACAAATCGGCTGTTGTAGGACGATGTTTCGCGATGAAGGTATCGATTGCGGGTTGGTATACATAATAATTATTTTGACCTTGTTCAAAACACGTAGTGGTAAGATGGCAGGGTTGGGTAGTAAGCAGTGTGGTATGCGTATGGCAAAGGCTTGGCATAGTTATAGGCGTAAGAGGAAACCGTTGGGTAGGTGTAGTAAGGATACGAGTAAGCGTACGACGAGAAAACTGGAACATAACAAAAAACATTATGATTACCTATATACATGTTTTGAAAATTAATTGTTGGTCAAGTGGTTGTGAGCAGTGACATAATATAGGTACATAAACTACTAAAAACATATTTCGATCAATTTACCAGCAAATTTCTTATTTCTTTGGTGTTCGTCGATTACTTCTCCTTGTGCCGATTTTTCTGGCTCTATTGGTTGGGGGGCTGGTTTTTCGTTTGTGAGTGTATCACTGGCTGCTGCGATAGCAATGAAGCAGGTGATGAATGCAACAAAAAAGGCCTAGAACCGAAGATGTATCAGTCAGACGGAAAGAAAAAGATCGAACGAGAAAAATGAAATCATCTCGACTGTATTGTGTATAATGTATAGGTATATGCTTATATTTATCCGCAGTGAGGATGAATAAAATAATTGAGAGTAAAGTTAGATAGAGCATTGTCTACTGGGATGTGTTTTCCAGAATTAATCTAAAAAACGATCCAAAAAATTCAATGTTTTTCTTGAATACTTCCCTACTGAATTTATTCTCTATTTTTTATTAGCAACTAGGTACACTATTTTCAGCTTGATTTCGGTTATTTCTGTCTGTAAGTATGTTAAGTTTTTATTTTCTGACTGAATAGCTTTTTGTTGTTGACTTACCGGGATTATTCGAACAACAGTTTCGAAAACCAAGGTTTTTTTGTTTAAAAAAAAAAAAAAAAAAAAATTATATCTGAAATATTACATGTATTTCACTAAAAATAACTAAACCTTTAAAAATTACACGAATTCGTACAAAAATTAGGAATTTTTAGTCTCAATGCGCCAACTTGATGAGTGAATCCCCAATTTGCGCAGTTTTTTGTTAAAAAACTAGAAGTTCTGTAATAATTAATTACAGAGTAATAAAAATAAAAGTTTCATAAAAAAATTAAAATAAAACGAAAATTAAATAAAAAATTGCGAATTGCAGTTTAATATTCAATTAATCAGCTCGTCCGCGTGAAAGAAAATTACTCATACCTCCTTACCCCAAATTTCGAAATAAAATGGAAAAATTATCAAGTAGAAAACCATAGTTTTACGAGAATTTTACTGAATCAAGGTGAATTTTGTTTTAATTTATATTTTTGTGGTATTTTTAAAGAAAATAAAATGACAAGAGGGGTCCATGTATGGTAGCATCATATAGCATCATAGAATTTCATAACTCTAAGATCTCTTTTATGGGAAGTTATTTAATTTTTACGAAAAAAATGCATTACTACGTCAAAAGCTTCAGCTAAATGTTAACTGCTAGTTCAATTTATTTCAAAAGCTTACGTTTTCGCTTCTCCGCCTCTCCTAATTTCCTTAATATGACGATGTCTCTACATCGAATAAAACAGTCACATTTATTTCGACTTGCAGAAGTATAAATTTAAATTTTGAATCATTGAGACTGTAACCAAATGACAGATCTAAAGCAGCTTACTATCAAAATATTAAATATAATATTATTCTGAGTACAATGAGATTGTTTCACAATCGAAGTAAGTACAATATTTCGACGAGCTCTATTTTAAGTGAGATTTATAATTTATTACAACTGCAAATTATGTTATTTGTTTTAACTTAATTTTGAAATACCTATTAATCAATTTTATTCTAGTTTTGAATGTCGTCAAAGAAATTTTGTTTTAATTGCGTTAAAGGAAAATGAAAGAACTCGAAACATTAAATCTATATGATCAGAAATTAACAGTTTTTCTGGCTGCAAGCTGGATATAAAATTTCGTTTTTTACAAAAAATTTGTTACAATAAAATAACTAGAAAAGTCATATAAAAAACAAAGAGAAAAGAAAAAGGATTGAAAAATAATACTTACAACTTTATTGAATACCATTTTTACAGAATTTGTTTTGTTTACTAGTGTAAGCAACGAAAAAAACAACTAAAAGCTAAGTCGTTAAAACGAACTCAATAATGACCGCAAAATGCACAAAGCACAAATGATACCTTATGCTCGGCTCTTTGGTCATTTTATACGAAAATTTAGTGTTAGAAAAAATATTTTAAAAATGCCTGGGTGCGTCAGAAAACAAAGTAGAAGGGAAGAAATCAAAGCAAAACCGGGTTTAAAAAGAGACAGAGAGGAGACAATCAGTGGGAAATATCATGCAACCCTCATTTACCAGCTGTAGAATAAATAGAGATCATCATTTTCTGAATGAGAAATTGGAGCTTTTCAATTTCTTGGTTGTTATTGGTCCAGAGCCGAATTCAATGCGTCGTGTATAGACCGGTTTCTCAATATTTTCTTTTCTTTTCTGCCTGCTTGACATTTTTAGGTTTTTTCATCTTGAGTTCATTTACTTTTTTTTATGTGTGAGTGTTCTAATTGTTGTATGATACTGGTTGAACGTAAAAGTTGGATTCAGTGTTTTTGTTCTGTATCGTCCATCTTGAAAATCTGTTGTTAGTGATGTAGTGCATTCAGAATTTTATCATTAGTTTTCTCGAAGTGAAAGTAGATGAAAATATAGTGAATTTCCTTCGGGTTCATTCAAACGCTGTAGGTTCCTTCAAAAAATAAAGCGAAAATTCGAGGAAAGTGTGGAATTTAGCAATTTCTGTACATACATTGTAGGAGTGATGTGAATTTTATTTATTTATTCCTGATTTTCTGGCAAGTTATTGATTTTTTTATGAATTTTTTCATTGGTGGTATTTAAAACCATTTTTGAATGCTAAACACGATCGACAAATCTGAGCTCCTACGTTAAATAGCTAGTTTGGACATATTTGAATTTTTTTCATTCCTTTTCTCGTTGTAGGATTAAATTACCCAGCGATTGTTACTAATGTTTTAATTTAATCGCATTTTTCGCATTGTACGGTTTTTTCCTCCATTTGTGTTAGTAAAAATGTACTGATATGAAAAAATTTGATTTTGAGGAAGGTCTCCCTGAAAAAAAATTTAAAATTCTCAGAATTGAGCAAATTGTAATGAGTGATTGGGTTTTGTTAAGTTCGTAGAATATTAATCAAAAATTATTGTGAGCATGTAATAAATTAATAAAAGAAGGAAATTTTTCTATTTCTGAGCGAGTCTAACTAAAATTCATTCAGTTACCATGCATTTGGCAACGTACAATTTCTGACTTGGTGACTTCAGTTCCTGAGCGTCTAACCTTTAAATTTTCTTGAGAAAAAAAGTCATCAATGCAAAGAATAGGGTGAAAAATTTTAAAACATTAAATTATTTTTTAATTTTATTGCTTCAAAGTAAAAAAGTTCTGAAAATTGTAAAATTTGTTTTCTTGTGAAACTCTACATAGACACCTACTTAAATTTGAGATATTTAAACACTATCGTTAAAAATATTGATCAAATAATGCCTAAATGATTTACAGTATTTTTTGCTTCATTAACGGTCGTTGAGAACGCGAATAAAATAAATTTGTGTCCGAAAATTTGATTTTTAGCCAAAAAAATTTTCACAATTTTTTTCAACATTTAGTTGATTAATATGCTAATTTTAATTTTCTTTAGACGGGTTTCAGTAAAAATATTTCTGCTGATTCTTGCGTCTTTTTTAAATAAGAATATGGGTACCGCACCTAGGAGTATTCTAATATTTTTGTGTCATCGTAAAAAAGCCTTTTTAATATACGATCGGTTTAAATGGACAAAAATGTAATCGATCGAAGTGTTTTCCCATTAACATGAATTTTAATCGCGTCGATTCATAAAATAATTTGTGATTGAACCTAGGTACCACTTAATATCTTACTTTTAGAGATATAATTGAGTGAGCTTCACTTTTTTCCTTTTTATTCACTTTGATATCACAAAAGGGTTAGGGGAGGGGATAATGAAAATTATCCGTTTCATGAGAAAAGAATACAATTGGTACAATTTTCCATTTTAGACCTGAATTTTTTTATGTATATAGGTAAATATATAATAATGTGTATTCTTATATGTATATACATGTAGAAAATGTCATGTAAAGTTGTGGACCTCTTTTTATTGTCTATACTCATTCTGTTATGTCAGAATGGGAGTATATCTTGCTTCTTTTTTTTCCTAATATTGATATTTTTTCATCGAGAGTAGTTTAATTCTTAATTAGATTTTTTGATTAAAATTATCTGAGTATTCGGACCCAAGGGTGGGAGTCGGTACGTTTTTCGTTTCATGATCTTCTGAGCATTTTGGAACTATTTTTGAAAATTAATTTTTTTAATATGTACCTATCCCCTTTTGCGTCGAGTCCATTTCCATGCGTAATTTTAATCGGATGGTTTCAAAATTTGAAACACATTCAGATTCACCTAAGGAAGAACCATATTGTTTTTGGTCCGGATCGGGAGCATAGAGCATCCGGTAGGTCACTTTATATGTATTTTTTATTGAACAGTATACAGGTTGTAATTTTCAATCGTTAGGCATGAAATTTGGTATAGCCTACATATGTGTTTTAGGTCAGGGACAATATCTATCAATTTTGGTGCAGATAGGCTGTACGGTACGTCTATTAAGAGCTATTTTGTTGCATTTTTAGCAGATTAATGGCTCTAAAAGGAGTAATTTTTAAGCTATATTCACAAAATTTGGTACAGATTTTGACTTATTGAAGTACATCTAACATACATCCAAATTCAATTCTTATTAGTTTTATGGTTCATTCCCTTGGGCTGTTGGAGCTGATAATTTTTCATGTTGTCTCAATAAAGGTTGCCATTCTCTTTCAATAGTCACGAAATTTGGTACAAACAGTACCTACCTCCGATACAGGGACCAGACCTACCAATTTTGGTTTTGACCGGTCAATTTGTTCCCAACTTATTAGCTATTCAGTGTGATATTCCCTCTTTTACCTTTCTAATAATGGTTTTAAAAAATTAATTTTCCAGGATTTTTCGGAAAGTAACTTGTTTTAACCAAACAAAAAAACGATCTCAGCAAAAAGTTAATTTTTGCCTACCCTCACCCGCTTCTGTACACTAGATTTGAACATAGACCCTAAAATCTCCACGTATATTTTCATAACCAGCATTTCGGCAACTGCAATATACTTTGTTTTGCAATGTTGGAGATTTTTCATATATATATATATTTTTTTTATGTATATGTAATCTACAATTCTTGTCACTACAGGAAAGAGAACCATCGAATTATTTCCTAGAATCCTGCTACTTAGAACTTGGAGTAATTTTTTATTTAAAAAAAAAAAAATTTGAAAACGTGATACTGAATTAATATATTTTATCGCATGCATTTTATTTGTGCGATATTGGTAATTTTCTGCAAAAAATATAAATATTTTATGTATTACTTTATTGGAAGAATGTTGGTGATGAGGTGATTTTTAAACAAAGAAAATATACATTTTCTTGCAAAGCTTGCTGAGCAAGTTTTTATTCACTTTTAGGCCCCCATATTACCTGTTGATTTAAAAAAAAAAAATTTGTTTTCAAAAAGTTTTGTAAAATTATTATGGAAAGTTTATGTGTTGGGTAGTGGACAGCAGGAAACATGAATGTTTCTGCTTCTTAAATTGATTTTACCTTACCCCTTTTTACAGCCCCCTAAAAACAAAATTTTGTGCTATAAAAAGTTTGATAGCTTTTTTCAACTCTGAAACTATTGCATCTATGAAAAATGTGAATATTCTTTATGTGGAATACCTTGTTGTGAAAAGTATTCACACATAGAAGGTAATCAACAGCTTTGCATGTTCTGCCACATCATACTCGAATGTATGGGAGAGTTAAATCCTAGGTAAACACTGGTGATTTTGTAGCCAGTTCTGTGAGTTTATATAAAGAATTTGGCATATGCACACAGATATACTTACATACGGTATTATTTCATAATCTTACATAATTTCCTATTCTGTAAGGTGATAAGAAATAACACAGTGCGTTTGGTACCAGGCTGTGACATCACTGAGATCTTTATCAGGTACTTTCTCATGGTCAGTATGATGTATCTTATCTGTATGTACATACAGGTAAAAACATACAAATGTACGTGTGCATATTTGTTTATCATCATAGAGACAAAAATAAATCAGCCTTTTGGCGGCGACTGTTGTCGAGGGTTAAGAGCCCCTATACCTCATACGAGTATTGTCCTCACACCCTAATTTGTAGACAATTTTATGAGAAAACTTTTTACTAACCATAAAAGTTTCTATAAGATTGTTTTAATGAAAAAATTGAGAAAACAGTTATAAAACATCTTGGGGCCTTAAGGCAGAGTCTAATGATCCATTCTGTACAGAAAGGGCATTATAATCTATATAATAAAATTCAATCCTAGTTTTATCAGCATTTTTTGCAACATTCACAACATTTTAATTTTGAAAAAAACTGCTCTTCTCTCACTTCAAAATTTCTTAGCTACTATTTAAACTGTAAAACTTGGGTTTGTACCATTGAAAAGAGGAGAAAATTTGCTCGAGTTTTCTAACAAAATTTATTTTTTTATTACCATTAATTTTTCAAAAATCAGCCATAAAAAACTGCAAATTAATGAAACATTTGCATTGTTTAATTTGTTGTTTTTTTCAAAAATTTATGATGGTAGAAAAAAGTTTTCAGCGATGACCCTCCCCCCTACTTTCAATAACAAATTCATTTCCACTATCAGATTTCACCTAAAATGAATTAATCATGAGATAACAATGAGAGAAAAAACAAGAACAAAACAAGGCGTTCTGCCTATTACGATATAATTATAGGAGTATGTATATATATATATAAAAATATATACAAAGTGCTTTCTGCATAATACTTCGCCACTTTTCAGACATTGAATGTACATGCATATGTAAATGATTTTAGTCATGTAGGATTTGTAATTGGAGCGGGTGGAGAGAGGGAATAGTCTCCTTCTCCAATGCTAGTATGAAATATTATTCTAGATTAATGCAGTTTTTTATACCTACCTACTTGACTTGATAATTATCTGTAAAATTTAATTTCATGTTTGAAATTTGAAGTCAACCTAAAATATTTTACTCAAAAAAAAAAAAAAAAAAAAAATTCAGTTCTGATATCCTAGTCAGAATAAATTATGTTTCTTTTTAGTAATTTTTTTGTCCTTATTTTTTTTCCCAAACCATTTTTTTTTACAACAGACTATTGTACAATTACAACAATAAAATCCTTTCAAAAGATAAGGAATGATAGTTGATAAAGACTAGGGTAACAAAATTACATCAGATTCACTTTGTAGTTTATATTTTAATATTTTATTAGTCTTTACTCTTATTTCTCTTAAAATCTTGTTCTCCACTTCTCACTCTACTTTGATTTTTAGGTTTAATCAACTTTTTAAAATTCTATGTGTTGCATATGTAACACATGAAAAACAAAAGTTTCTGCCATTGTTTGGCATAGAAAATTAAAACTCCTAAGTGGCAAAATCTTAAAGGTCATGTTAGATGTAGTGGTAGGAATACGAGCAAATTTAGTGTTTTGAGATAATGACTTTGCCATGTGTGAGAGGTAAGTCTACCAGATTAGGTCGTCATGGTGTGAGAACAAGACCTACTCTTAGAATAGATGTAATTTCATCAGATATAATGTGTCCATTCCAAGATCCTTATAACGTAGAAAAATTTATTATCATTTTAATAAACCATTTTTCAAAAACACCTTGGCATTCCCAATTCACAAAAAATCTCAAGCATTTGATAAATTCAAGGAGTACTATTTTTCATTTTATGTCAGATTTCCAAATGACCAAATTTTGGTCTTGAGAACTATGACTCTGTTTTGCTAAAAAAAAAGGAATATTTTTCAATGATAGAGTAGCATACACCACCAAATTGAATGCAATTGCTGAAAGGCAAAATAGAACTCTATCAAAGAGAGTCAGAGCCATTTTATATGACACAAAAATAGATTTCTAACTTTGGTGTACAATTGTTCTTACAACTCTGCACAGTATCAATCCAAGTTTTATACATGTCAATCAGAGCAATATGACCCTCAATGAAAAATTATATGGTACAAAACCCAACATTTCTCATTTTTGTGTGTTTGATGCTATTGCTTTCAAGTATGTTCCTACTGAACAGCATCAGCCAACATCAGTCAAATCCACAAAGGATGAACTGGAATATTTAGATCCAAAATTCTTCCCCCTTGCTTTAAAAATGATATTCCTTGGCTTTCCCAATCTTGGATACCAAGTTTTGGATCCTGTCAAGATGAGGTCTTACGAATCCCAGTGATATTAAATTTGATAAAACAAAAACATTAGTCAATTTTATTGATAAGCCAGATGAACTTGAAGTTAAGCCCCTTGTGAAAGAGACTGGAGATATACATATATCCAGTCAGGGTAATTAAAAACATTTCAAATTGAAATAAGCTTATCTTAGAAGATTATATACCAATTATGTTTAGTGATATTTTCAACAATTCTCTTAAGGATGTGTGGCTAAAGACTGTCAACAGTGAATTAAAGTCTATTTCAGATCCTCAAGTTTGGAGAGTTGATGATCGACCTCATAACACTAAACCAATTGATGCATGTTGGATTTTTATAGTCAAAGCCAATGAAAACAATGTTATATACCTGAAGGCAGGATTAGTTGTTGAAGGTTTTGTTGATAGATCAGAATATACTATGACTGAAACTTATGCACCTATTGTTCAGTTGTGGTTGATTTAATGGCTTTTGTCTATCACAAACAAGCTGAACTTGCAGTGTAATATGATGTCAAGACTGCTTATTTGAACTCTCAAATTAAGAATGACATTTATTACAATATTCAACTTGGTTGCAATATTAATAAAACAAAATTATTAAAATCTATTTATGATTTAAAAACCTCAAGTAAAAATTTGATTTCATATAACATTCTTATCTTTTGGATTTCAGTTTTACAAAATCCAAAATTAACAGATGTGTTTATGTCTGTAAAAATGATTCAGATGGCATAGCCTTTATGATAATTTATGTTGATGACATTCTTCTTGCAAAAAATCATTCAGAATTGATTTTGAAAACCACTGATCACTTTGAAATCCATTTATGATGAAAGTGATCAACAATCTGACTCATTTTGTAGGTTTCAAAATCGAAAGAAATAGAAAAGCATATATTTAAGCTCACACAAAGACAATAAATCAAAAAGATTCTCAAAAAATGCCAACTCTATGATTCCAACCTCTCAAAAATGCCTATGGAGATAGGCTTAAAATTGAGCAAAACAAATATCATTGATGATAAGGAATACAAATATCTGATTCGAACGTTTGAATTCATAGTACTAGACCAGTAAAGCTCCGTACGACCAATATACTTTTTAATGTCAAGACATGCTGGCAAAAAAGTAAGCAATCTTAGCTTACTTTCTGCATATTTTCAACATTTTGCTTGACTCCATGCATAAACACAAAGCAAAGTAGGTCAAAAGGTACACTCAGGTTGCCTATTTAGCACTGGCATGGCTAACCAGTAATCATCTTTCTTTACTGGTCCAGTACTATACGCTAGGTAAGTATCTCCGTTGTGCAGCGCGCACGCCACCTACCTGATTTTTGTTTAATTAATGGGATGCCATATCATTAAGATAAAGTAGGGTAATACAGATACTGAAATGCAAGATTTTTGGTTTTTTCACTCTCAGTTGTTCCCATGTTATCATATTCAGACGTATAATAGCTAGTCTCATCCTCTACAATTTGATGGGTGAAACATAAAAATCTGACAATTAGGTTTCGAGCTATAAGTAAAAATGTAAGTCAACCTCAGAATATTGGTATTACCCCAGATCTGAGCTAATACTGTTATCGTCTTTCTTGTCTCATATATAACCAATACAATCTTTATGGGGCAATACCGTTAATGTGCATACAGTTGGCCACAAAATGCTTTTTGGTTCATGAGAATTGACTGAAAATTGACAGAGATATGAGACAATGAAATTAACTGTGTTGATGAATTGTAAAAAATTCTTCAAAATTGTTTAGTTTTTTTTCACTCTAGTTCATTATTGACAAAATTCCAATCATTGTATAGACTTGAAAATGAAAATAAACGTCTGCAGTTGTATTTTTTCATAAATTTTGTGAATATATATGAGGGGTTGGATTGAAGAAGGTGTACTTGCCCCCTGTCAAGCTGAAAAAAAGAAAAAATTCAATTCAGGAGAGTGCAAAATGGCTAAAAATTTTGAATAAAAATTGATGCTAAATTTTAATTTTTTTCCTGCTCCACAAATTCCTCCTTCACCTTGCTCATTTCCAAAATCATTATCTTCATCATTGCTGAAAAGGGATAAAATAAACCAAAAAACAGTAAAAAAGAGGAAAAAGGTAAGAATAAAAAAAAACACACATTTGTCATATGTATATAATATCACGTTTCCAACCATCCCATTTGTTATAACTTTTGCCACCAGGTGGCGCTCTCGGAGGTGCTTACCTACCCTATATAGTCAAAGATCAAAGCACATTTATTCATTGCTAATGGTACACAACCAGAAATTTAATTTTCTGTGAATTATCTTTCTCACTTCTGGAATTGCTCCAACCATGTCAAGAAAAATCACGTGCATCGTAACATCTGGTATTTGAAGTCAACTATTGACATTTCTCTTGTTTATCATTTGAATTCTTATGGTAATTCCATTTCTTATGCACCCGATATCAATAATGAACCCATAAACATGGATGAATTAGAAAAAAGCAAGTCGATAATGGGATGTCTTATTAAGATGTATGGTGATTTAGTTAATTGGGGCATTCACTGCCAAAATATACAGGCATCATCATCTACCACTGCTGAATTAATAGCTTTACACAATGTCTTTGAAGACACTGCAGTTGCATGGCTTTTTAATTGTGAATTCTTCTAAATTGATACTCCAGTCAAAGTCTTGGGAGATAAAATTACTATTATCCAAGTAATCTCTAGAGGTAGGTGGGCAGAAACAACTAAGAGCTCTCATGGTCAAGTGCTACAGGTTAGCCCTAGTACATGAGGATAAGGTTTTCAAATTTGAACAAATAGCAACAGAAGACTAATTAGCTGATTGTGGTATCCCAACCAAAAGTTGTAATACAATAATATAAACATCCAGAAAAAAATCAGAAAAATAAATTTGTTTTTGAGTTGAGATAAGCCAGATTTGGAACTCAAGTTTTGAGAACCCTCACAAGAAACCTTTCAAGATCACTTCCCATGCTGATTATTTTTAAGATATGCTCATTCTCAATCATCCTCCTCATTCACCCCTTGACTGCCTCATCAAACTTTTCAGATCAATCCATATTTAAAAAGTTTAACACATATTAAGGAAAATGTACATTAGTGTAAAAAACATTGTATTTAATAGCATTCCAACAAAATAATATTTACAACTCACTGCCTCTGAACATCAGATATACAATTTTCATTAACAGCACCAACCTTATAGTAAATTTAGCAGAAGTTATTTAAATCCGAACAATCCGATGAATTAGGTGACTGTGGAATACCTTGTTGTGAGAAAGTATTCTCACCAGAAGGTAAATTCAACAGAATTTAAACGTGTTCAGCCACTTCATATATTATATATGGGTGAGCCAAAACCAAGGCAAACACTGGCGATTTTAGAGCCAGTTTGGACGGTTTTGATACTGGCTTAATTACACGCACACAAGCACATGTATGTAACAAATACGTACGTAAGTGAGAATGGCCCAGTTGCATCATTTCTTATTGCGATAAGAGATGGATGGCCGGTTCGTGTACAGATTGTGACATCATCCTATTGTTGAGATGTGTCACAATTCGGTACTCATACATTACCTGCAAGGACATGCAGGTAATTACGATCGAACGTAATTTATGTGTTTTACATCGCAAGGACCAATATTTGCTAGCCTTTTGGGGCAGCAACTGTTGTTAAGGGGTTTGAGCCCCTATCCCTCATACTAGTGAGTCCCCACAGCTACTCCCCCAGTTTTTGTGGCCCAAAAATGATCAAAGTTTGCAGGCCTGGGGGACTTGTGGGTTTAGTGCCGTTTCTGGGTGGCCTCCCATTTAGCTATGTGCTTTCTACCACGGCCCCGATACATTCATATGACTGTTTGCATGCATCAATCTGGGCCTGGTAGTTAGGCTAACATGCGTGTACAACAATTAAATGGGATCTACCTAATCCATATATGGGCGGTGTAACGGCCAAAAGAGGTGGTAAAGTACCTAATTAGAACCACTTTCGGTATTACACCATACACAAAATATCACGTACTTTTAAAGCAGTAATACTTCTAGAATAAATTCAAGTTTATCATCCACAGACTATCGTGGACCTTAACATTTGTTAGAGACTCAATAATATTTAAAACGCATGAGTGAATTTACACATTTAATAAAATAATTATTCGTACATCACAGTACATAACTATACGTTAATATTTATACATATACAATCACAATTCAACAAGCAAGATTATCTGTTCACTAGAGACTTCTACAAGAGAGGTTCTAGGTACTTAGAAGTAGCTGTCAAGGAACTGTGTCTTATTCCACTGAACCGAGGGATTATATACTTGTTCAGGGTATGAAAACGTACGTGTCGGATTGGTAAAGTGAGGTAGGGTGTTGTTATTATAGGGTTGTGCTGACTCGTCGAGTACTCGAGGGACAGGCACAATTAGGTCATGAATATACAGAAAGTATATCTATATTCATAAAATCAAATACGGGTAATTTAGTGGTTGTTTATAAAGAGTTATAGGATAATTATTGTTGATAAATATCTACGTTTTGGTATTCGAAAATGTGTGGATAAATATGTTCGTCATTTCTAAAAATAGACAAAAATATATGTTACAGGCTGTAAATTGTCTTGAAAAAAAATTTAATTTGAATGAAACCTTGTCGAATATATACTCAGAAGTAAAAAGGTTGAAAAAAATTAGAAAAACTTCAGTCGCAATAAAATCTAATTAAGTTCAACGTTTTCTGAAGTGTTCTCTTTTTTAAAAAGTGGAAATAAATTAGAAAAACTAGTCACGTTCTGCCTATCCGTGGTAAATCTGTTCAATGACTAATTAAAAATACACTGAAAAGTATTAAAATCTGTAACACGGATATATCTACATACTGATGGTGTTAATTTTCCTTTATTGAAAGTAATATATTATTAATGTAAAAAAAAAACCAAAAAAAAACCAAAAAAAAAAAAAAACCAGGAGATATTTTATTAAGGTTGAATAAGTAGGTACTCGTATTCCAAAAAGCAGAAACCTATCTTCATATACTGTGAAAATAACTTTATTTTGCTAGAAAAAATTTTTAGTAACGATCAGTTTTATTCCTTTCGTTTGGTTTAATGTTACGTCGTATGAAGGCCTTTTGTTTAATTTTATCATTCGTTTATGAAAATAAATTTGCCAGATTTGACAATGTTTATTTTAGCAATTGTAGATTGATTCTTGTCTTTTTATTCTTTTTAATTTTTTATTTCTTTTTCCTCTTTTAGTCCCTCAATAATTGAAAACTAATGGTTGTAACTTGTATACCTACCTATAATCAAGAATTTTTATTTTTATTTTAGATTTTTTTCGGAACTTAACGTCAATTTGATACCCTTTGAATTCGAGGGAAAAAAATCATAATCGCATTGAATTATAAACCGTTTAAATATTTTTGCTTAGAATTTTACAATTGTCATAAGAATTAAGGCTTCTTTCTATAGGCGTAGCTATGGGAGCTAGGAAGGTTTAGCCCCCCGCGAGTTACTTGGCTCCGTCAAAATTATTACAAAAATTTCGCAAGAAAAACAGTCAACTGTTTTACATTGAAAATAATGGCGGATAACTCGCTAAAATCATAAAAGGATTAATGTAGGTATTCTTTACACCAAGCTTGATGAGAGGAGTAGGTGGGATTTCCTCCGATCCCGGCCTTTTAAGAACGCCGCATTTTCAAAATTGAAAAAATAAGTAGATTTTCTCTAAAAAACACCTAAAAATGTTTTTTCGCTCGCAGAATTGGTTTCTCAGATATACATGAATTCTGGATACAGCACTGAACACGTGTAATTTTCAATCTTTTGAAAAGTCCAGAAATTTTCTCTTCCCAGCCCCAAATTTCTTCTCTGCAGTCCTGCTTTCCATATCAGTTTTTTGTAAATAATTTGGTTTTCTTTTTCGTGTGTTGTATCAAATAAATAATATGAGTCTGTAAATCAGTCGTCAGTTGTCTTTTTCCGTTTCTATTATAAACTGTTACAAGACTCAAGATGGAAGGGGATGTCTTCAGCTGGCAATCTTAGTTGTTAATAATAAGAAAAAATAGTCTATATTCAGAAAGAAACTTCCCTAACCAATTACTGTTCCGATTGGAGATTTCTTAAAGAAAAAAGAGAAAAAAAAAGAGGTTAAACTACCTAGAAATACCCTACACATTCATTTTTTTCTCAACTTTATTACATAGATCCCAAATATTTCCAGCTTAGTAGTTCTGCAGCAGAATTGGTAATGTGTGCATTCGAACATTTTGAAGCGCCACCTCCCTTTAGAGAGATTGACCGCATACTTATTCTTCTTTTTTTAAAACAAAATTTATTTATAGCTGTTTCATAATATTATTATCTAAATCGAGTGCAGAGGGGAGAATCAGAGGTAAAGATAGGAATGGACGAGATGAAATTATTATTAAACAAATTTTTTAATATTCTAACTTTGTGCTGTAGCCCCCTCCATAAAAATTTCCTAGATACTTCTATGCTTCCTCCTCTCGTAAGTTCGACGTCATATGTATGCCTTTTGCATTCACAAAACACAAAGTTTATTGAATTTTTCTTTAATTGATGGAACAGTTGTGGAAAAAGCAGGGCTTTCATTTTTCAACATCCTTGATGGAAAAATAATTTTGAAACTGAAGAATGATGGCACCTTAAGAGTCCAAGAATTGAACCATGCATCCGTAAGGGTCTGAGATAAGTGCATTTGAATCATTCTGCTTGGATATATTACGATGCGAAATTAACTGTCCACTCAAACATAAATTTTATTTCAGCTAATGTTAAATCCGACTTGTATTTTATTTGAGAAAATATTCAATTCTTGAGTATTGAAAATGCTGTCGAGTATAATAATTAATTTATCCGAAGAAGCCCTTTACGATGATAGTAGATTGCTAAACTGGTAAAATGCAACGTAGAAAATTGATTCTGAGTGATGAATAAACTTGAATTTAATTAAATTATTTTATTAATTTGGAGATGATGACTTTTAAATTGGCTACGGTATTGGCATTGGATCCACGTAGCCGTATAAATTTGATTGCCTACTTTTTCCATTGTCGATTCTTTAATGTTTATTCCTATTTAATAAATTATTATTGCTTACATTTTACATGAAATTTGTAAAGTATTATATTATTATCTGTGCGCATTTTGAATAAAACGCGACTATCAGCTTTTGTTGAATTCCCGTGATATCTCTTTGGCTTTTTGCCATTGAGAAGCTTTAAAAATTATTCTAAGAATGTCTGGTTGCATATATTTTTGACAGGATCTCACGAAGCTATATAATGAACACTCGCTTGACTAAGTAGGAACAATTTGATGAGTATCGCTTTTTCTTACGGTAACATAGAAACACTTATAATTCTTAATGTTCCAATTAATCAACATTTTCTGATTGATCAAAATTGGCCAACGATCATTTGATAAATTTCGACTGGAACTAAAATGATCCATTTTCAGAAGTCTCGATCAGTCGATCACTAATTTTCCATATATATGGGGGTCATATGGGTGTATTTCGTTTTTGGTAAATTACCCACCCACATGAAAATTTTACTATTAGTAACGCACTTCTGAATTTTTTGACGTATAGAATTGACTAATTAAGCTAAAATTAACAGCAACTAAAACTTAACCAGTCGATTTTCATTATGCATGTGCCATAACAATGGGGGAAAAAATATTGATAACCTAATAAAAATGAACATCGAAAGTAAAAAAATCGAACTTGCAAAATGTGCTGTTAACCGATCACTGATGGTATATGGCAAAATTATCAAATAGGACTTGTTTTCATGCAAGGGAAACATGCTGTAGGCTTACGTTGTATTCAGAACTTTTTTTGATTTCATTATGTCATAATAAGAGCCAAAAAGTTTTGAAATAGTAAAGCTGAAGAGTTTATGCACGTTTCCAAAGTAGTCCAGTCAAATTTATATCAAAATGAAAAAAATTAGCATACACTTCATCACATAGAGTTGTTGGGTTAGTCTCCTGGAATAACATACTTAAAGTTTCACCCTCCTCACCTCTTGCATTTTTGATGAGGGAATGTTTATTTCCAAAAATTTTATTTCTCGCTGTTTCTTCCGGAAATTTTGATTTTGTGATAAAAATAGTTCAGTACAAAATTGTTCTGGCTAAAATTTTTTACAAATAAAGTGACATGCAGTTTTTTGCTCAACGCCCCTCTTCCTCTCCAGAAAGTCTTGAAAACAACCATTATTCGGTTAATATGGTTCATATTCAATTAATATGGTTGTTTTCAAGACTTTCTAGAGGGCTCGATGAAAAAACTGCATATGACCTCTTTGTAGGACAAGTTTATGGAAAGGGGTTGATAGGTAGAAAATATGTATTAGGTTTACGAATTATCTAAATAGTATGATAATTACAAGTTATATCTCCCTTATTATGCTACTGAGCATATTCACTGAAGAATGGTTGTTTTCAAGACCTTCTATAGAAGGGAAGGAGGTCGTTAAATAAAAAACTGCAAGAAATTTTTTTGTAGGAAATAATTTTATATTAAACAATTTTGTACGAACCCATTTTTATCACAAAATCAAAATTAGCAGAGTAAAATGCGAAAAACCAAATTTTAGTGGATAAACACCCCCTCCCCAAAAATTCAATTTACGAGGGCTGTAACTTTTAGTCTGTAAATCTAGGAAAACTACTAAGTAAAGATTGTCTTCCAATTATTTATTTTTTTAGAAGATTTGACTGGACTAAAGGCTTGACCCGTTTAAAATTTTTCTAATTTTTTTATGGACTTAATACAATTTTATAATTTATCATTTGTAACTTATCGATTATGATAACTTCCATTTTATGTAACGAAACAATGGTAAAATATTTTAATTTTCTGCTAAAAACTGAGGCGAGTGCATGAATTGTGGTTGAACATTAATTATGTGGAGTGAAAAGTATTTTCCCCAAAAAGTCAAATCGTAATTATATTGCAATTTTCGAAATTAAATGCGGAACAAAATTAGTAACAGCGGATGAATAGTTCCAATCATTTCATTTTCGTGATTGTTTTTTGTGCTTACATTTATTTGATAAAATTTTTCTTGAGGACATTTTGAATTCTACCTTTATTTTTTTTATTTCGCTGTCAGTTATTTTCGAGAAAAAAATTACGTCACTACTATCAGTAGTAAAAATTAAATTGGATTTCAGATTAGTGGTTTTTCTTTTGGATTTTATTTGGACCTCTTTTTTTCCTTTTTCGTTTTTCATTACGGATGTGGTTTAATTTTTTTTTCTCATTATCTACTAAATGCACCCAATTTTCTTTCAGTTTTGGCAAACTTTCTTGCAAATCGAGCATTATGCAAAATATTTACTAAAGACTCAATTTATGTATAGTCTAAGAATTCAAGATTCGTATTTCTTTGGAGGTTTATAGTTTTATTCATTTTATATGCTTGGCGCAACCAAAGAGAAGAGGGCTTGGACCACAAGTTATTTAAGAAAGAAGAAAATCAATTATTTTGTAGATACAGCCTAGATTTTTCATTGTACTGTTTTTTTTTGTTTTTGTTTTTTTTTTTTAAATACCGGTAAGCTGTATGAATTTGAAAACTTATAAAGAACTCTGGAGAACCCATGTTAGTGGGAGAAATGGATACCTACCCTGTTCATAAATGATGGCATTCTTTTCTACTGAAGTTGATAGAATTTTTTTGAATGTCGGAGTAGCTTAGTTGTCTAGTATTTGACGATTCTACACTTGAAGGGACTTGATTCAAATTCCAGAACTGACTATTTTCCCCATCCGAAACCATGTAGTCTGCAAGAAGCAACTGTCTGTCTACATCGCCGACTGACTACAGTGGTGTCCGATCAATTTTTGTGGTCTGTAATGAATTATCGGCTGACTACTTCAATGGCGTACACCTTTCTAAGTAAAGTGGTGTCTGACCAACCTCCTTAATACTGACATCTACTATGCATTCAGGGTGTTAAAAAATCTAATGTTCCCTTATCTCGGATCTTTATATAACCTTGGCAAGTGAAGAGGGCACGAACTTGGTCTGGAAAAAAAAGAAAAAAAAGAAAAAAGATACAATTTTATACCCTTAAAATAGTTATCCACTTTTCTTTCTTCAAAATATAGTTAAGGGAATCGATCATTTTGGGAATCCTTCCCCACATTATCTACCACTGCAAACGAAAGAAAACGAGCAAACAAAATCAGTCAAATATATTTATTTAGTCATGGATTGACATAAAGATTCGAGTCTAAAATACAGAATTTTACAGGTAAACTTGGTAAATTAAAAAGAAACTAATGGTTATGATTTAAGTTAGTTGTGACAAACTTAGAAAATGTATGGGTTGTAGAATGGGTTGAAAGATGGTAAATACGAGAAAGACGAGTATGGGTAAGCGGTGTATGCTGGTAAAGCTGAGTAAGTGCTAATGATGGCTGAAAGAAAAAAGTCGAAGTTAAGTGATAACTCTGAAAATAAATGATGAAGTCGTTTGACGTGATATTCAAACGCTGAGAATTCGTTAAAAATTTGAGAAAAAAATTCTTGTTCTTATTTACCGAATTTCTTTTTCCGTATGAGGGGATTATTTGGATCTTCAGCTTGTTTTGCGGGGAAAAATTCGCCAGCTTCTTTGTTTTCATTGGCAGCTGATTGAACAACCATGGCGCAAGCAATCAACACGAAAATCAAGACCTATATAGAAAAAATTAAAATTACACGTGTAAGATGTACGATGTTGAGGCCAATTATGGAAACATAATATACTAAGCCGTACTAACGTTATAGATTGTTTTTATTGAAAAATATTGGAAGAGAATATTGGAAATGCCTTTTTCAACGCTTACCTTAAAAACAAACGTTTTCATCAAGCCTCTTAACTGTATTTAAAGAAGGAGGAGATTTCAACACTATTTTTAACATCATTTTTCAAGCATGTGCACTTTGATATTTTATACATTGTTAAACACTGTGACTTCTGTTTTTTCATACACACATGCACTAAGTCTCATCAAATATTACTATACACTTTAATATTACTTTTCTTTTTGATACACTAATTTTTTTTTTTTTTTTTTTATTAATAAAAGCTTTTCTGCTCCGAGGAATAGAACCTCTAACTGCTGCATGATAATGCTGGCCCTTTAACCACCATGCTACAACTTCTGGTTGACAGAATAGTGATACTTTACATTTATATGTTTTCTAGTTACCAAAACATTTATTTTTCTCTTTTTTTTTTTGTTTGTTTTGGGGAATGGGGCGTTGAAAAAATATTATGTGACACTCCTGCAAAATAGGTGATTGCTACTTGTCACGCTTATATCGCAATCACCTACTTTAAACACTTGTATAATAAATAACTATTACAGATGCGCCTCTTTTTACTTTTTAATGAAAAAGTATTAAAATTCGATGTTCGAAATGCTTTGAATTACATACTATATTGTGAAGTTATAAATTTCTACACCTCACAAATTTGCACATGAATGGTTTCATTAGTGATACAATCTGTCCTACAGTTTACACGCTCAAAATTGCTTATTTATGCTCAAACAAAAGTTCGTATAAAAATGGACCCATTTTGCTGCTATGTCTGTGGGTCATAAGCTTTCGTTTGAATTATAATTTATTAACTTTATGATATCTGAAAATAGTGGTCACATAATTATTTTAAAAAATTTGATCAAATAGTTTATAGTTGAAAGAAAAATGAATAGACGGACAGCCCAAGATCACAGATCGACAAGAAAACACCAATCTCCTAGGTCAAAGAGGAAAATGATGTGAAATGAGCTAGCGTACATACTATACTTAAGATCATGAGGTCTTGCCTCATGGTATCCCACACAACTCTCTATTAACTAACTTGAAACCCAACATTCCAAACTGACGATCTTCTTATACAATTGAAACAGGTTAAATAATTAGAACACATAATTGTTACAAAAATGACTAGAATTTTATCTAGAGGTGTTGAGTTTACATCCGTTGATCGAATACCATGTAGCTGCAATCATGTGTGATGGAATATATCGACGTGACTTTTTCTTTATTTCAAATTTCCAAGATCCGAAATAATAACAACCTCTTTTAATTGAAAGGTGAGAAGAAAAACACTTGACCAAAAATATTAAGGTTTCATTTTAATTCTTACTTCATTTTATTTAATAACTGTATCAGGAATGAAAATGTGATTGTAGTTCTTAGCCGATTAAAAACAGACTGTGTGTAGTGTGTTGAATTGATGAAACTTGAACGCACTTCAGGTAACAATCAATCTTTTATCTGAGTGGAAGTATCCATGTCGATCTTTTGTTATTTCCATGGTTAAGCTCTGTTGATCATCAACTTTACAATCTTTATTATTAATTTGACTTAATTTAACAATTTGATCATCTGTTGGGAAAACATTGAATTGATCTAGGAAATGAGTTTATTTTAACAGAGCTCAACATAATTCAAGTTAAATGTTTTTACACTCAGAATATTCCTTACAACTTTTGCTCAGCAGGTTTGTGTACAAAAGGAGGAGCAAATCAAAAATTATAGTAATGATGATGATGATGATGATGATGATAATGATAATAATGAATAATGATATCTGGGCTAACATGAATTAATGTGCAGAAAACTGAGATATTTTTTGTTCTGATGTATAAAAACTGAATAATTGTACCAACGTATTTTTCAAGTGATCTATGTTAATTTGAAGAATGAGCAACTCACTGGCAATATATTTTCTGTCGAAGTGCAAAGAGTAATGATCATGATTAGGTGGTCGATAGTCCATTACCATGAATTTTTCAATCACATACTGGAACCCCAATAGAACCGAACCAAACGCTCCGCTATTTTGGGTCGGAAATGTGACTGAGTTCATAACCTTTTGATTGAAAAGCCAAGCACTGATGTCTACGTCACGCAAACCCTTGTGATTTTGTCTATCATTAGATCTTATATCTTGAATTTGATGCTTTCCCATCGCGATATAGCATCGGGTGTGGAATAATTTTTCCTAACCATACAGTTGGGTGAAAATTTATTATGAAGACTAGGAAATAGATGAATAACAATTATAATAGAAAATAAGTTGTTCTAATTTAAGTTAAGTTTAACTGAACTTGATTAAAACTTTTCTCGTTGAAATTGACTTTTCAAGTGTGATAAGGACGATAGTTTGATGACCACTCTGAATTTTGAGTAGAATAGTAAGTATCAACCAAGTATAAATAAAAAATTGTTTTCCTTATATTTTCTAATTTATTGAATTCTTAATTGTAGAAATGGCTGTTAGAATCAGAAGAACTTTTTTAATTTTTTCTTGAGTTTGCGAATGACAATAAGCTCAACCTTTATTTGAAATACGGTAATAATTTTGGTAGGTATTTAGGTAACTTTGTGTAAAATTTTCTAACACCTAAGTTCTCTAACATCTAAATTTTGAAAATACTAGTGTTCGACATATTCGCGAAATTTTATTGAGGGCAGTTGCATAAAACTCAATTGTATCTCAGTCACCAATCAAACAAAAGTTTCCTCCCTAAATTTTGGTTTAAACTTTGGTTTAGCTGTTAACTGAGTTTTATGCAACTGACCCTTAATCTTGTTACCAACGCGCCGTACTTACTAAGTATTACTGATTCTTCGTTATTCTGTCTCGCAAGTTGCGTACAAAAATATATTAGGCGTTTTTCTTTACAGAAATACAGAGCTCTTTGAGAAAATTCTTTAACATAATTTTATTATAATTTTGTATTCTCACGATGTGATAAATTATAAGGCTCAGGAAATCTTCAATTTTTATTTAGTATTTTGAATTAGGCAGTTCTGCAAGTTAGTGTCAGTTATAATATTATAAGAAGACCGTTTTTTCTCGGAATTTTTTGCACATGTTTTTCAGAATTTTTTCTTTAATGTATTGCAGAAAAAATAGCATCCTGTGATGCACACTCTTGATGAGAAATATGTGGTATGAAGAAAACAATATTTTAAAGTTATACGGAGGTTTTTTAAAATCATATATGTACTTGCAATTGGACATTTATTCCAAGAGCACAGTAAAATTGTTGTTCATTGCTATTTTTTAGGGTTATCCCATCGCAATGATGAAAAGTCAGAAGTCTCGAGGCATGAAGACAGGAAAAATTTTAAGATTGAAAAATTTCATATTATTTAAAGTTTGAAAGAATTATTTTTTACCTGGCTACAAAAAAGGAGAGTAATGTTGCTCACTTGCTTGGTTTACGTTTTTTTTTTTTTTTTTTATTCGGAAGATACTTAGATTTTAAAAAAAATTCCAAGTAGGTAATTGCATGAGTCTTCAAACCATGTTTCTTTTTCCTTCTATTATGATAGGATGCGGTGTACACTGTATATGCCAAATTTGAGAATGTGTATGTATTAACCCGTGGAAATTGGCGAGTTATCTTCGATTAGAGTTAACTGAGAACTGTATTTACTCTTATAGCTGGCTCTTACATTATGAAGATGAGAAATTTTTGAAATTTTTATCCAGTTTTACTGTCAGCGCCAACGGTGACATTACGTGTAAAGTATTGTTTCTCAAAAAAACGTTGTTCTTATTAATGATTATGGATACACTCCCTCTATAATTAATCGTGATGCTCAGTATTTAGTATTCTGTTTTGACTAATGAAAGTTTTTTTTTTTTGGTTGTCTGAATATCTAATTTTTACCTAAATATTAAATTATCAAACTACTCACGAGAATACCTATCTTTTATGCATGGTAACTTTTTAAATTTTCGAATTTTTAAAGTAGTTTACATTTTTTATTAACTTTATCAGATAACGATAAGTGAAGAGGAAAAATAAATCAAACAAATTTAAAATAATTCAATGAGTGAAAACTTTTTTTCTAAATAATAGGTAAAGACCGATTTTTATAAGCCAGATCAACTGAAAAATTAATATTATCACCGTTTTACTGAAGTTTGTTTTCAATAATTAGAATACTTATTCTATTGAAAACTAAAAAAGGCTTTTGTTTGATATAAAATTGAATTAATGTCAAAAAATTGTTTACCTACTGAAGTGAAGGAATGTAAAGAAATTCTCGAGAATTCAACGAGTTTTTAATTTGCAATTCGAATATTTTTTCCCTATTTCAGGGTTACGTCTTTTAGTAAAGCTTACGCATTTTCTAAATTAGGTATATCAGAAAAATTCATTTATTTCAATTTTTCATAAAAATACTGAATCAGCTTCTGTGAAAAATGTACGCTATTATATAAGAATGTTCAAGGCATGAAAAAAAAAATTTCTTTAAAAAGTAACAATTTTAAATGTTTGAAAAAATTTCCAAAAATTTTAAATCATGATTTGTAACATAATCATAAGACGATACTTACGACAAATTTGTAAAGTTGCATCGTGGAAATTAATTAATTTTTACAAAAGTGATACGAAATGAAATACAAAAGAAAAAATCTTGAAATACAAGTATAGGTAGGTACTCACAATTGACGCACTGTGAACAGATAATAATTGCGTATTGATTTAACCGCTCAATATTTATATATGCAAAGATTATTCATGATAATGTAATGTCCGAAATAAAAAAAATTAAATTAACGCCGACAGACTGTTCATTTAATGGGGTATGCCTACAGTCCTTTAAGGTATTCCATTCTTTTCATTGGTTATCCATAATTTTTTTTTTTCAATTCGTTTTTCTCTTGAATAATATGACAAGACACATGCACTAGTTTTATTTTGTGCTCAAAACCGGTTTGCCAATTGTAACCAAAACGTTATTAATTGTTTTATGAAAATTCCATTTCAGGGAGGCGAAGAAAAAAAAAGTGTCACGTCAATGTTGAATCATTTCAACGAAATTTTTGTGAGCGTGCCAAAGTTGATAATTTCATGAAATGCCCATCAACTACCTTACATATAACGTAGGTAACCAAGCAAGAATTATTTCTTTATTTTTCGTTTCTCTTCCATGATTGTAATTTCAATAAATCGATCAAATAAGATCAAAATGATTTCAAACTTTATTTTTATTTAATTTTTATTACTAAGGTGAATTTTACAATTTAATTTTCTTGAGATATTTAATTGGAATTGTTTTCCTCTTTTTTTCTTTTTTTTTCCCGCTTGGTTATAATATTTAAAAAAGAGATTCGATATTAAAAATTCGTTACATACGACGACTTACGTAAAAAATTTCTTCTTTTACACCATCGTTTTGTTTGTTAATGAATGATGTGTGAATAGTGGTTAAATTGTTCAAATTTATTTGTTTTAAGGTCTGCATGATGATCGAATTCATGGTTCAAGTTGGAAATAGTATATTATTGTGGCGACATAAATGAACTCATAATGATGTGATTCATACTTCAACTACTTAGGTATATGTAGAATTAATTAACATCTGTTTGTTTGAGGACTCTGAAGAATTCTATAGCCCCGTAACACCTCTCTTGAATTTGAAAATTTTTGGATTGTACTGTAGGTGCTCATTGTTAGAGGTGACATGACTCTTGATCTCGACTATAAAAGTCGTTTTGAGTGATAGTTATAGAGGTTGATGATCAGAGGTGTAACAAAAAGAGATTTGATTGAAGTTACGTCCAAGAAGCGAATGTTTATTTCAGAAGTTACATTAATTTAAGCAAAGTACATTTTCAGAGTAATGAACGAATGGTAACGGAAATGAACGAGTGAGCGGCGGAAGTGGTATATCAGTGTAGCCGCGAGTAGATATAAATAAATGTATTCGATATATGTTCGTGTGTTCGTAGGAGTGAGAGGGGAGAAGGATTGGTGGTCTCAACACCCCCCTACAATCTTTTGAACCGATCACGACTGCGGGTGTTACAAAAGTGTTTATAAAATGAGTTTGTTACATTTAATTATAAATTATAAAAATATAAATTTAAAAATTGAAAAAGTGTACATATAAAATGGTAACTGATTTGGACGCTTGTAGTAAGTATATTGATTAATAAATATGAATAAAATATAATAAATATGGTAACATGCAGAAATAATTTATATTAGGTAACAGGATAAATAATATGCAAATAGAGATAAAATAATAGATTATGTTTGTGATGTTTCAGACAAAATTTTAGTAAGGGAGTTGACTTTTTAAGGATCACAATTTGGGGATTCTAGGATTTTACTAGTAAGTAAGATATGCTGCTTACTGGATAATGCTTTTGTTAGTAAGTCAGCTATTTGATCTTCAGTAGCTATTTGTTTGAATGTGAAAATTTTGTCGTTATAGGCCTGAGCGAGTCCATAACATTTGATCATAAGAGCTCGAAGACGTTTTTGTCCTCCTCCTGAGATGACATGAATAACAGATATATTGTCTTCGTAGACAATTACAGGAGTGTCAATTAAGAAGAATTCACGATTTATTAGCCAAGCAAGTTCTATATCCTCAAAAGAATCGTGAAGAGCAATCAATTCAGCTGCTGTGGATGAAGAAGCATGAATGTTTTGGCGATGAACGCCCCAATTTATCAGGTCACCATACATGGTAATTAGGTATCCAGTTATAGATTTTCCTTTTTCTAGTTCAGACATGTTTATAGGCTGATCGTCAATGTCGGGGGCATAAGATGCATCGACATAAGCTGATATGCCTTCGGAGTTGGATCTGTAGACAATGGCAAGATCGATCGTGTATTTCAAGTACCGGATAATACGCCGTACATAGTTCTTTTTAGTGTCATCTGAACAATTTTGGAATCTTGACAGGTAATTGACTGAGAAGGAAATATCTGGCCTTGTGCCTCTAGATACATATAATATTGCACCAATCATAGATCTGTATTCTTTATTATCTGTGCCTTCAGATTTGCTTAATTTGAGGCCTGTCTCCATAGGCGTTTTGGAAGGATTTGAATCACACATTTTGAATTTCTGGAGAATCTTTTGGATCTGCTGTTTTTGGGTAAGTTTAATTGTTTGTGATTCACGATTTCTTTCTATTTCGAAACCTACAAAATGGGTTGGGTTGTTTACAACTTTCATAGTGAAACGAGTTTCAAAGTGAGTGGTTATTTCATTAACCCATTCTGGACGATTAGTTGCGAGAAGGATGTCGTCTACGTAAATTATCATAAAGGCAATGCCATCTGAGTCATCTTTACGTGTGTATACGCATCTGTCGATTTTTGACTTTGTAAAATTGGAAGTTTGAAGATGAGAATCCAGTAACTCAATCCAATTTTTACTTGATGTTTTAAGGCCATAGATGGATTTTTCAAGTTTCAGTAATTTTGATTTTTCGACATTGCAACCTTGGGGAATATTAAGAAAGATGTCATTTTTAATTTTAGAGTTTAAATAGGCTGTTTTGACATCATATTGAACAAGTTGTAGATTCAATAGATTAGTTACGGATAAGATCCACCTAATTAGCCAGAGTTGCACAACAGGTGCATAGGTCTCTGTCATAGTATACTCGGATCTGTCCATAAAGCCTTTGGCAACGAGTCTAGCTTTTGGGCACATTACTCCTCTGTCATTGGCTTTGGCCGTGAATATCCATCTTGTGTCAATAGGTTTGATATTATGTGGGCGATCTACAATTTTCCACACATTAAGATCTGACATAGATTGCAGTTCATCATTGATTGCCTTAAGCCACTCTTTCTTAAAAGGATTTTGGAAAATATCACTGAAGCTTACTGGCATGCAATCTTCTATAAACAAAGAGTCTTTAGATGAGGCTTGTTTTAGCACATTGACCCTATAGATTGCCTCAATTTCCTCTTCTAAGGGTTTAACTTGGAGTTCTTCTGGTTTATCAGTGAAGTCGACTAATGTTTTCGTCTCATCAAATTTAACATCGCAGGATTTGTAGGATTTCATTTTAATTGGATCTAATATCTGATAACCTACATTCGAAAAGCCGATCAGAATAGTTTTAAGGGCTCTGGGCAAGAATTTTGGGTCGAGATGCTCCTCTTCGTTCTTCTTGGCTTTGACTGCTGATTGCTGTCTTTGTTCAATGGGAACATGTTTATATGCAATAGCGCCAAAGACTCGAAGGTGGGAAATATCGGGTTTAGTACCGTATAATTTTTCATAGGGTGTCATGTTTCCTAGATTGACGCGGGTCGGACTTCTATTAATTATATGGGCGGCGGCTAATACAATTGTTGACCATAATTTAAAGTCAATTTTTGCGTCGTATAATATGGCTCTAACTCTTTCGAGCAGGGTTCTGTTTTGCCTTTCGGCTATTGCGTTTAATTCGGGGGTGTACGCCACGCCATCATCTAATGTGATTCCTTTTTCGGAGCAAAATTGTGTCATTTTGGAGTCGGAGTATTCTTTAGCTTGATCAGTTCTTAATACAGAGATAGGATCATTGGGAAATTTTGTATTGAAAGATAGATAATACTCTTTAAATTTATCGAAAGCCTGGGATTTTCTTAATATTGGAAAGGCAAGTGTATATTTCGAGTAATGATCAATAAAAGTTATTATGAATTTTTCTCCGTTGTATGCCTCTTGAAAGGGTCCCATGATGTCTGATGAGATTACTTCCATTCTTCTCGTTGGTCGTGTCCTCACGCCGTGGTGACCAAGTCGGGTGGATTTTGCTTTTACACATATTTCACAAGTGGCAAAGTCATCGTCCTTAAATACCAAATTTTGGGGCATACCTACAACTACTTTTGATAGTGCTTTCAGGCTTTTGCCACTTAGATGACCTAATCTTCTATGCCAAAGAGTTTTAGTTTTGTTTATGTTTTTCATGTGCTTTCTATTTATTCCGACACTCTCTCCATTTAATTCGTCCTCAGATTCGGAATAAATCTCCTGATTGACCGTATCCACTTCGGTATCTTCAAAATTTTGGGGATGGTCAATGTTTTCCTGCTCTCTTTGTGGATTGCTTGTTCCGGCCTCATTCAGTTCTTCAAAATTTTGTTGAGGATCGTCTATTTGATCTTCCTGTTCTGCAGACGTACTAGGTACAGGCATACACACAAGCTCCTGATAGACCTTATTTTCCTCTTCTTCATCAACTATTTCGTAATCAATGTAGTACATAGAACCTCTCTTTGGAGCGGTTATGGTAATTTCACCAGTGTTTTTATTTATGATGTCTGCATGATCTGTGTCTGTTATGATTTTGAATATGCCAGACTCCATGATTTTAGCTCCTGACCAAATATCAAGGCTTAAATCAGGATCATAATATACCTCTTTTAGGTGAATAGTGGAAAATTCTGCGTTAGAATTGCAGACATTAACGTACATTGATCCAACGTGGGTAGGGTTTACGAATACGCCTTTTTTGGCACAAAGTGCTCTACGAGAATTGTCAATTTTGCGTACGTTTCTTAATTTTGAAATATCATTGACCATGTGGTCATCTGCTCCATTGTCTAGTAACATCGTATGAAGTTGGTTTTTTGGGGGGGCGGACTTTGATACTGTAGGGGGTTTAGGCCATTGAAATTCATCTTCAATGTCATCAAAACTTAAATGATTAAGATTTGAGTGTAACATCATAGAATATTTAACACGAAAATTGGATTTATCATCGGACTTTTTCTGGGAGTTCGTGTTATTTGAAATTTGGGGTTTCGAGCTACTGTTCTGGTTCTGGGTTTGTGGAGTATTACTAGCTATAGATGTCTCATTAGGGCATGTCCTTGACATGTGTCCTTTTTTGTTGCATCTGAAGCATGTAATATCCATTTGGGATACATTATCTTTTGAAGGATAATTATTTTGTTTGTTTTGACTATTTTTGTGATCGTTTAAATAACTCGTTGTGTTGTAATTTGGTTTGGAAAAATTTGAGTTATTATTATTGTTTCGAAAATTTCTAAAATTTTTTCTATTATTATTCATTGGTTGATAGGATGGTTTGGGCTGATCAAACCCGAGAAAAGTTTTATTAGAATATTCAATTCGATCACATTTTTCTAATATCATTTTTGTGAGTCTGACAGTAGTTCGTTTTTCTACTTCTAATTGGCGGAATTCTGAGAAGACAGTATCAAATTTTTCGGGCAATGACATCATTAATTGATCAATTTCATCGGCTTCCGATAGGGGGTAATTAGCATCGCGTAGTTCTTCCACAATGGATGAAAAATATTCCAAGAATCTACGGATGGTACCTCTCCTTGGATCGAAGCGAAGGGACTGAAATTTTGACTTTAAGACCATGATGTTAGTAGCAGTTTGATTCCTGTATCGAGCATCTAAGATTTCGAAAATTTGAGAAACTACGTCGCAAGTTTTGACATGATGAAGGATTCTTTTGTCAAGTCTTTCGAATATGTGGGCTTTGGCCCGTTCCTGAGTTTGGAAAAATTTAAGCCATTTGGATGTTAGGCGTTCTTCGGATGATGTGTAAATGTAACTAGTTTCTCGAGCAGTAGGAAAAATTGTGGAATGGCAACCTTTACCTATAAGGGTGCTGATGATGGTTGCACGCCATCCCTCATAGCCATTTCCACGGAAAACATTTGAGATCCTTTCATTATTTTCAGTATTCATAATTAATGAATTGACTGAACTAAAAAAAATAAAAAAAATAAAACAAACGGATGTCAATCCCCAGCAAATGCCGCAAGACTAGGATTGCCGTACCTGTGATAACCAAACAATTTGTAGATTTAACGATAGTATTTAAATTGTCCTTGTGTGTGTCTCGAGTAGGTCCACTGCGGGCAAGAGATCACACACGTTAAAGATGAGACTGGACGCTTCCCAATAAAAAAATAAAAATAAAATAACAAGACTTTTTAACCCAAAATAATTCTTATTAGAATTCAATATTCAATAAAGTGATTAATTAAAATCAATAAAAATGAAAAGGTGAGGGTGAAAATGAATTAGCTACCTTCAGATCGAGGGAATTAGAAAGGAATGAAATTATTGAAAACAGGGGAAAATTTTGTTTGAAATTATATATCCACAAAATAATTCGAAATGAATTTGTAGAAAATTAAAAAAAAATAAAAAGTGATTTAAAAAAAATATTTCACCAGGTATTACAAAAATTATTTCTACTGGTAACTCGTAAAAAAAAAAAATAATAAAAATTCACAGTAGAAAAAAAAAATAAAATATTTAAAATAAATTCGAATAAATGATTAAAGGTGTTCGAGATAAAAAAAATATTTAATTTAGGTGATCGTATAAGAAGAAAAATATTCAAAAAAAAAAATCGTTAATTATTTTCGACAAAATTGTGCAACTGCAAAAATTTTCAAGTTGCAACAAAATGGTGGTTTGAAATTGAAAAAACCGCGCCAACGTATTTAATGAATGGGCGAAGATAAGCGTTCGTAGGTTCGTTGCACTTAACAAAAGGTTAATGTACAAGTTCGAACGAATGAACGAAACGAGCCGTGCATACGTCACGAGTTGTACACTCCAAGACAAAAGTGGCTGCAAAAATTTGCACACGACTTGCCAAAATTTGTACTTAGAAAAATTTTGAAAAGGCCAAAATTATTTGAAATTAACGGTATTTTCAAATATACGGGTTAAATTTTGAACCGAAAGAATTAAGTTTCACGAAAAACACGAAATTGAACACGATGAAAAATACGAAAATTACGAAAAATTATGAAAAATATGTTTTTTATTACCTTTTTTCAGCAGAAAATTTTAAGTTATACCCTTTTTAACCGTCGATTTTTTTTGTTTTTCAGGTTCGTTTTCTGGAATTGATGAAGGTGGTACTTTGGAACTGCTGTTTGAATTGCGCTTCGGTTGTTTTGAACGTACTTCGATGAAGATGTGAGTTAAGTTTTTGAGTTTTTAAAGGTGATACCAAAATGAAGTTGAGTTGTGACGATGAATACCAATTTTGACTTTGTTGAATTGAAGCTTTTACGTTGGTTTCTGATCAATTTGTGACTGCTCAAGGCGATTTACTTCCAATTGATGACTTCGACGAATTAGTTCATACACAAGCAGGGCAGACACTAATGAATTTACTAGTTTTCAGGCAACACAAGCAGGGTTCCTGAACAACTTAGCAATCGACGAGTCCTGGAATTTTTGATACACTTGGCTGGATTATACACAAGCAGGGCAAATCCTTTTCAGCAAACGACGAAACTCATTGAACGTTTACAGCATTCAAGGTGGAATTAAATTTTTCGAGAACAAAAAAAAATTTAAGACTCGAAAAAAAAAATGGTAAGTTGGAACTAAGTTACCCAACACAAAATAAAATTACGAAAATATTAAAACACAATTATTCACGAAAGATTTTTTCAAAAATTTGACTTAAAACACAAAGAAAGTTCACAAAAGTATAAAAATTTTAAATTAGTATTTTTTTAAAATTTGTTACAGGTACAAGGATTGTTACCGAGCGATGCTACCATATAGAGGTTGAGGATCAGAGGTGTAACAAAAAGAGATTTGATTGAAGTTACGTCCAAGAAGCGAATGTTTATTTCAGAAGTTACATTAATTTAAGCAAAGTATATTTTCAGAGTAATGAACGAATGGTAACGGAAATGAACGAGTGAGCGGCGGAAGTGGTATATCAGTGTAGCCGCGAGTAGATATAAATAAATGTATTCGATATATGTTCGTGTGTTCGTAGGAGTGAGAGGGGAGAAGGATTGGTGGTCTCAACAATAGTACCAGAAAATATCGATTCGTTTACTAAAGGGTCGAATGCGCAAAACTTCATTAAACTACAACCAGTCGCTTGCCGTGACATTAATCGGAAGAATAATTAAACCACTAGAACGTATACTTGAAAATTAAAAATTCACCTTTCATATTTATCATTTAATAAAAATTTTCCTCTTCGAAGATTCTTTTAAATGCATCAATCTTTTTCCAGTCAATACAATTTTTAATACTCTTTTAAAATTCTTTCTCTTTAGAAAAGAATGACTGATTATACTTTGGATGTTCCTTAATTGTAAAATGTCTGTCACTTAGTTCTTTGTTTCTTTACTTGAGGTACCTCTTGTTTTTTTTGATGAATATAAAAAGCCATTGTTGTGTGTTTTTTTTCTTACTTTTATGCAGTGTTTGGGTCGAACAGTATTACGCTTTGATTTTGGAAATTTACTCAGGTGAAATCTGTTATAAAATATTCTAGTCTCATAATGATCGCTGGGCCCATGGTTTATTACTCGCTGTTTTCGCTACAATTCTAAATGTGTCGAAAGTTGTTTCCACTATCGTTCAGTATTCTTAGTGAATATTTTAATTTTCCTTTTTATTTTGGATAAACATTATATTTCATTTCGGTGTACTCTGAACAATTTTTAAAATTTATTGGAGACTGTTCCTGTCCTTTAAGAAAAATACCATTCCAGTGAGGGAAAATCTTTCCCCTAAAAAATTGAAATTAATTGTTGAAAATTGCAGAAGTTAATAGCAGATTAATTTTTTCAGTTATAAAAATTAAAGTAAATTTTTGGTGAAATTTTCGATTAAATCTTATAAATTTCCATATAGAATGTAAAGTTCAAATCCCTTCTAAAAAATATCCAAAAATTAAAATCAAAACATTCAGTCCTTTATTGTGATTATTTGATAGAAGTGCCATAAATCAATGTCCTGGGTAACTCAGAATTTTAATGCTAAAAATTCTTGAATTGGTGATGAATACCAGTTGTCTGCAAACCAATGGTTCGATTGAAAAGAGATTAGTTTTGGTCAGTTTCAAGTTTCTGTTACATGTAATTCAGTTCCTGTCTTGCGGATTTGGGCCAATCATGCAGATAAAAACTAGTAGAAAATATATTCATACATTATTTTTAAGATTATAGAATTTACTCCGATTTAAGAGATATAAGTTATATTGGTTGATATTGAATTAATGGTTTTTGATAATGTTGAGCTCTCTTTTTGAATATATTGAATTATTGTCACAGTGAGTTGAGTCACTGAGTAGGATGAATTTGAGTTGACATAGGGTGAGAACAGGATTGAGAATGAAGTAATATAAAATATAATGAGAAAATAGTTATTAGGATGTCGATTAGTTGGTTTCATTGTGGCGGGGTCTTAATAATGAGTACTGAACACTTGGTTTATTTGGTCACTCCAATTCTTTTTATTTTTTCTAATTTAAAGTTTTTTTTAAAATTGGGGTAAGTATGAAGGTTATTGGATCTCACAGTCAAGATTTTCCTTTTAAATGAAATCACCCCATTGAGATACCACAAAGGGACCAAAGATACGGGCCAAAAACACATTTGTTTGGCATCATATGGAACCCCCTGTATTGAAATAGAAAATATAACAAAAGTTGTATAGTATTTGTGGGGACTCTCCCATATGAGGAATAGGGGCTCAGACCCCTTGACAACTGTCACCGCCCCAAAGGGCAGGCAAATATTCGTTCATGCGACATAAAATACACAAATTACGTTTGATCATAATTACCTGTAAGTACATGCAGGTAATGTACAAGTACTGAATCGTGACACAATAGTGTAATGAGAATATAGGTTACAAAATAATTAAATACTCGTAAATGTTAAAAGGTTGTATTAAACAAGATATAAAACATCGAAATATTAAATAGTAAGTTACGTAGGAATAATAAGGTTAACAGAAAAAGGTAAAAATGATAAGGTAAAATGTACATGGTTACATGAGTTTTTATAGTTAGAAGTTTTGGGAGGAGAATATGGTGATTTCTTGGAGAGTGGAAATGGTAGTGATATGATTGGAGAGTTATGACAATACAAGTTTAGATATTGTCCAATAGGAGTTTAAGGAAATGACATAAATGGTGATTTTGGGTATTTGCAATATCTGCAGAATGGTTTCATAGAAAAGAGTTGTTATGAAAAGTGTATTTATGTTTGTTTATAAACATTGAATGTAGAACAACTGAGTCAGTAAAGGCAAGTAAAGACTTGTTTACATGACGTCAATATAATGAGAATTGTTTTAGGTGATTGATATATATGTGAAATATATATATAAGAGGGAGATATGAATGATACGAAATTATCATTACAAATAGAATGATGTCACGATCCGAACACAAACTGGCCAACCATCTCTTATCTCAATAGGGGATGAGGTAACCTGGCCGCTCTCACCAACGTACGTATTTCCTTATGTACGTGTGTTTGTGTGCATGTAAATAAGCAGTATATAAACCGCCCAAATTGGCTTTAAAATCGCCAGTGTTTGCCTTGGTTTTGGCTTACCCATACTTATGTATGAAGTGGTTGAACACGCTTAAATTCTGTTGAATTTACTTTCTGGTGAGAATACTTCACACGACAAGGTATTCCACAGTATTATTTGTATATTCATTATATATATTTTTTGAAACAGTGAGTTTGATTTTTACATTAATTTTTTTATTCGACCTATTTTTAGATCCCAAGTAGTGCAAAAGAGAAGGCAAGTTTGGTTTTTCACATTGTATTGATGCATCAGGCTATTACAAAATTAGACAAAATAAAAAAAATTGAAAAATTGAAAAATATGTATAGAATGTGTTTACGTATATAACCAGTAATACCTAGGCTATTCACTTTTTTGTCTTTTCTCTCGATCTTTCCCTTATCTTTTTGGTTTTCCTTACGTTTGTATTTAATAATAAAATTATCTTCCCCATATTTCTAATCTGGTTCTTTTTTCCTTCTCTTTTTCTGATAAGTTGAGCAACCATCAAAATTCATACTTGGTAAACTTTCTGTTCACTGTTGCTCGACACATACTTTTATCTGTCTGTGCAGGCAGGAACACTTTTTGTACTATTCTGTTTTTATATTCATAGAAGTATGTGTTGGTTTTTCTTGTTAAATACATTGTGTTACCTTTTGAAAATGTTTTGGTGAACTTTTTTAGCGGCAATGGCTACTGGTGGTGTCAATTCCTAGGTACAGCTAGTAATTAATGATCTTGTAAGTTATGCATGTTCCAAGGCACATAGCCTAGGTTTTCGATCTTTATAAAATACCATCAGCATAGTCTAAATTTGAGTTCAACGAATTCCTGGCAGGCTGTGTGGGCTGGGTGGTGGTGATTCTGTGGGCACCATCCAGTGTAAATGGTCAATACTTAGGCAACCTGTACGTGTTTGTGGGTCAAAGATATCGTTGGGACTGACAGATAGTGGTGTCCATTTTAGGCCCCCCTGGCATACCACAGTATTGTGTAATAGGCTATATGTTTGGTATGTATTTAGTGTTTTTTGAGGCACTGAATTCAAATTTGACGTTAAATGTTTTATTTGATTCATTTTTTGACCACTAGGGGATCAAGGACAAATTTAGACTTTTCTCAATTTATTGTACACTGCGTCATTGGTAATAGTTTTTAAAAGACACCGAGTTCAAATTTGACCATATATTTTTTAAACCATTCTAATTTTTTCACAATCTATTTAGCAGGTCTGTACTTACAGCTAAACATACAGTCATACTTACTTTGCACTTATGAGTTCTGGAATTCTGTTGTATTAGTGTTCCAAATTTAATTTTAGTTTTAAAAAATTTTGATCTTCACACTCAACAGCTTGGCGAAGACATGCATAACTGCCAGCAGTTTATATAATCTTTGAAATTCTTTTCTAAACAGCAAATATGTGTGCTGTAAGACTAGAAGTGCGATGAAGAACTCCTATACTTTCTCAAAGTTTTCCGCTTTTTTCCTCATTTTTATTTTTCTGAAAAAAACGAGAAAAAAGAACCTTGTTACATTTATAAATACAGCAATAAATTTTCAATAAAATTAAAGGTAATAAATGTTACTGTGTTCGCGAAGTCTGAAGATTTTTATTTAATAAGTTTTCTACTTTTTTTTTTCTTCTGTGGGGAGGTGAAAGAAAGAATCGAAGAATTTTGTCTGAAAAAAACTTGAACCTTTCCACTCATATACATGATGGATATCTTATTACTAATAGAAAGTTACCAAATGAGCCACCTACGGTACATAACTGGGTGGAGCGAAAAAACACGTATAATTTGCTACTGCTAGTAAAGCTCTTCAGGTAATTTTTTTTGCGCGTTAATGTGACAGTGAATAGAGGAGAGTGATTTTTGAAAAGAAAAAAGAAAAACTAAATTCTTTAATTCTTATAAAAAAAAAAAAAAAAAACAAAAAAAAAAAAAAAACTGGTCTTTTCTAAAGCTAACTAATGCCTGGGTGTGCCGATTTGTTTGCATGTGATTTCAGCTAATTTTATCTGCAGTCAGAAAATTTTCAAATTATTTTGTTCTTGTAATAATGGGAATTAAGTTGAAGAAAATATATAGGCACATCATTGGTCGAATACACAAAATTTTACTAAAAAATTTAATTCTGAGCAACTTTTAATATTTTGTTTTTTTTTGTTTTTTGTTTCTTGTTTTTTGTTTTTTTTTTCCATTTCATTGTAATCTATTCAAGCGCTGTATTTCGGAATAAATATGTCATATTTTGAATGAAGACCGAACAAGTTCGATAGTGTTTACTGAATAAGTTCACAGAAATTTCAACTCGAATTGGGTGCAACAGCCATTGATAAATTCTTTGATTAATTTTCACTTTACTGAATGGCTCATTTTTCAACTTGTTATTTACTTGTTCTAACTAAATTTAAGAATCATTCTCTAAAAAGTTAAGTGATCATTTGTGAACAAAAAATTGGGTCGAAATGAGAAGATGGTATCGTCCATTTTATTTTCTCAGAAAATGTCTATATTTTATCGTCACCGCCCCTTATAAGTGTCCTAACAAACTGGGTAAAAATCATGTGTAAAAACTGGAAAATTTCAATTAATTGTATTATTGTTTCATAAAACGTCAACATTTTACTATCCCCACACCGCAGCCCTAATCACTTTATGAGATCAATTTTAATACTCCATCTGCTTGCGAGCTGAGTACCTGCATAATAAAGTCGATTTTTACAGGTTTATTATAACAATAGTTATGTGTGATGTAAAAGTGCGAAAAGTAGGTGATTTTGATACGAGTATGAATTTTGTAAAACTAGCTGAAGATGAGTACTGAAAATCACACGTGTATCAATCACCTATTGTATGTATATTGGCGAATCGCACACTATTTTTTGAGACCCCCTCCCAAAGAAAAAGGTTAAATATTTGTTTGTTTTAGACCAAAATAATAATGAATAATTTTACTTTTTTTTCAACCAAAAAATCTTCGCACTCCTCATCCACTTCAGAAAAATTACATAAAAAATTTTTTTATATCCAAATAATTATTTAATTCAATATTTTTAATTAAAAAAAAGTGAGAAATTAGTTGAGCCGTGCAACATAGTGATCAAGCCCTGCAAGGAAGTCAACTCGAAAATGTGAATGGGCGCACAAATATTTTTTCGCGTCGTATTTAAATTCCCTACTTCAGTTAAGGGACAAAAAACAGTTCATTGTGTACCAAGAGGGAAAGTTGTTTTATTTTGGTCAAGTCTAAGTTTGCAGCCATATCTTCGGCTGACGACCAAAAAAAATATTTCCCACTTGGTGCACATTTTATGTTATGAATAAATAAATTGTAAAGAACATGTTTTGTGGAGAAATTCAAGGGCTTTATTTTTGTGTGGAGTTATTTATACAGGTAAAATTTAAAGGAAAAAAGTTATCATAAAAAAACGGGTTTGACTTATCTTCTTATATTTTCAGTCATGAACTTGGAATGTTATTAGTGAAATCTGATGATAAAAATTAATTTGTCAGTGCATAAACGTCGCATGCTAATGACGTTATTATGTGCGATTTATATCAGAAATATGATCTTTTAGAACTAATGCAAAATTTATCCGCTATTTTGCATGTACCACATGTCTCCATTTTCTCAGTCTATTTTGCATGTGCATAAGTAGGCTACACCACCTGCTATAAAACAGTATAAATAATACCTATTAAAGTTATATCGACTATTGAGACAAGTTGACACATTCCCATAAAGTCAGTGTAGTAAAATCATATAATTTTGTAGTTGGGACAAATTATCCTACTAAGTAAGTGCAAGTGTCGTTAGTTTTTCAAAGTGTTAGGCAATTGAAGGGAATTGAATTGCAAATGACACTAGTGCTTACTTAGTAGGATAAAATGTTAAAAATGACTTTTGTGATATTTTCTTATCAGAGTGCATCAACTCGTCTAAATAGTCTGTATAATTTTAGTACCACTAAAGTTATACAGACTGTCAGAAAAGTTGACGCACATTCAGATAAGAAATGGTTTCAAAAGTCATTTAGACAATTTTATCACACTAAGTAAGTGCTAGTGTTATTTGCGATTCAATTTCCTTCACTGTGAAGACCTAACTCATGTATGCTGCTAGTGTGATAATTTGTCCCAACTTCAAACTCATGCTAATTTTATTACATTTGGCTTTATGGGAGTGCATTAACTTGTTTAACTAGTCTACATAACTTTAGTACCTATACTCTGTTTATACTAAGAAGTGTGTGATGTCAGAATCACAATTGATATTACTGTTGGTTGGGGAGAGAGGAAAAGGTATCGCTGCATATTGTGATACAGTGATAAGCGTTATTTTTTAGAGTAAACAAACATGATTTTATTTCAACAATGATTTTCAAGCCCTAAAACCACCGTGCCTTCAAAAGTTTGTGTATGTATTGGTGAATTCCTAACCAGTCGAGACCCTTACAACTATTGAACAACTTGAGACCCACCAGCGTAATATTCAACGTTTTTAGAGTACATTAAGTGATTTTAGGTACTATATTTGATGAACCTTGAGAAAAGTAATAAATGTTGATGATGGAGTTATACAAAACCCCGGAAGCCCTCTTGAGACCCACTTAAATACAGTAGACGCGTGCGCCTTTTCGAGACCTGCAACGTTGCCGTATTGGTGGGTCTCAACTATACCTTTTTCATCTCTTTTGAAGTTTCCATTATGGTAGAAAATAAATTATTAAAACCTACAATGAACACGACTCTTGTAATGTACATAATTTGAAATTATGTCTATCCTTGAAATCTACCTGTTCAACTGGCATACCGTTGACTTTTTTTTAATCTTCTATTTATTCATTTTTGCGAAGGTGAATTATATTATAGCCAAGAAAAAACACATTAAATACGTCAGAAGCCAACAAGATCGATGGTCACGATGTGCCAAAAAAAAAATTGTATTTTAGTTTTCCATTTTCGACACACATTTGGCGCCTTATACCGGCGATTTATTCTTTTAATACTTATATTAATTATGTGTATACCATTTAAAAAAAATTTTTTCTCTCTTTTTTGGCACAACTCACGATGTTTTTTAAACGTTTTAATAACTCTTTGCCTCTTTATTCGTTTTTTCCCACCTCTATCTTATTTAATAGTCCAATTTAATATTTGCCCCATTTTACCTAGAACATTCTTTAACGATCTTTAATTAGATGATGAGGAGGAATATGGGTGAGGGAAGATGTGTGTGTACATTGAAATTAGTGTAGGATTTGTAAAACGTCATAGAAATATTGAAACGACAAGGATGCGATCATCTGGTTGGGTTTCTTCAAGAAAATGATTTCGACCTCACGCCGTACCAACCACATATAAAATATATTAATGTAGTTTTTCGGAATGCGAATACATTTTATTTTTTCCTTTATTTGAAATTATTTTTTGAGCTAATTCGTTTCTTATTCGGACGCACTAGTAACATCAGAAATGTAATAGCTGTAGTGTGTAAGAAACAAACAAAAAAACGTTTTTCGATTATGATGAATGAAGATAATCCGGCATGGAGAAAAAATAAGAAAAATTACTATAAAATTGAAGGAAAAATTTATTTCAGTACGAATTGTAAAGATAAGTAGGCTATTACGGAACTGAAGATAATTTTTGCATCGGTTGTTTTCTCAATTTTTTCCTTAATTCAGACAATGATATAACTTATCCCATGAACTGATAGTAGTTTAATAATTTTAATGGAGAGAGAAATTGAGGTAGTATAAAGGCAATTCACTCGTCTGCCGTCATTTTTGCGCAAATAGCCAACATACAAACGAAACAAAACTTTCGTATGTATGAATTAATTTTTTGAAGTCAGTGTTATACCCACTTCCCGAATTTAGAGTGAGCCATTAAAGAATTTCGCTTCAATATTCTGACTCAATTTTTCTAGGTTCTAAATTGATTTGTAATATGTAAATAGAATACTAGCTGCTCGCTCTAAGTGATGCAGGCAATTCCAAAATTGATTATTCCACTTGCTAAGAGTAGTTAGCTTCTTTATAAGTATAGAATACCTCCCTATTAGAATAAATCTCTCTCTCTCACTCGTACCTATAAGTACTATACACTTGCATATTATGGTGAAGAAAAACAATTTATAAAAAGTTTGAAAAAAATTGTATCTTATGTGGAAATTAAACCCAACTCCTCCTATGTGGCAAAAACACACTTGGACTACATGCTGCAGCAGCTGATGCAAGATAACAAATTATTTATGATATACTCTTTTGGCTAATCTCTCTCCTGTTCCTGCTTCTCTCTCCACTTTCTCTCTCTTCATCACACTCCCTCACTCTATATTTCTTTTTGTCCCTCTAAAAAGTTAAATAACTATTATTGTGTCTATGAAATATGTATCCCGTTTTTCTCATAATACAGTAGATATAATAGGTAGGTAGGTATTGATTTTGAACTTTGTAACTTTTGGAGTCCTGTATTTCAAGAAGGGGAATATGGATCCATGAAATTTTTAGGGTATACCTATGTCATTGGGTATAATATTCTTGAGAACTTTTTTAGAGGTGAGGGGGTCAAAGTCCACAACTTTGTCTTTAAGGGAGATACGGATCTCGGAAATAATAGCTTAAAACCTTCCTTTGGAAAACACAAATAAGTCAAGAAAATTTCACCTCGATCAGTTGAGCAGTTCTGAAGTGATGGGCATGCAGACAGACAGACAAACATTCGCATTTTATGTATATATATTTAGATTGTTGGAAGTACCTTTATTAAACTAGCTACCCTGGAAAATTAATTAATTTACTCTAAGGTCTGAATGAAAGCTACGTATTTTCATACTTTAGAAAATTTAAATATACCTAATGTTGGACACTTTGATGTATGCAGGTGTACAACCTTAATGATAGACCTTATATGTGTGCGTATGGTGCTAGTCGGTATTTAAATTAAACTAAAATTGTAGTGATGCGATCTCCTAGTGATTCGCGGTTAATCAAAAACTGTTCGATTAATCGATTATTTTAAATAATCGATTCCCAAATTATCGATAATTTGGAAAATCGATTAATCAGTCTCGAGCAAGTAATTAATTATTGTTGAGACCACCAATCCTTCTCCTCTCTCACTCCTGCGAACACACGATTACACAAATACATAATTTATTTATATCTATTCGCGTGTACCTGAAACAAATTTTTAAAATAATTTAAAAATCTTTTAATACTGTGAATTTTTCTAAGTCAAATATTTTAATATATTTCGTGAATAATTGTGTTTTTAGTCATTTTCGTAATTTTTATTTTGTGTTGGGTAACATACTTCCAACTTAATTTTTTTTCAAGTCATAATTTTTGTCATCAAAAAATATTTGAATGCTGTAAACGATTAATGAGTTTTGTCGTTTGCTGAATTGGATTTGCCCTGCTTGTGTATAATCCGGCCAAGTGTTCGAAATTTCCAAGACTCGTCAATTACTCAACTGTTTGAGAGCCCTGCTTGTGTTGCTCAAAAGTTGGTAAAGTCATTAGTGTCTACCCTGCTTGTGTATTAACTAATTCGTTGAAGTCATCAAATTGGTAATAAATTGCCTTGAGCCATCAGAAATTGATCAGAAACCAATGTAAAAGCTTCAAAATAATCATCATCAAAATTGGTATTCATCATCTCAATCAAACTTCATCATTTGGCATCAAAGAAAACATCAAAATTCAACACAAATACTCACCGAAGTACGTCCTCCACAACCGAATCACAGTTCAACCATCATCGTCCAGAGCATCACCTTCAAAAATTCCAGAAAACGAACCTGAAAATCAGAAAATCACCGGTTAAAAAGGTATTAAATAATTTTCCGCTAAAAACAGGTAATAAAAAACATATTTTTTATAATTTTTTCGCAATTTTTTTCGTATTTTTAGTGTATTATTTTGTATTTTTGCACTGTTTAATCTTTTGGAATCAAAATTTAACTTTTATATTTGAAAATACCGTTATTTTGAAATAATTTTGGCCTTTTTCAAAATTTAACTAAGTACAATTTTTGGCAAGATCATTGCAAACTTTTGCAACCACTTTTGTCTTTGAGTGTACAATTTGTGACGCAAGCACGGCTCGTTTTGTCCTTTCGTTCGAACCTGTACATTCAACCTTTGTTAAGTGCAACGAACCTACAAACTCTTATCTACGTTCATTGAATAAATACGTTGGCGCGGTTTTTCATTTTCAAACCACCATTTTGTTGCAACTTGTAAAATTTTGCTATTGCACAATTGTGTCGCCAATATTTTAACAATCTTTTTTTTCAAATTCATACTTAATATTTTTTTTACTTTAAATATTTTTATTTCTCTTGATCACACACTACTCTCAATTACATTTAATTTATTTCAAAAATATGAAAATATTTCTTTTTCGTCTTTAAATTTCTTTTTGAATTTCAAATTTTTTTTTCCCATTTACAAATTTTTTTTTTTTGCTGTGTTGTGATTTTTTTCTTTTCTCAAGTTACCTCTAGAACTATTTTACTTCATTCATATAATACATTTGGTGTACATTATTTCAAATCACCATTAATCATATTCATTTATTTTTTTTTTTTCATCTCTAATTATTTTGTTTTATTGGTATACAGAATTAGATCAAAATTTTCCCCTGTTATCCAATTTTTTAATTTTACTTTCCTATTCCCTGGTCTGAAAGTAGCTAATTTCATTTCACCCTCACATTTTTAATTTCATCATCATTACTTATTACTTCAAATTTTGAATTCTATTACAAATCACCTTGGGTTGAAAAAGTCTTGTTAATTTTTTTATTTTTTTTTTAAAGGGAAGTGTCCAATCACATCTTTAACGTGTGTTCTCTCGTGCCCTGTGTGAACCTACTCGAGAAACACACCTGGACAATACAATATACTATCGTCCTAAAATACATTGTTTGGTTAACACAGGAATGGCAATCCTTTTCTTGCGGCATTTGCTGGGGATTGATATCCGTAGTTTATTTTTTTATTTTTTTAAAATTCATTTTCTATTCAGTCAATTTATTAATTATGAATACTGAAAATAACGATAGGGTTTCGAATATTTTCCGTGGAAATGGCTATGAGGGATGGCGTGCAACTGTCAACAGCACCCTGATTGGTAAAGGTTGCCACTCCATGATTTTTCCTACTGCTCGTGAAACCAGTTATATCTATACATCATCTGAAGAACGCCTTACTTCCAAATGGCTTAAATTCTTTCAAACTCAAGAACGGGCAAAGCCCACATTTTTGAAAGACTTGATAAAAGAATCCTTCATCATGTCCAAACATGCGACGTTTTTTCACAAATTTTTGAAATTTTGGATGCTCGATATCGAAATTAGACACTCACTAACATCATGGTTTTAAAATCAAAATTTCAGTCCCTTCTCTTCGATCTAAGGAGAGGTACCATCCGTAGATTCTTGGAATATTTTTCGACTTTTGTGGAAGAACTACGCGATGCTAATTTTCCCCTATCTGAAGCAGATGAAATTGATCAATTAATGATGTAATTACCCAAAAAATTTGATACTGTTTTCTCTGAATTCTGTCAATTAGAAATTGAAAAGCGAACTACTGTCAGACTTACAAAAATAATACTAGAAAAATGTGATCGTATCGAATATTCTAATAAAACTTTTCCCGGGTTTGATCAGCCCAAATCATCATATCAACTAATAAACCCAAAAAGAAATTTTCAAAATTTTCGAAACTATAATAATTTTAATACCCAAAATTCCAATTACAAAACTACAAGTTATCTGAACTATCACAAAAATAATTCAGAAAAATCAAATAATTATCCTCAAAAAGATAATGTATCCCAAATGGAGGTTACTTGTTTTAGATGTAATAAAAAAGAACATATGTCAAGGACATGCCCTAATGAAAAATCTACGACTAGCAACACTCCTCAACCCCCTATTCAGAATAGTAGTTCGAAATCCCAAAATTCCACAAACACAAACCCACAAAATAAAACAAATGATAAGTCCAATTTTCGTGTTAAATATTCAATGATGCTACATTCAAACCTTGACCATTTAAGTTTTGACGACATCGACGAAGAATTTCAATGGCCCAAGCCCCCAACAGTATCAAAATCTGTTTCCCCAAAAAACCAACTCCACACGATGTTACTAGGTAATGGAGCAGATGACCATATGGTCAACGATCTTTCAAAATTAAGAAACATACGCAAAGTTGACAATACCCGTAGAGCACTTTGTGCTAAAAAAAGGTGTATTTGTAAATCCCACTCACGTCGGATCTATGTATGTCAATGTCTGCAATTCTAAAGCAGAATTTTCCACAATACATTCAAAAGAAGTCTATTACAATCCTGATTTAAGCCTTGATATTTGGTCAGGCGCTAAAATCATGGAGTCCGGTATTTTCAAGATTATAACAGACACTGATCATAAATAAACAAACTGGTGAGATCACAATAACCGCTCCAAAGAGAGGTTCAATGTATTACATAGATTATGAGATTGTGGATGATGATGAAGAACAAAAAGTCTGTCAGGAGCTCGTGTTTATGCCTGTACCTAATACGACATTAGATCAGGAAGATCATATAGATGATCAAAATCAAATTTTTGAGGAAAAAATTGAGGCAGAACCTAGTAATTCACATCAAGAGCAGGAAACCATTGACCAAACTCAAAATTTACAAGATGCTGCAGTGGAAGCAGTCACTCAGGAGATTTATTCCAAATCTGAGGACAAATTAAATGGAGAGAGTGTCGGAATAAATAGAAAGCACAAAAAAACATCAACAAAACTAAAACACTTTGGCATAGAAGATTAGGTCATCTAAGTGGCAAAAGCCTTAAAGCCTTATCTAAAGTAGTTGTAGTCATACCCCAAAATTTGGTCTTTAGGGATGATGACTTTGCCACTTGTGAAATATGCATAAAAGCCAAATCCAACCGACTAGGTCATCATGGTGTGAAAACTCGACCAACCAGAAAAATGGAAGTAATCTCATCTCTCTCTCTCTCTCTCTCTCTCTCTCTCTCTCTCTCTCTCATCTGCCAATGTAAAAATTCTCATTTTTCAGTTTAAGTATTGATTTGTTACACACCAACGATTCCTACGCATCTCGTTCAGTACCGTTCAAAAATAAACTTGTTATATTTCGTATTTTTAGGCACATGAATAACCTTGATTTATTAATTACAAATTATTGTAAGTAGGTACACCATTGGAAGTGAGGGCAAATCCGGTTACCGCATTTTTTTTTATGTCCTATAGTGGTTGAGATTCCATTTTAAACAATTAGAAAAACCCTGACAAAAAAAAAACACTCAAACGCAGCAAGCCTCGCTAGAAAAAGTAGGTATTTGAGAGAAAGAATAGTGAATTTTGATGATCAGATTAATTGTCTGTAAGTTTATATGCGTTCATTGTATGTTATGATTGTATGAAATGTGTTTGCTGCTGACAGAATATTAGACAATGTGAAATACAAAAGCATTTTTTCTTGAGAAAATAAAAAATAAATTAAGATGATATATGGTACATCATCATATAATTTAAAATAAAACCATTGAAATGTAATAAAGTTATACAATAAAAAAAAAGAAAACATGAGCATGTGGTTAATTTCTGTAAAAAGTAAAGTTTATGCAAATTAGAAAAAAAAAAGGGAAAAAAGCTTTACTGGAAGTACTGTCCGGTCGATTCGCACCAAAATTAGTAGCATCCTACAATAAATTTTAATGAATATTTATTTCAAATTTCGTACTTACGCTTTTTATGACAAACATAAAAACAAAAATAGTGGTACCTGAAGTACCGCCAAGCTGATCCGCCCAAAAATTGGAAGCGTACTACAACGAATCGTAATAAATATTTACTCCGAATTTCGTGTCTGCTAGTGCAGAATTGAGCATTTTATAGCCAAAATAAAAACAAAAATGGTGATACTGGAAATACCGCCAAGTCAATCCGCTCTAAAATCAATAAGTCTGGTCCTTAGGTCAGTAAAAACGTTCGTACTAAATGTCGTGATTATCGGACGAAAATTTCGGCCTGTGCTGTGGGAACAAGAATTTTGACTTACATCTATCTATATATATGAATTTGAGTTATTGGTGCCAAAATTTTTCTGAGGTCATGAAACGAAAAATTACACACCACCAACCGTGGGGGCTAATACCCCACCAAGTGTAATAAGTAGATTTTCTAAAGAAAACCTACTTGAAAACAATTTAACCTATTCATATTTGAAATGAAGCAGTTGAGTACTGATTTGTCGTTGATATTTCAAACCAGTTACTTACATGTGTGTTACGCTGGCAGGTGTTGATATTCTAACAGATAAAAAAGAAGTGAAATTATCAACTTAATATTATGTAGGTGCCTACTTTGATTTCGCTGGTCAGATTGATTGCCTGTAGAGTATGGACAATTTTTCAGACCGAAGGTAGATGGAGTATCTGTCATAGAAATTTCTCAGGCTGAAGTCCGAATGTAAGAACGGTACTTAAGTATCAACAGTGACTTAATAATTACTTAACAAAGTTATGTCTGTGTATGTTTAAGTGTAGATATAATTGACTATAAAGTACCCAGTGCTGCTACGCAGGAATAATTTACGCACCCATACGTAAATATGTTGGAATTACCAATTTACTCGATTCATTGATACGATATTGTGAAGAAAAAAATGATTTCAAGTTGTACTCAAATAATAAAATTATAGGCTTAGCCAAATAATAATATATCTGTAACTGCGGTCATGTAATATTGTTACAAAAATGGACGTGCCTATGAATATACACCCATATTCGGCGGAAATATTTTAGGTAAATTTTTTTTTTTAATGTTTCTCAGGTGTGTTTGTAAGCATAGTAGATGACAGCACAGTACTGGCTGAGGGATCTTTCGGATGATGCGGGGAGGCGGGTTGCCAAGGAACGTTACTTTGATTGTCAGCAGTTGCATGGTGAATGCCAGGGGGTGGGTTAAATGATTCATCTCCCACCATTGTTTCTCTCAAAGTGGCATACCATGAACCACCTCCTGCATTTGCCTGAAAGATCTCACCGCCTATGAATAAGTGAATCTAGTATCTGAGTGAATCTAATATCTGAAATTATTGTAACAAAAAACATGTCTAATTTCAAAAGAATAATAATTTTGAAAAACATTTTGAAAAATACGGAGAACCTAACAAATCATCGTAGGAAAAAAAACTGAAAATGAAATAAAAAAAATTCTTCCAAATTTGAACTTTGGTAGGATTCGAACTTACCACTACTGGTGTAGTATGCCGCATTGATTCCATAGTGCCGTGGCAGTTGATTGAAATGGGGAGAAACAAAAGGTAATATTATTGTTCCATTCGACATATTAATTTGGCCAAAATTATTTGCCAAAATATTTCCACCACATGTAAGTGTGTGTTCATAGGCTCGTCAGAAGAGGCTTTTATGTACAAGATAATGAAAAAATGTAAGAATTACTTAAGTTTATAGTTTTTGCGTTTATCCCTAAATCTTATAAACATTTATGGCAAAGTAGAGCTCATCAGTTGAAAAAGCTTGTGTAAAATTATGGAACTGTTTAAAACACTGGGTCACTTTTTTTTTTTTAATGAAAGGCATACATTGTCTAGTGTTGTATGAATATATCATTAAATATCTCTTGTCATTCCTTTCCTTTAGTATCCATGCTACTAAATACCTATTAAGAAACTGTACAAAGATAATTGTATTTTTTAAATTCTTCTTGTTGCTTTTTCGTTGATTACCAGTTTCTGTACCATGAAAATACTTAATTTCTCTCACTGATAATTGGAATATTGAAGAAAAATGTGGTATAAATAAATTTTTGCAACAACTGTTGATGCACTACATTTTTATATGCACCTTGACAAGTTGCGGTAACTTTTGTGTTGCATGTGTTGCATATTTTTGCAACACCTGCTGATACACTGTAACGGCCAAAAGAGGTGGTAATGTACCTAATTAGAACCACTTTCGGTATTACACCACACACGAAATATCACGTACTCATAAAAGCAGTAATACTTCTTAAATAATTTCAAGTTTATCATCCACAGACTATTGTGGACCTTAACATTAATTAGAGACTCAATAATATTTTAAACACATGAGTGAGTTTACACATTTAATAAAATAATAATTTGTACATCACAGTACATACATATATGTTACTATTTATACATATACAATCACAATTCAACAAGCAAGACTATCTGTTCACTAGAGACTTCTACAAGAGAGGTTCCAGGTACTTAGAAGTAGCTGTCGAGGAACTGTCTAACTGTACTGTCTTATTCCACTGAGTCGAGGGGTTATATACTCGTTCAGGGTATGAAAACGTACGTGTCAGATAGGTAAAGTGAAGTAGGGTGTTGTTATTATAGGGTTGTGCTGACTTGTCGAGTACTTGAGGGACAGGTACAATTAGGTCATGAATATACAGAAAGTATATCTATATTCATAAAATTAAATACGGGTAATTTAGTGGTTGTTTATAAAGAGTTATAGGATGATTATTGTTGATAAATATCTACGTTTTTGGTATTCGAAAATGTGTGAACGAATATGTTCGTCATTTCTAAAAATAGACAAAAATATACGTTACAATACACTACATTTTTATATGCACCTTTACAAGTAGCGGAAACTTTCATATTGCATGTGTTGCATATGCAACACACAGAACTTTAAAAAATTTATCAAACCTAAAAATAAAAGTAAAGTAAGAAGTTGAGAACAAGATTTTGAGAGAAATTGGAATGAAGACAAATAAAATATTAAAATTCAAACTACAAACAGAATCTAATGGAATTTTATTACCCTCGCCCTCATTAGTTATTATTCATTATCCTTTGAAAGGCTTTTGTTGTTGTAATAATTGTATACTAGTCTGCTGTAAAAAACTAGTTTGAAAAAAAAAAAGAAGGAGTACCAAAAAATTACGAAAAAACACAATAATTATTAGAATCGGAGATGTTATAAAGCTTTTTTTTTTTTTTTTTAAATAAAACTTCTCAAGTTGGTTTCTAATCTCTGGAATTTATCATCGAAAATAAATACCGTTGGACCTACCACTGCCAAAAAAAAGATGTCGCCGAGTTAAGTTAATCAAATTAATGACGTGTTTATCAATTCATTTGATATTCGAACTTATTTAATAGGTACCTAATGAATAACGAATAAGTATTTTAAATTATGTGCTCAAAATTCTGGCGCCATTTAAGAGTCATTTTCCAATTGAAAGAGGAAGTAAATAAATTTTGTTTTTGGTTCTTCATTTTCTGCTCATTTTGTTTCATCGGGCTTTGGCTACATGGCCATTTTAAGTAGCGTTTGAAGGATACATTTTATGTGCAAGTATGGGAGCGTGAATTTTTCAAATCACATATTGGAGTACCAACAACGAACCGAACACGCTGCCATTTTGGGTCGAAAATGTGGCGGCGCGGCGGCTAGTTCAAAACTCTCAATCTTTTGATTGCAAAGCCGAGCACCTTACCACTACATCACGCAGAGTGGCCGACAAGCGAATTATTCTTCTAAATATCAGCTGAAAATAAATTCTACGAATTTCGGAAACCAACTTGGAGAATCTAATTTTTATTCGCCTTCTCCTGCGCATTTATCCTACAAAGTCTAAAAATACAGAAACGCTCGACAGTACTTTTTCTTGCTAATGAAAAATGATGTTTTCGATAATTTACCCGTCTAAGAATTTTTTAGCGTCGACAATTCCATTTGTCAAATTATGTCATTGAATTTACAATGCACATGTTAACTTCGTAAGGGGAAAAACCACTAAATTCTCAATGTAGTAAATGGTTGAACGATAAACTCGTACAGAATATCATACTACTATTTTGTGATACATGCAAGTTTTTATTTATGCTCATACTCTTCGCGTTCTTTAAAAACCACGAAAAAAAATGCAAATGCGTATTAATTTCGTAAATTTTTAAAACAGCTGCTAATATGTTTGCCACTTTTGTTTGCGGTAAAATTTAATTAAAACCGAAAATTTGCAATCATACACTTCGGTGAAGATTTCTTTTCGATTTTGACTCGTTTTACTGTCTTCTCCCCTTTATTTTGCTAGTGACCAAAACTAGGAAGGACTGGCTTGGCCCACTGGAAATAATCAGTTTTGGCTCTCTAGATATCTCCAGAATGCTATCCGGCATCTTTTTCCTTCTCCTTTCATTTTCCATTTCTTCAGTTTACTAATTACTCGTTGGAAGTACCCCGCTCCATCAGTTATAAATATTTGAATTTAAGCTAGATCTGCCCTTCGTGTTCCTTCCCACCTTGTCTTCGTAAAATCTTTCTAAAATATGTCTGCAATATCGTGGGTTTGTGACTTACTGTATATAATGTGAAATCCTTAAGCGTTCGAATCTCCGTGAAGGCCATTTTCACTCATTTACTACCCATTGTGCCAGAAGCTTTACATTTGACATGATGGTTCTTAACTATTAACTTCAGACACGGTTTTTTTTTTATACAGAAAAAGAGAAATTGGTTCAAGATATGGGCCAAAAATAATTTATTTTCTCTTGAGAAGGAAAAAAGTGTAAATACCTTGAAGTGTGATTCAATCATTTAAAAAAATTCAGCTGAAATTACCCGTTTATACTTTCGAGTTACATAAAGCTCCTTGTGTATTGATTTTAGGAAAAATTTTCACTGAACTCTTTTTGTTGCAAAGTACGAGAACTAGGTATTACTTTCTATGTAGAAATAACGTAATATCTACTTTGGTTTTTTAATAGTCTAGTAAGTTATTTATTACATAAAATCATTAAACATCTGAATTTCCGTGAAGGCCATTCTCATATGTTTCTCATTGTAGTGGAAGGTTGAAATTTGACGTGACAGGAGTAAAAATAGCCAATGAACTCCAAGCACTTTTTCTTTTTTTTTTTTTTTATAAAAAGTAGAAATGGGTCGAAAATATGGGCAAAAAATTCATTCCTTGACGTCTTGCGGAATACCCTGTACTCACATTGAAATTGACTCGTACATAACTCGAAGTGCATGTAAACAGTGACATTAAAGTTTCAGATAGAGACATTTAGAATACATTTTTTTGTGGTTTTAGTATCATGGGATATACGTAGCGACTTGGTTCAAGTACTTGTAGCAAATATCGTTGAATTTTTTGTGTGGGAGGGGTTTAAAAAAATTATAGAGACTGAAACGTTTTAAAGGAGGTACGTGAATGCTCAGAGGTGCTCAAGTATTTTTTGGGTGCATGGAGAAAACTGTTCGATACCTACTGCCATCAATAATAATGACTGAAAAAATTCATTTATCCAATAAGCCGGTAATCATTTTCGATATTTAAAGTGGGCACACTAATTACTAATGTTCATTGCTTCTTCTCATTACCTTCAAGTATGACGAACTTAATCATACCATTCTTCATTAACTTATACATAATATGTATGATAGCTTTTATACCGGTTTAGCGTATAACTGTGAGCCAAACCATAGGTAAAAACTAGTATTTCTATAAATAGGGTGAAGCGGGAGTGCAACAATTTTTTCAGAAAATGTGGTGCCAATTCTACCTATTGACCCAGTCAAGTGAGAACTGAATCTTACCCACACCTTGTCTTTTTTTTTATTGGATTTTGAGGAATAAAAATAATATTTATCATGTAATAAAACTGTGAGCTTGGGGGAGCATCTACGTTTGAATCTAATTTTTTTGAAAATTAAAAAATTTGAGTGTGATTACTTCATATTTTGAAACTGAAAATTCGATAAATATTGCGAGTTTATTGGGATTTTGATTTTTACTCTTCAAATTTTGGGGTCATAAACAGATGCTTAGACGAAGTATCATACGCAACATGAGAAACTTTTTATTATTTAACTATTGTTTTTTGGAATCGAGACAGTTTAGCTGATAATGTTCGATTTTTTCTGAAAAGGAGGGGCTCTACACCACCCTTAGAAAGCATTAGGACTTCTCAGAAGATCATGTACCCCCAGTTATGCCCGATTTTGTCGATTTCATGCCTACATTTTTCTCTTAGGTTATCCCTTTACCATCCCCCTTGAAATTCGCATGTCTACACTTTCAGTTGATATAATTTTAATAAGATATTTTTATCACCATTTGTTTCTTTTTTGTCGTTGCTTTTGTTGAGTAAAAATGAGAGCTACCTATAAGATCTGTATAGGCCAATTGCTTCAACTATGAAGTAAGGCATGACGATATAAAAGTAGGCAACCAGCGTGTGCTTAAGTGTACTTTCGATGTTGTGATTGAATTCACTGATTTAGAATATAACTGATGAAGGTCATCCGTTCGATTCACAAGGTTAGCGTAACTAAAAGTAGTTTAAAGTTCGTCATATGGTACACCGTAGTTGTTTCTTTAGCGCTGGCACGTCTAAACAGAAATTATAGTTCTTTATTGGTCTAGTACTATACCTACTCACTATACGTTATAGTCAAAGGCCAAATATGATCATTTTTCGTTGAATGTCGCTCGTGTTACCAACCTACCAAATATTCTTGTACTGGAACTGGTCAAAATGATGAATTAATTAACTTACATTAGAATCATACCCAAAATTTTACTAACTTAATAGAATTTCATGGCCTAGGTCATAATGTGCCGAGTAAATAACATCAGATATTAATGTTAGTTATTTATTTTGATTTATTGATGATAGATCGACATAGCAGTAGAAAAAAAAAGAAAAAAAATTTTAATCGCAGATTTTTTACTATGGCTACCTTGCTTAAACATTTACGATACGGGCGGTTAGGCATACGGTCTTCAATGTGATATCATAATATATCTCCGATTACGCATTTAAATGATGTATGGGCTGACAACCGGAACTGGGTAATGGACGGCGCTATAGCCGTTGGCGTACGGAGCGAGATACGAGTAGGCTCCAATCGACGAGTAGGCGCCCATGTATGGAACTAAATGAAGAAAAGAAAAATAAATTCGTTTTCTAATAAATGATAATAATAAAAATACCTAACAATAAAAATACCTAACAATAAAAATAATGTACTCGTTTATACTCGGCTAGTTTTGAAGCTATTAGCTAGCAAATTCTATAGTGTCTATTCAACTAGACTTGTTCGAATGCCTAAACTAGCCAAATTTCTATTATTTACCACTGCACGTAGCTACAGTAGTAAAATAGTAAAGTGGCTGTTAAAAAACTAGCCGTGTGTGGACAATACGAAACTTATTGAATTACTTTTGTTTATGTAAGTTTAAGTTTGAGTAATCAGTTCATTTTTGTTTTGTTGTTTCTTACTAGTTAAGTTAAATAAAGATGGATATCAGTTAAATAATACCAATGCTAGTTTCGACTCGCCAACGAATTCTGAATTTGAAACTTCAAGTTTACTTATTGTACATTTTTACTTTAAGATAATTGTTGGTTTGTAAATCACAAATCATCAAATTTTATTTAATACCTACGCATTCATAAATTCCAAGCAAAAAGACATTTAATATCATCTAGAACATTCTGACTTACAGATTGGGAATGAACTCATTTGATGGTATACATGGAACTATGCGATAATACTTTCCGAGGGTATGCAATGAAGTCGCATTTCGGTGTAAAAATATGAATTTATCCGAAAAAATTAATATTACATTTTCTGTTCATGAGAGGGTACTCACCATGATTTATAAATTTGAAAATAAAATGCCAAGGTTTTCATTCCTTTCCCTCGCGCATACCATATGACCTTAGTAAATGTGGAGATTTTCCTTCTATCGGTTTTCCACATGTATTTTTGTGATTATTGATTTTATCGCAAAAATAGCTCAAAATAGCTCGGTAAAAAAAGTTCAAACACTTTAATATTCCGTTTGATGAAAACAAAAAAATTAAAAATATATATAAACTTACATATTGTTGCGCATGTACCAAGTTTGAAATTGTACTATCCCAGAATGGTACAACAATTTTTGTACAATCCTAAGATGGAACAAGTTTCCTGCACAAAGTTGTAATTTTAGTCAACTGTGTACAAGATTATAGTTGTATCAAGTCCGAATTAATCACAGTACGTCTGTTTTTTTCGTGAAAATTGAATTTGTTTTTTTTTTTGTTCTAACATCACGCATTTCCCTGTTGATAGATTTTCACAAAATTTTGGCCCCATTTAAATGTCCAATTAAAGATAGTTTCTGCGAAGTTTCATTTTGAAAGTTTTATTCTGAGTGCTGTAATTGAATTTGAAAGTTTCAGTTTTAGACCGGTTCTTCCAAAGTTGATTTTCAGTTCTATTTTATGATTTTTGTATCAGTTCAGTGAAGTGAAAACTCAGAACTTCATAGTCCGAATTCCAAACTTGATCAAATCAAATAAGCAGTTACAAAAAAAAAAAAAATTAAAAAAAAAAGAATACCTACGTGCAAAGAATCAAAATGAAGCAAAAAAATTTTTTATCGCCTAATTGTGCTCTCCATTAACTAACTGATAAGCGCTGAAGAAACAAAGGCTATCTTCTGCCGCAAATGTTATGAAAAAAATCATTTCGGACTTCGTTCAGTTAATCATGTACAAAGTTGTTCAAAAATATAATTTTTTGCAAAACGTCTGTTATTGTGCCAAAATGCCTGTACCATCCTGGACATGGTTCGTAACATTATATAAATTTTCCTGTGTAACATATTTAATATTTAAGAATTGATAAAAAACATCCCCTTTGTAACATTTTAGACTCCTCAATATTTGTGTTTTAGCAATGTTGTGAGAACTTATACAAAATCAGATTTTTTACGTTTCATTTTTCAGCCATTCGTTGCTTTTTACGTGAATATCAATTGTATAGAAAACTTCGTCTCCAATTTTTTTGAAATTAGCACCCGGACTATTAGCTTTTTCTTAATTTTTTTTTCTTAATTTTTTTTTTTTAAATTCTCAGAGATTATTAGTTACTTTTACTGCTTTCATCAACAGATTTTTCTTAGCTTGAATACTTCCAAAATTTCCACGCAACGTCAGTTTTGCTGCAATTATGCTTTGAAGTCTGCGGTAAACAAAGAAGTGCGATTTTAATCAACATTTTTTCGCATGTGAAAATTTCGGATAGTTTTTTTCACAGAAAATTGGTTTCAATTAAAGTAAATTTTTCCAATAAAATTATTGGACTGTATTTAATTTGAGAAACGAGGAAAAGTGATTTTATGAGATCACATTTTTCGTAGTGCCGACCAGCGCGAGGTAATTTACATTATTTTAGTGGCACCGATGCCTATTTTTTGGATTAAAAATTTTTCAAGTGTTGCTTAATGCCCCACATCGCCCATACTGTTTCTTCATTGTGCAACCAGAATCATAAAACTACCACCTTAAATATACAGCTCTTATCGACTTTTTAATTTTACTATCTAGAATTGTGTTGCGAAAGAGCTCATTTTAATTGTGCTTCTCTTCGTTTTCCCTGGGTGTACGTGTACATGGCTCAGAATCTATCAGACGAATCAAAAAAAATGGTCCCTTTAAATGGGCACTGCTGCTTTTCTGTATTGAAACTTACGGAATCGTTTTGCACGATTTTCTTGAGTAGGAGCGTTTGGAGCAGCTGGATCAGCTTGAACGGCTAAGAAACAAGTCATAACTAGGCAAGCCACGAACTGTAAAATGAAAAAAAAATTCAGTTACAATCGGGGGGAAAAAGTGGTATCAAAGACTATATTGAGCGAAATAATGTTACGAAAGGCAAAAATTTATAAAATTAATTTTCGTATTCCTTTTGAATTTATTCGGGAGGTAATTAATTCGGTTCACCAACAAACGATAAAATTATGGATGGTTATTTAGAGCAGTAATTTCATATTTGAACAAAAAAAAAACGAAAATTAAAAATCATTCACTTTGTTGGTAACCTGCTTTAATTACCTATGAAAAATAAAAATAAATTAATAACTGTATCTATCATTGTTACAAAATATTTTAGATCTGCTACCTACTAGAAATTAGATATTTAATTATACATTAAAATAATGGGTCGTGAATTTCCATACTTACCTACGTTATTATAGAATCGAGAAGTAACTATTTTTTATGTTTTGGTTTCTTCATGAAACATTCTTCCGAATCAATTCATGGGATCTGATTTAATTCAAATGTAAGTCAAATATTTTTCATGTAAGATCTGTACATTTTCCTAACAAGTTAATTTGTCGATTTCAAAACCAAAATGCTTGGAAAACGTTTGAATTCGTTTTTCTGTTTATATATGAAAAACATCATTCATCCAGCTGTTATTAAAAGAATGTGAAGAAAATTAAAATATCGTGATGTCCCTTTTTCATCTTAATGTAAGAGAATTTCAGTATCTGTGAAGCGATATTTGGTTCAAAACTTTTCTTATCCAAAAATTAGTCGTTGACGAAAATTTATTTTAAATTAAGAAAAAAATCTGACTAGAAAGTGTCAAGTAGACTGATTGAAATACATGAACTTCAAACAAATTAAATTATATCAAGTGAATTTTAATTGTTATTTTTCTAATTTTTCGAGACGGTACTTATACTTATGTTTAATTAAGCTTAGTAATTTGTTGAAAAAGAATAAAAATAAATTATAATAATGATTAATACAAATCGCTGCTGGATCACTGAATTGTAGGTTCAACCTCATAATTTCGGAAAATTACGTAATTAATACGAAAAGTATATGAATATATTTTTATTTTAAGTACTTAAAACTTGAAATGATATTTTCCTTCAGTAACTGTCATCATCAATTTATTGATGAATGAGGTATATTTTTGTCAAAATTTTCCAGAATGACATGGACGGAATAAGTTTAAACTTTGAATACTTTCAAACCAATGCCTTTTTTTTGTCGATTGATATTGTGAGAAAAAAAAAAGTAAGAAAGTTACCAAAAACTGCTGTTTGGATGAGTAATTTTTCAGAAAGAGATTATTCATTGCTCGTTAAATATTGTGGTATAATACAGCCATTCTGTTTGTACAACTAAGAGCTCTCTTTTAAATGCACCAAAAAGTAGAACATTTTCATTGATAATTGATTGGGCTTTTTCCATGATATTTTATTCAGTCTGTTGATAAAGTATTATTTTTAAAATTTTCGTGTGCCTTATTTGGGAATAAATCAGTTTTTTTGAACTTTGCCATTAATTTCTTTAAAATGTTCAAAATATGATTGTTTAAACTTGCTGAAGAATCCGGTTTGTCTAAGTCCCATCGAATTATTTTCGTCTCTTCATAATGGTATGTTTTCTGTGGTAAACTAGGATTTTTTACAAGTAACGGTGAATGAAATAGGAATTCGCGTGAAAATGTCTTAGGGATACGCACGAAAAAATTATAGGAGTTCGCACAGAAATATCAAAACTATCGTTACAAATTTCAGTTACCTACATCCAATAAGATGTTATATTCAGTTCAACGTTATGAAAGTATACAGTGTATCAAATTTCAGCTGAATCAGTACTCCAGATGATGTAAGCATTGAGAAAACCAGAAAAAATTAGTCAGTTTTCAAAATTTCACAGACCTTTCAAATCCTCACAGGCATATTTTACAAGCAGACACGTAGATCTAAGATTATCAATTTTCATTTCATAAAAAATTCAAATCTTGCCCAGAAATTTATTTAAGAGTATAAATTGTAATATTTCACATGGATTGGACCATTATATTCATTTTTTTCATTTAAATTTTATTTGTTTTTGAAACCTACAATTAATTCAAGTACCTACATAGTTCTTTCGAAACATTTATTATCATTGGTGGACTATGTATTATCGATTAACTTAGAGTACAACTATTTTCTTGGTTAAATAAATTGATTTTTTTTAAATAATATAATAGGTAATAATACTAATAATAATGTAACAAATCAATTGTTGAATTTCCCCTTTCCACTCTGTTGTAGGAGAAAAAATAATGACATAAAAAAGTAAAAAGATATACGGTAAGGCCAAACAGAAATGAGAAAAAGTTACAGTTTTAGAAATTCCATGCCAGCACTTATCAACCAATAAAGTGTAGGTAGAGAAATTGCGTGACGGGGCAGCCATGAGAAAAACACAATGGCTAAGTTACAAGACAACAAAATGGCCCGAGTTAGAAGGAAAAAAAACGGCATGAGAGTGCGAAAAGTTGGAAGAAATTCTCCAAGATTCGAGAATATTTTTTCATTTTTTAAAATTACGTTTGTCAGAGTTTCAGATCCATAATCGAATAAGCATTAAGAAAACGAAAAAGTAATCAAAATCAAGTAATTAAGTTGACAATATACAAAACAATGAGTAAGGGAAATTTAAAAACCGATAAATAAGTACCTACTTCTGAATTGAATTTGCACGCAGCATAAAGTGAATATTTTTATGAAAAATAATAGCGAAACTGCACGTTTGGTAGTTATTATCTATGGAATGAAATTTGTGTACTTACAATGATTTGACGAGCGTTCATTTTGAATTTTTTTGAATTTGAGTGGTAGTACTATGCTGGAGTGTGAAAGTGATCACAGAATTCACGATAACAAACGAATGGTGTCGTTGCTAATTTTCAGTCCAAATTTATATTTGCATTTACACATTCTGTGTGCGTGGAAAATAAATCGAAAATATTCGATACGCGGTGGGAAACTGTGCTGAGAAAAATTATACGGGGGAAAGAATGAAAAAAAAAAAATAATTCACCCATAAAAAGTAAAAAACTAAAAAGAAAGAGGGGAAAAAAAATTTGAATAATTCTGCGTAGCCAAAGTACGGGGCGTTGAGAAATGCCAAAAAATATATTATCAGTATCTGGATTGAGTGGTTTAATTTGAACCGGTTTGTTTACCTATTAATCTAATAATTTTTTATTTGGCTGGGGTGCGGCTGTGTGTGATTGTATTGGGATTCTAGTCGAATAGCCAGATATCATGTGGGAGTGTTATCAACAGTTTCAATAATATTTTTTCGATTTTTTTCAATTTGAAAAAAATTAAACATATCAAGGAAGCTTCTTTATAGCATTGTAATGATGTTGTTTAATCGAAGAAAGTTTTTTTCTATTCACTTTTTTTTGGGCGTTAATTTGAAAACACGAACGTAGGAGGAACAGTGGAAAAATTCAGTCGCAGGGTAATACGGTTAATTTTCATTAAATTGCTGTAAATTTTAAAATTAATTCTTATTTGTTTTTGTCGCGGAATGTTGGTCAGTTGATATTTTTTAAAAAACAACCAATTTCCAATTGAATAAAGCTCTCAGTGCTCAGACAGAATTTTCTTATTGACAACGGAGGGGGGCTGAGACTTCGAATGTCTTATTTCGGTAGTTATTCCTACGTATTTCTCAAATAAAAAATTTGATAGAAATTTTATCGTGAAAACGTCTATCCGATTATAACTCCAGTGAGCCGTTGTGAGATAGAGGCCGAGTGATTCCTATGAGAAAGTTGATAGGTACTTAGCATAATAATACATGATATGTGTTGTTAAATTCATCTAACATCGGAAGTCAATGCACTAGATAAAATGTTCACTCTTGTTTGGGAGGTTTGAAGTAATATGCTGTACATATGTGTATTTGTTTTCCTTTTCATCGTATAAAATTGTTCAGTTTGTATGTATATAATAGTCCAGTCAAAAGAGTTTTTTTATTCGGAAAAATAAGAAAAATTGATTTCTTTACCAATCGGTTAGATTAGGCGCGTCTAAAATAACATACTAAATACATTCAAGTACCAATTCATATACAAGTAAATCTTTAGTTATCTAAAGTTGAAAGGACCTGATTAAAAATTCATATTATAGTTTTTAAAATAAGTGAGTTCAGTTAATTTGAAGTGGATGGCTTACTAAAAATTTTAAAATAACGAGGCAACGGTATTTATTGAAAAAAAAAAAAAGTTCTACTGATAGGTACCTACTGCACAGTTTTTTTCATACAATTTTATTAGTTCATTTTTTTTTAAATTCTGTTTGGAAATCTTCAATGACATCCTTCTTTCATGCAATACTTGTATCCTTTTTTGAATCCAACATACCTAGCCTGTTCATGTGTGCTAGGAACTCATTCACGTTTTATTAAAATTGATTTACTTTCGTAGGTCGACCAAGAAGATGAGATTGGATTAAAGGAAGAAATTGCAATTAAAAACTATTTGAATGGAAAAAAGAACATAAATAGGTAGCAAGTTCAAAATAAGACAGGCAAAAGAAAAACAGAATACGAGTTCAAATTGTCAAGTTTTTACCAGCTCTGATTACTTCATATCGTCGAGGGGACAAAAATAAATAAGTATATTTTTTTCAAATTGTAGAGGTTTTATGAAGAAGTTCAAACTACATATCGAGAATTTACTGTACCTGCGAACTCTCAGAGACTGAAATAATCTGAGAAACTGAAAAATAATACGAGTTGAACATTAGTCCAGGAAAGATATATGAAAATTTTATTCTGGAAAATTGCCATATCTTCTTTTTTTCCATAAATTGTGAGGGATGGGCGTCCTAAATAAGATACCAAAATCTCAACCCCTTCCACGCTTTCTTCAGTGGAAATGAGGGGAGTCGTCCCCTTAAATCATTATTTGGCAGTGTTCTCGGGTAATATCAACTGTATAACAAGAAAATAGTTCAGTCAAAAAATTTTGAACAATATATCTATATGAATAAAAATGTAAATGTTATTATGTTACTAATCTAAGATTTCCGAAATTTCTTCACCGATTGCTCTGAAATTTTGAGGAATTATTTGTATTCTTCATAGAAAAGTTTTTATCCAACTCGGAGGTACATAGACTCCCTGGTGGCAAAGTTATGAATGTTTGAATTTGCGGAGATCTTAGGTTAGTAACAAACGAATCTGTCAAGCGAAGTTGACACCGCGGGCAGTTAGTTTACAATAAGAAAGGTTCTTATCGATTGCCTCCACCTCTATAAGGTTAGCCGGAAAAATAACAATGTTTTAGGTTCTTTCAACTTGTGGTTGATCTTATTCAATTTAGCATTGAAAATACATCGGCTGTGATATGTTACACTGTTCCTGCTGAAAGTTTTCATATAGGTTGGGAACTTCGAAAAAATATCTTAAAAAAGTAGATTTTTAGGTATATTTTCCCTGCTATGTTTTTGTCCGCAAACATTAGCACTCCAAGTGAGGCCTTAATGGCTAGTGGAGAATCTTACGATTTGTAGTTGGTTAAAACGAAGATAAAGTTAATAATACGAGGTAGAGGAGAAAATCTGGGTAAAAATATACTTTTTAACTATTTTTTTAGAGTTCCCAACCTGTATGAAAATGAATCAAATGAGATCAATATTTTTTGAGACACCAATTTTATTCCAATTGTTTACTTATAAAACTTAAATTTTCTGGTATGTCTGTTTAACTGAATACAAAAGGTAATTTTTTTCAAGGTCACTTTTTAAGGGCGGGGGCATCATACACAAAAAGTGATGAGAGCCTTTTTTTATTGTAAATATAATGTTCAACTTTTTTTGACGGAACCATTTTTCCTGTTAAAGTTGATGTTACCCGAGAAAACTGCAAAATAATAATTTATGACACATTTCCTTTCCTACTTGCTGAAGCAAGTGAAGTGGAGGCTGAGACTTTGAAGTAGGTATGTTAATTAGAATGCCCATCCCTAATGATTCGTGAAAGAAAAGAAAATACGGTAATTTTTCAAAATAAAAGTTATTGTACCTGCAATTCTTGCTGGACTACTTCTCAACATCGAGTAAAATCGATGAAACTTGAAACTGGAGAAGATGAGAGAAGAAAGTTTTTTTACATTTTTGCTACGATGTGACTGAAAATCAATTCTTGGCGGTTTCCTATTGCATAGCCTAAACACTCGTAAGTTATCTGTTGGTCCCACAGTGTAGTAAGGATTTCTTTCCGTTTCAACAGCTGTATCATGATTTATTATTTCAATTGGTTTATGATTATTAAAGTACATGACGATTCGAAAAATGGTATAGTATTGGAATCTGTTCGGTTTGCAACTCTACACCTACCTAATTTATGGTTTTGATTCGAACAATTATTTTCTCGTATGATTCTGTCTCGTATGGATGTTTGTCTAGAAACATGCAATGTAAACCATGACTTTTATTAGATTCGAACTAATATAGTACCTATTAGTCGGCTTCGGAATCGATAGACTCGATGTAACTTTTTGAAGTCTCCCAAAGATAGGATAGACTGTAAGCTATGTTGTCAAGTTATACTGAACCAAATTTTAATAAATTTTTTCAACATTAGCAGGAGAGCTGAAACATGACTTTTTAGTTCTTAGTGTTCAGCTAAATAATGCTTCTACTTAGCTTCTTGTTACTTAGGTATACTTATTTCATCTTTGAAGTAAACAATCTATTATCGATATCAAAATCATCTATAATATACCGCAACTGCCTCATTTAGGTAGGAACGTGAAGTAAAAATTATGTTAATCGAACTATTAAACAGAATTTCATTATTAAATCTGTCTGATACCTATCTGTCGTTGAATTTTCGCGTTTTTCGAATACGTCGCTGAATATTTCTCTCTAAATAATAATCGTATCAATTAAAAAAAAAAAAAAAAAAAAAAAAAATTGCAGTATAATTTTAACGGAATAAGGTATTTGATGTATTCTAATATGTATTCTTTAATTTTTGACTCAACTAATTAGAATGCTAGTTAAAATACGCTGTAAGCCTTAGAGTAAATTTTAATACTAAAATAAAATTAGCCCGAAGGGCTTTTTAAGTACTTTATTTCTCGGATTTAGAATTAATTTTGAAAAACTTTTCTTTTCAAAACTATGTTTGACTCGCATTGTTTTATACGCTTTTATTCTACTCACTCAATTTGTAGAAGTACACCGGATGACCAACTTCAGCGCTGCTTTCACGTGTTGCGATAAACACACGTATATCCTTACATCCGTTTTTATCAGTTGTTTTTTCAATTTTTGTTTGTTTCAGTCTTGGAAAAAAGAGAAATTTTATTTTCTCTTTCGCCGTTATTTTCTTCAAATTGTAAAAGCGTATTTTTTTAAAACTCGTTTTTAACTTAACTTATTTTACAAGAAGTCTAGTTTCACAGGGGCTTAGGTTTTGGTGAATATGAAAAATATATCCCCTATTCCTCCTTCAAAAAAAAAAAAAAAAAAAAAAAAAAAAAAACTACTGTATGTTCAGTTAGATATAATACTCAGAGTACACGTCTAGAGCTCAAAAAACAGCAAAATAATTTTTTTTGGTTCGCGAAATTGTTTTTTTAATTTGTAACCCTCCTCCCACTGAATTAAATCCGCGTGAATCCATAGTACATTATAGGCTTTAAATTAAAAACGTATTATAATAGTTGTTTGTGATACAAGAGCTTGTCAAGTGGGTGATTTTAATTCGTATCAAAATCACTTACTATTTACACCCGTGTTACTCACTATTTTTGCAACATTCCTCCTCCTCCCAAAAAAATTTTAAAAAATTTGATAAAGACAAATGAAGTGTAATGTGTATAAAGATGATGCATGGGACTATCACCCATTTCAAACTTAAAATAAAAAAATCTGATTTAATAATAAAAAATAAATAAGTTTTGTCAAATTTTGAAAACTCTCCTTAATAATAAAAATGAACCCTAGATAGTTCTAAACATATACTTACCTACTCACACTCACTTTCATTCTATTCACCACCCACGGCTTTCTCTCTTTCTCCGTTCTTTATATATTTTCCTTCTCTCTTACACTTATAGCCCCCATCAATCACCTTCCTTCTTTTGCGTCAACCTTTCTCTCTCCTTTACTTCCCAAATCTTTTTGAATCTTCACCTTTCTCATCATTTTTCATGTTTCATCTCATTCTGTCCACAGATTGTCATCTCATTTCATTCATTTTTCTTATCTCATACCATGGTACATACTCCTCTATCTTAATTTTTTCTACCGAAAATATATATTTTTCTATTACATTTTATTTTTCTATTATTTTCCCAGTTTCTAAAATCTCAGAGGTAAATTCTTGTCATTTGACACAGTTTCTGTTTGGTTTCTATCGGAATAACATGTTCTGCTTTTACCATGGGTTTTTATAAAAAACTTTTTATTTTTTAATATAATTATTGTTTTTAAAATGTGTTAGTCCTTTAAAAAGGCAATGGGCAATATTTGATGGTGTGGCTTAATGGTGAAATATAAGTAAATTATGAAAAATTTGGAGGTACATTTAGTATAATAATTTAACCATTTCCCATACTGACATCAGGTCCACAAACTCTGGTACTGAGTGGGTTGGGGGCAACAGTTTTTAAGTTGCCTCCCTTGCAAAATTGTTTCTAATTTGAAAGTTCTTAGCTGTGACTTATGGTCTGTTACATAAAAAATAATGTCAAGACCATAGGTTGGAATGTCAAGCTGACCCCTCTGGCATACCACGAAGACAAATATAAAGTGACCCATGCATACAAGCAGGTGCATGAAGCAAAAATCAATGAATAAATAATTTACAACCATGTATAAAGTAACGCATGTGCGCAAGACAGTGTGTAAAGTAAAAAACAATGCATAAAGAATTTACTTTATGCATTGTTTCAAAATCATCGGCCTTATATAACATCTAGGTTCACATAATCATTTGTATTATCGACAAGTGTTGTAAAAAAGTATTAACACCATTTCCGTCCCCCCTTTGAAAAATCATATCTGCATCACTGAGTTTCCAGCATTAATTTTTAACAGACTTGAAAAAAATGGTAAGGTTATCAATTCAGTAGCAAATATATGTATTTTTATTTTTTATTTTTTTTAATTTTAGGTTAATGCTTAAATTGTAAATCATGTATAATTATTATATGTTTTTTGGCAATTTGTGGAATTTCTTTCATTTTTAGTCATGATTATGGCCTTACTTTTTAGTTAGAAGTGGTGGCAGCAGTGGCAGTACCGAGGTGATTGCACATGTTTGCAGATACTGCGCTTGTTGATGTGTGTTGATGAGTACCACTGCCTGCTTAATCTTGTGAAGAAAGCTTAACTTCTTTAAAAAAAACTTTTCAATTTTTTCTCCCTATGCCCGATCACCTTAATTAATTTATATTACCTAACAATTTTTAATACTCGTAAAAAAAATACCAGATTTAAAATATTTGTGTACTTGGTGTAAGGTTTCATTAATTCATAAATTTCTACATACTGTACCTACATATGCTAAAATTATTCTAATTTGCCTATTTATTTTCCCATAATGGTTTATTGTTCATTTTAACTGGAATTTATACTTACTTCATATTTTATATTATTTTTTTGATTTTTGGTATTGTTTTTCATTTTCTTTGTGTGCACAGTTTTTAAAACCAGCAGCTCCATTAATATTCTCAATTTTTAGCGTAGTCAAACCATTTTGAACAAACCTTCAAATAGAAGCCATCTTCGTCCATATTCTAGAAGCAACTAAATTTAATATCTACTGCTTAAACAATTTTAAATTTGTTGTAAGTTTTATAAATCTGAAAATTAAATGTTAGTTTGATAGGAATTGCTATTCAAAATATTTAGCTTGTTTTCCGGCTTATGGAAAAATGGTGAAGTATAACTGTTTCGAACTGATGTTTTAAAATCATTTTATCAAGCATTGAAGAAAAGCACTGAAAGGATCAGAAATTAGTAACTTGTAACAAGTTACTAATTTCCAAAAAGTAATTGTTATGAATAAATTTTGTGAACTGGTTCCTGTATTGTGCCATTTACTGCCACTCTTATTGAGATGTGGAGACTCTGCAAGGAGCCAGCATTTGCCTTATATTATCACAGACTGAAAATAGGACTATGTATTTTTCCCATATATTTTTTGTAAGAAAAAAAAGTTTAAATTGATTTTATGAAAATTAGAAAGACTTTAATATGGATGATAACTAATTGTCAGAGGATAATCTTTAAATCCTCTCCATTATAAGGATAAAAATTCATTTCTAAAAGAAATCTTGCATTTCAAAATCAATACATTCATACCTATTTTTGTCCATTATCCTGTTTTCAGCCAATTACTTTTGCCTCTACTGTACAATTGTCAAAGCAGTCATTTTCATGAGTATTCAGTTTTATTAGATATCATCATCTGCGTGTGAGTTTGACAGTGATGTACAAAAGGTGGTGTAGCAATGTGTCATCTATACTTTCCTTTTGACCATCAAATTGTTTCAAGAACTTCACTGATGAATATTTTCTGTAATATTGTTCTTATAAATTATTATTTTTCATATAGATAAATCCTCAATTCATTATCAGTTTTTTTGTAATCATTGACATGTAAAAATAAATATTGGTATTTTACTCAACTAGTTAGCAAATTGAGTGATTTTTGATGAGTTGTGTAGTTGCAGCATAAGCCTCAGGCAAGTGAGATTATCATGAGTGATTAACAAATTAAGTTCGATATTTTTTTCAACAAATCCACCAAACAGTGATTATTATTTATTCAATTCAATGTATCAATGCCTTTAATTAACAAAATTTTATCAAGTAATTAAATAATTGGGGAGAGGTGAAATATTTTGTTTATGGGAATCACTTTGTAAAACAGTTTCTTTTTATGCTGACATTGCACCACTTGTGTACATGTAAACGGTGCGTAAAGAAATGAAAAACAAATTCTGTTAAGAAAAAACTTAGTTTCTACACTAGTGAAGAAATGAAATTTTATTTCAGCTGTTCCGAATCAGTTTGGAAATCTCGAACTTTTCTAACCAAAATTGATTTAATAATAACCTCATTTTGGTGTATAAGTTGAGAAAAATATATTATGAAGTATGTAAGGAATGCAGTAAACAAATTAAAATATTTTCAAATGAAAAAATTAAATTTTCAATTTTGATTTAATTGGTATTTTAATTATTCAGTGTCATAACTTTTTTTTTTTTAATAAATAAAAATATTATTCTTTTTCTTTTGTATTTATGTATTTAAACTAATTAATTTCTGATATTTCTGTTTCAGGTAAGTGTATTCTCAAAAAATTCAAGATATAGTTATTTTGATAGTAAGTATTTTTGTTAGTTTTTTCAGTGTTCTACGACCATACCTCAGAAAAAAAATCTTGTCATTTTCAAACTAACAAATGTAACGTCACAGTCTCAGTTGTGTACCTACCCTAATATCGCTCAATTTGAATGATTAACAACAGTTTTTCCTCTACAGTAATCTAACATATTCCCCTAACTCCAGTATCTTATCTTGGAAGTACTATGAGGATTATGTTATTTTAAGGTTTTGTTCGAGTTAACCATTAAAAAAAAAAAAGTACCCTACATTTTTTAAAGATGATGAATAATTAGTGTCACTGTCATAACCGGAGAGTTATGTTAAATTATTACAGTTAAATTATATAAAACGTAGCATTTTGTATTGATTAAACATTTATTCGAATTTATTGACGATTCATCGATATAAAAGTCAAAAAATTTCGATATAAACAAGATGAAGAAACAGCCCTTAACATTACAATACTGATAGTTGACTGACTGTCATTTCTCATTGTGGTATTATGATTTGTCTCTAATCACGAATTTCAATGAATTTAATTTTATCGATGATTTTACCCTACATACGATAGAATACAATGTTCACGAATAAAAAACGTGGGAATACAAAGCGATATGGCACAGAGATTTTTAATAACACCTCAATCTGCAGTATATTGTGCCCACCATTTCTGGGTTAATATAGGTTTGGTCTCACTAAAGAACTGCTGCTATAGCTCTAAGAGCTAGAGGTCTCGATCAAAAGTCGATCACAAAAAATCGATCGATCTAAGGCAAAAAAATCAATTTTTTCAATCTTTTTAGAAAGTTGATCTGATTGTGATCAATCACATTTTTGGGTCATGATCGAATGATCGATCATGTTTTTTTCAAATTGTATCAATTAGTAATTCTAATTACTATTAGATATTGATATGATAAATTGATAATGATAATACTCAAACTCAATAGATAGATAGGTTTTTGTTCTCGGTTCTCATCTCGTTAGACGTTAATTTATATTTAATCAATATCATTCAATAATCATAATTAATTTTGTTTGTCATGACTCGTGGTTAAGTGGTTTCTTAAATCAGTTTGATGGGAAAGAGCATCGTTTGGAAGTTTGATTGAATGAATACTACTTACCTGATATTTATGCGCAAAATGAGAGATAATGAGTAAATGAGATATGTGCAGAATGAGAGATATGAATACCTTTTTATTAATCATCTATTTCTAATTTGTATGAGCTAGAGTATTGAAATTTTCAAAATTCCTCAACAGTGAATAGTGATTGTATTATGTGAGGAATAAGAATGTAGACTTTTCATTTCATATACTAATTGACAATTTGTTTATGTTCATTTTCATACCAGTATAGTGCGTACTCTTCCAAGTTTACCTGGGAGTTACATAAATATGTATATCCAATCAAATATGAGCAAAATTGATGATCGTCGTAATTGATCAATGAAAAATTGATATTTTTTTTTTATCATTGATCATGATCGATCAAAATAAAAGAGAGACCGATCTATTGTGATCGATCATTTTTTTCTCAATGATCGAGACCTCTAGCGGGAACAGCTGCCAGCTACCACTACTGGTGTAGCTATTACCGCTGGAGCAGGTACGATTGTGACTGAGTAGTAGATGGCGCTGTAACTGTTAGGTTAAGAGTTGAGGTACGACTAGGCGAATCCAATTAACTATCTTAGACGGTACGAAACTAAATTAAGAAAAGAAAGAAAAATTCCTATAATGTTCAATATAATTACGGCTAAACTAGTAATCTGTAAATGAAATTATTGAAAACTTCTGCCAGATTGATTGTGTATGGTGGAGGAATAACAGTAAAAAGGTTTATGAGTTGACATTGCTCCGAAAATTCATATCAAGTTGATCTACTTTTAAGGTGTTTAAAACTTGAAAAATGATTTTTTGTTTTTTTAAATTCAACTTGTTTAGGCACGTAGCACGTGAATATAGATTTCCTATACCCATTAGGAAAGCGTAACAAATATCCATGATCGACGCCTACTTTTCTTACGTTTTTCTGCGAGTGGTACCAGAAGAGAAAGAGAGGCAGGAAAAAAGTATGTGGATGTGTTTTTTTTTGTGTGTGTGTTTTTAAAGAAATATTCTTCGTTTAAAATTGGCCTACAGAATGGCCTTTGAGGTGACGCATGTGGCTATGTACTAATTAAAACTAAAATATAAATAAAATAAATTTCAACTTTTTGAACGCCCAGTGATCAGATAGTCCGCGGATTTATTTTACAGCCTATACCTTTTTTCCTTCTCTAGTAGCCTAGAAGTTAGGCTACTTGTATAATCTTGCTTCCCTAACATAATTTTGTCAAACAGAAACTTTTTCTACATATACATAAACTTCCGTGGACTGGTTCTCTTTTCTTTTCCTATTTCACGTCAACTCATTTCATAATTTCGTAATTTTTCCTGTCTATTACTATTCTTCTCTTTCCATATTTTTCTTATCATCCACCACGTCCATCATACTCGTCACATCACTCTATTATTCCCTCTTTTTTCCTTCTAAAAACTGTTACCGCGGACGAATTTTGTGTATTTTTAACCCTCCGCTTCCCATCCTTTGGTACCTTGACCTCCAACGCACCGTAATATAACTCTTACCTTTTTTCTTTCATCCCCTCTAACTTCTGCGGACGGACTGCTTTTGAATCTGGGCTTCAAATTTTTTTCTCTAGTCACTTTTTACTACTTCTATTTTGGATGCTCAATTTTGTACACGCGTTTTTCTTAATCATGTCATGTATATTTATTAATTTTAGACGACATCTCATGTTATAAATGAATTCGAAATATCCGTGTATTTTTTCTTTTTATAATACACTGAATTTTTGAATATGATGTGATAACTTTATAATGGCAAAGGGGTAAAAAGGTACGTACAGTTTTTAATTATTGGTTCTCTGGTTTCTATGTTCTTTTGTCCGCAATGTAAGGAATAGCCGTAGCACGGGGATATAATAAAATGGTCCCCTGAAATGGTCTAAATTCGAGTCCACGGACACCTGGCAGGCTATTCTGGGTTGGGTGGTGGTAATTCTGTGGCCACCATCCAGTGTAGTGAGTAGTAAGTGGGCACCTTGAGGACAATTTCTTTACCATTGATTGGAGCCACCTGTCAATGGTAAAAGTCCGTCCATTTTCCCCTTTCCACGAGTGTGTTAGTCTGAAGAAATGTTATCCTTTTACCGTTGACACGAAGGGTCGTAGCGGCGGTAAATTTCCCTCCGATCATCGGAGAATTTTCTCATCATCGGACGTTAGTTGGTTGAATTTTTTTTGTGGGTAAAATTTTTTTTTGGGAAAAAATTTTTTTTTTGGGCATGAAAATATTTTTGTGATGCGTGTTTGTAGTGAGCGAGAAAAAATTTTTTTTCCTGAGTGAAAAAATATTTTTTGGACTTAGAAAATTTTTTGTGAAAAAAAGTTGACAAAAGTTATTCTAATTATTTCGGTGTGTTGTTAATTTTTGGTAGTGATTAAAATAGTATATATATAGGTACACTTGCTCCGGATTGTCAGTGGCGACTTACGCGTGCTCTTGTAAACACCTCTGAGTTGTAACGCTCCAACCGTTATTAACTGGAAAAAACTTATTGCGATTTTCAGCGACATGTGTGCTGCTGCTGCTACCCGCACGATGGATTTGGCCAGTTTAGATGAGAATTTTCTGAAGAAACGTCATCGCGAGGTTCTTAGATATTTGGCTGCCTGTCCTTGTGTGAAAGTGCTGCCAGTACATAAGCTGGCCGAGTTGAAAATAAAATATTTTTACAACATTACCGATGTTAGTGAAATTGAAACCTGGTTTGGTCGTGGGTTGATAGCCCGAGTTTTAGACATTGACAAGCGATATTATTTCAAAGTTTTCCTGCCACACAAGTTTGTAAAATTCATGCCCGATGTTAATTCGGTGCGAGAATTCGATAAAAATATCATGGGTTTGGTGATATTGAGTTGTACAGATGGTGGTGGTTGTGGCAGTGGTGTTGGTTGTGGTGGTGTTGGTTGTGTTGGTGGTAACAGCAGTAGCCACAACACTTCCATCCGTTTCAGATTTTTCCCCTACCCGCGACAGAGTAAGGAATATGTTGCAAAAGTCAACGATGCTCTTGTTTCACCAAAATTGGAGTGTTGGAAAATAAAAGATTTGAAGTTGAATTACTGTTATAAAATTAAAAATGTTCGTGTAATTAATACCGGATTTGGGCGTTCGTTCTTAGCTTTGATTTTCAATGGTAAAGACAATGATGATGAGATGTTTCAAGTGTACCTACCTGCGAGAATAGGAATAGTGTTGCCCGATGAGAAATCGGTTTCACTGTTTAATCAGAATGTTTATGGTTTCAAGATATTAGCTCATAAAATCGATGGTTCCGTTCATTTGGAATTCTACGGTTTTAGTTTGGAGGATAATAGTTATTTTGATAAAATCAATGACAAAGTGGGTAAAGGTATAGTCGAGTTACGTAAAATTATTGATTTGGAACTAAACGTGGTTCATAAAATTGTAAAAATCGAGTTGATTGATACAAAATACGGGCCATCCGTGTTGACGCATTTAATTTCACCAACTGACCTCATGGAGTTCAAAGTTTTTCTCCCCAAATGGATCACAAAACAGTTTGAAAAAAGGTAAGTTGACATTGGATGAGTTTAAGCAGTGTGTGAAAGGTCTCGTTGTTTCAGGTCACACCGACGATGGTTCAGTTTTATTGATGTTTACCGATATTACTGAAAACCATAATAATATTCCTTATGATGAGGAAGAGGGCGATGATGATGTTGATGATGACGACGATGATGTATGGTAGTACGGTTAGTTAGTTGGTTGATTGGTTAGTTGGCTCGTTGGTCAGTTGGTCAGTTGGTTGGATGGTTGGTTGGTTGGTTGGTCAGTTGGTCAGTCGGTTGGTCAGTTGGTCAGTTGGTTGAGGCTACAGCCATCAAGCACACTCACTCAACAGCCTTTAAAATTTTTTCAAATTTCTGTTTGAATAACTGTTTTTTGGTGTCAACTGTTAGAAATCCGTAAGGTTGACACCAACATTTTGCACAAAGTTCTCTAAATTCTGGAAAACTTACATCTGAAATGTACTCAGTGTACATCTGTCACAAATTAACATTATCTTGTTTGAAAATTAGAAGAAAATTAAAATTTTCCCTTATACCTGATTTTTTCAGTATTTTTGTGTATGATTGTGCCAGGTAGAAACATGAAATTGACCGATGCCTACCCCTCAGAAAATAATTTGCGATTTTATCCTGCCCCTCTGTGAGAATGTCATCGAAAATTATACAAGTACCCGGTGTAGTTTCTTTTGGTTTGACTAAATTATCCGGAGTGCATTTTGTGAAAGTTATTTTTTTGTTTTCACTCTCCTTTGCGTTGTACGACTCAATCAGGTTCTCCAGTAGTCCGTACTTGTCTTGGAATGCTGTTTGCAAACACAAAGTTATCGATGTCATGGGTTTTTTGTGAAGTAAAACAGTTAGCAGAACATTCGTCTTTCCACAACCGCTCGGACCAAATATTCCACACCTCATAATGTTAGGAAACATTTCAACCACTCTCTTACTCTCACGCTCCTCTTCAAAATTTTTCACTTCTATACTCTGCATTTTTACACTTTACCGTCGTACAATGTAAATAAAACAAAATTTGTGCTTATTTGGACTAACCGTACATATATATATTAATAAAAACAAAAAACAAAAACATGTGTACACAGTCATAAAATCACAGTTAGTTATTCTTAATATTAATATCTACAATGACTCACCCTCTGACACCCCACTGCTGTACCCTAAATCCGACTGCATTTCCCAACCAAAATTATCATCTTCATCATCGGACGACCATGGTGAATATTCATCATTGGTAGGGTAATAAGCAGTGCTGAGATTGTCCCAAACTAAATCGAGTTGCGGATTTTGTTGAATAACGGACGAGTTTTCTGGAGTGTCACGGTGTCCGTCAAACTGCCACACATCTAATGATGATGTGGAGTTTGACAGATCGCTGTAAGCTGTCCAGTAACCCTCATCCGCTTCAACAGGTTGCCACCCGACAAGATGCTCATCATCATGATCATCATCATCATTGAGTGAATAATCACCCTCAGTTGTGATGTCATTCAGAAGGACCATTATCTCGCGGTTTATACGTAAAATTTCTTCCCGGCTGTGGGGTTCATTGCGATAGCCTCTCATAACAATATTATTATTAAAATTAAAATTATTATCATCGTCATCGTTGTCATCTTCATCATTGTCATCTTCATCGTCATTGTCGGTAGCATCGTGTACATACGATGGTCACCAAAAGACACCCCTATGTGGAGGAGGAGGAGGAGATGTTTGTTGACTGCTCAATGGTCCAGCGATTGATGGTACCTGTGATTTCAGACACAGTGTACGAGCTCCGATGTTTTCATCGTCTGTGGGGGGAATTAAAATTAAAATTAGTTAGTTGGTCTGTCTGTCTGTCTGTCTACCCGAGTAAGTGAATTAATGAATGAATGTGTATTTTTCTTACCGTCCACAGGCGCCAACTCCACGCTGAACTGCTCAGCATCGTCGTCATCGTCGCCACCATTGACGTTGTTGTTGTTGTTGTTGTTGCTGTTATTGTTGTTGTTGTTGGAAACGACAATTTCGGCGATACTTATTGCCAAACGTATTCTTCCAGCACAGAATACGTACTGGCTGGCCTATTTTGAAAGTCAGCTTATCTAAAGTGAATTCGGCAATAGGGTATAATTTTTCTCGAGTTTTGTCCTCATTTTCGGCATTTACCGACGCGGGCGTTGTACCTATTGATCGATGTATATTTTTTTCATTATATTCACGCACAATGAGCGGTAGTGTGTCTATCCAACGGAAATTTCGGGCAATTTTGAAGCGGACTTTTAATTTTTCATTTAGCGTACAATTGGCACGTTCGGCAATGGCACTTTTTTCATCGTTGAACGTGTGGTACATGATTATGTTATATTTTGACAATACTTTTTAAAATCTTTGTTCACAAACTCTTTACCCCTGTCCACGTGTAACTTGGAGGGGGATCGTTTATGTTTTTTAATAACACCGGCGAATGGGGTTGCAACCTCTTTGCCACTTTTTGTTTTCAATGCTACCAAAAACATGTACTTGCTGAATGTGTCGATAATGTTGAAAATATACTTGTAGCCACCATTTTGTCTACCGTATTGCGTCATTATTAGTAAATCAGCAGCCCATATGTCATCTATACCTTTCGTTATTATTCTGCGTTTTTTAAATTTTTTAATCACTCTGCTATGCAGTTCTTTTGCTTCTTGCTCATGCATATCGTAGTGTAGTGTAGTGGGGGTTGATTGAGATGTTGAAAAAATCCTACAAACGGTCATTATTAATACATTTATCACTCAAACAACAACAACAACACCACCACCACCGCCACCACCGCCCACTGTTGTTTTTGCCATTGCAACCACCAGCACAGCCACCATCACCATCATCATCATCATCATCGTCGTCGTTGCGATTACCATTTGCAAAACCGACAAACCAACAGCGTAGCAAGGAAAGTAAATAACATATTTTTCCTCCCTTGCATTCGCACATGCAGCAAACTTTGCATTTTATTTTGTTTTTTGTTGTTGTTGTTGTTTTTTCATTGGGTGAGCCATTCTATGCATAAATGTCCGCATATAATTTGATCAACTTTTTGTACTTGGCTACCATTGTAATATACTTTTACACGTTTACTCCAATATTTTAACAATTTGCTAGGTGGTTGTACACCGAACGAGTCAAAATAATCGACCGTATCATCGTTGAGCTTCCAATAACAGACCCAATGTGTACTGTGGCCGCAATAACTGTCCAGATTGACAACGCCGCATTTGTTTTTATGCACTTTTTTTGGCAATAAGTCGCGCATAAAGACACCTATAAATTGCGGAATATTTATACATTTCACTATTGTCTCGATATCGATGTTGGTCAGAGGAGCTTTTTTTTTTCAACAGCAACTCTTTGTACAACCCGTTACCCATGACAGATGCTGCCGCTACAGTGGTGGTGGTGGTGGTGGTGGTGGTGGTTGGGGTTGATTTTTTCTTCTTTTTGCCAATGCAAACGCCTTTACCGTTAGCCCCTGTGGCTCTGTTGTGGCGGATACGTTCTTCTACCAACTTGTTGTCAGCTTTTTTGTTGTTCCAAGCATTGACACCGCTGCTAACGACGGATGCAATGGCCGGAGTCGCTGCTAAAAGAGCTGCTACTGCTGCTGGCAAGAACCCACCTTCCTTATCCGCTGTTATATGTTTTAACTGTGGGGGTGACAAACGAACCACTGCATCTTTGTCTTTCGCATGACTACAGCAGACAGCTTGCGCCTGTTGCGATGTCAACGGTATCTTCAAATCACTGGCGATTGATTCTTTCGTCTGTGCTACACAAAACTTTACACAAATACCTTTCCCATTAGGCTTTTGCAAAAAATTCACAAGTCGTTTGGTATCGTCGTGGTCCAAATTTGCCGGGTATTCCATGTATTTTGGTTTGTTTTTCACACCAACACCGGCACCGATAGCGCGTTTCGCACACATCGCTGTTGTTACCAACCAAGCATTGGCTTTTTCACCAACACTCGAGTCGTCCACCTTAAATCGGTTCCACGCTTCTTCCTGCAGTACATAGTCGGCCGAATGACGATTGTTCAAATTGTTAGATTTTGAATAAGAGATATCGTGACGCATAGCAGCCTCGTCCAACTTATTCGCCGGTTTTACACCTTTTTCCAGGTAAAGATCGAGTGGAGTGCCGGGTCCAGCGTAATTGTACCCGGGTAAATGTAAGGGTACGGGTAAATTATCTATTGGATCGTTCAACACACCTTTCCCCCTCCATGTGGTGGTGGTGGTGGTGGTGGCGGTGGTGGTGGCCGTGGTGTGGCTGTTTGACATTGCTGCTGCTGCTGCTGCTGCTGCAGTTGCCACTATAGGTCGTGGTAAAAAATTTCTTAATATTTTCCTGCAACGTTTCTCACCATAACCCTCGGGATAATTAGTCATCATCATCATCGTTGTTGTCATATTTCTTTGAATTCTTGTATAATGTTTGTAATCTCGTTACGTACGGTAGGGTTAGTATTTCCAGCTTTTATTTCACCGTATAAAATGTACAATCTTTCTAATAATTCGTCAATATTATTCCAATATACGTATTCGACACGGTTGTTGTTGTTGTTGTTGTTGTTGCTGCTGCTTGGCACAATTACTTTAGGTAATAAACCTTCACCGATTATGTCTTCATCAGCCTCATGTTTGGCACCTTTTAGATTATATTTATAGACTATCGGTCTGATTATTTCGGTGTATTTGGTATTTTTTCTAATTTTTAACTTTCTACTGAACGGATTGTTTTTATGTTTATAGAGGAAAGTATCCTTTACTATTTGGACATATTTTTCAAAATCTTTGACAGTGTAGTTGGTAGGATGTGTATTGGTTAATAACTCCCACAAACCAGGTGTACCGATGTAAGTTTTACCACCACCACCACCACCACCGATACTTTCAAACAATAAATCATTACCTACAATGTCCACTTTAGCATTACCGATGTAGAAACCATCTTTTTCCGCATGTATGCTGTAAGCGGTGTCTATGTGTCGTTGTCCTTGTTGTCCGCCAAGCATTATGTCTAACTTGCGTTTGTTAGCAACTAAATCATCAGGGTCGACAACTGAACTAGAAGCAGCAGCAAGTTGTGATGTTGATTTGTTGTTGTTTTTAATTTTGGCATTAATCTCACGGATTGGGTTCAGAATTGGTGCTAAACCTTCATTCACCTGTGTGTTGAGCACATAACGCCCATACTTTAACTCTTCAAATTTTCTTTTCAGTTCTCTCTCTGCTTTGAGATACTGATTGACACTGTTGTTGTTGTTGCTGTTGTTCATGTTAGCGGTTTGAATTTTAAAACAATATTAATTTTTTTAACACGGAAATCGATCAAACGGTTATCTTGGTCAACTATTTTCAACTGTAAATCATGTAATGTGTCGGTATTCACACGGTAAAAAGCGATTGTATTCGGTCTTTTGATAATTTTTTCACCTGGTTCAACGTTCAAAGGAAATTCATAGATAGTGTCACTGTTGAGACGCGTATCTTCGACGTTACTTTTTACTAAATTGCACCGTATACGTATCATATTTATAGAAAATATGTCGGGCGGATGCGGGGAACTGTGGTGACCACCTTTCTTGTACAAACGCCGTTTAAATCCTAAAGTCGGGCCTATGGATGCCAAGGGAGTGAAATCAACGTGAATGGTGCCGCCCATTTCAACTTTTCTCGTATTCTTATTCATGTACATCCAGAATTTTTTGGTAGTGGGTACATTTGCACTCAAGTACGTGGCTATATTGTCGACCGTGTAAATACCTGGTGGTATCTCAACAACACTCCTGATCACATTCCGTCGGTCGTTGTCGTCAACGGTGACACTTTCACTCTCATCAGCCAAAATATCCAACCAAACATTGTTGACATTTCTCTTGCCCCGTTTCAACGATGCTGGTGGTGGTGATGCTGGTGGTTGTTGTGATGGTTGTGATTGTGGAGGTGGTGGTCTGGGTGGTGGTAGTGGTGGCGGTGGTGGTGGTGGTGGTGGTGCACCGCCTACAACAACATTGTACTCGTACATTTTTTTCAAAGATGATGACACTATTTCTTTAGCACCATCCTCGGCAACGACACCGACACCGACTGTAGGCGTTTTAATTTTCTCATGATGTACGAATGTCAACCTGTTATTACATTCAGTAATGTTGAAAATGTTATGCGTAACAAAACTGGACAAACCTACCTGGTACACTTTATCAAAGCGTATACCGTCATGATACTCTCGCCGTATTACAGACTGCATATCGTTGACTGAAATATGAAATGCCATTTTCACACACACAAAATCTGAAAAAGTATTTGAAATTCTCCTTAATATAGTTTTTACACCCTTCGCGATGGGGTTAGTCTTGAAAAAGACTGTTTTTAGTAGTAGCTGCAGCAGCAACATCGTCAACCCCAGTAATCGTAGTCACCGGCACCCACTTTGTAGTAATAATTTTCCCTAAGATAATCCCGGTACCTGATAGCCTGTTCCAAAGCCCATTTCATTTTGTTGTGACACAGATGGCGGTATTCGCAGCGGAAGAACGGTGTCTTCTGCGATGTCTTACTAATGCCTGGAAATTCGTCGAGATCTACAATTTTCTTGGTAGCACATCCGGACAAGTCTAAAAGAAAGTTTACCCGGTCCAACCCTTTGATGTAGACGAGTGTGGCGTCGTTGATCACCTTGCACAGGGCGGACTCGACATCTGGCAGCAGGAAGTAGCCACTCGACCACGGGATGCCGTGAACAAATCGAAAAGTGTACTGGAAGGTACGACACGCACTCGACAAATACGTGTTGAGCGGAGCTTGTGGTAAAGCCAGAAAATGTTGTTCGAGGTTCGACGTAATGTCGACAATTGCCACCTCTTTCACGATGCCCAGCAACAATGCCTGATAATCGAACACCAAAATAGCCATAATGTGAGAGCAAAATAGTAACAACAGCAACAACAATGAATACTGTCCTGCCATTTTGTCCCCACCCTACTTATATATATATACTTTTTCTCATCAGCAAGTGTGAAACACAACCGTCGGTGAGGGGCCCACCTAACAGTGGAAAACGTTGTTTGTCAGTGGACTGTAGATGGCTTTGTCGTCGACAATGGTGACACAGTGGATGATGGTTTTAGCGGGTGACAGTCATCTCCACACGAAAAATATTTTCAAATTGAATAAAGATTCTTTCAGGATGTTGGGTTGGTGCGAACAATCAATGGCAATTATCAGGTTTTGGGTAATGAAATCCTCGTAGCTGAGTAAGGGCAGCGTGTGATCGTCGTCGCGGCTGTAGTACGACGCTTTGTAGCGTTTGTACATGAAATACAGCGTGCTGCACTTGTACTCGGCGATGTTCAGATTTAAACGTTCGTGCAGATAGTAGTGATTATTGTTGAGCAGAACCTGACAATTTTCCATATCGCAAAAATCAAATACCGACGAGTTGGCGGCGATATCGTTTGATCGGGCTGTCTAGAAGGCAATCAAAAGGTACTTTGTCTTCAAATAACAGACAGGGATGTCCCAAGTGAAATCGGCGCCAGAAGAGGGTGAAATGCTGGTGTAAAACCACCGTTGGTACTTCAGTTTGTACTTGCAATTTTTAACAATTTCATTGCGTATTTTGGTGGCGTGTTCAAGTGTGAATTTCACATGCGGCATTTTGAAAACAACGTTGCAAAGTTCCACCCTGATGGTGTGCTTGTTGTAATCACCTAGCATTCGGAATACGTTGCTAACGCCATTGACTGACTTGTACAAAACTAGTTTTTGGCTCATATTGTAGATGAAACTGCGGTGGTCTTCGAAAAATCCCATCACAATAGACATCGGAATCATAACGTGGAAATGGCCGTCTCTGTTGAGAGTATTACATTCGTCGATACCGACGTCGTAGTCCCAACCGGCGTTGCAAAATTGTTTATCCGTTTTGAAGGAGACCAACCCTTTCATCAACCCCACAATTCCGGGTTTGTGGACAGTGTCGATTTTGTTGTCACCAACGTAAAAGTCGATCTGTTCAAACATGTTCAGCCAACCACCACTGCTGCAGACAAACAATTTTTCTATATCTATGTTAGCCAACGACGTGCCATCCTCTTTCGTAACGGTTACCTTGCCACGCAACTCCAGCACACTCTTGTTGGGGTGGGTAATCAAATCTTCGTTGTGCACGGTGATGGAGAAATCACCGTTGTCGTTGTTCAAATTAGCCGAATTCGGTGCTCGGTAATCAAAGTACTCAAAACTTTCGATAATGTTAGCCATTGCATAAACAAAAAAAGTGTTGAATTTTGTCCTATAATACTTTTATTTATAGATATGCGTACGCACCGCCCCTGCCATCATCACAACCATACAACCAGCCATCACAACCATCCAACCAGCCATCCAACCATCCAACCAGCCAACCAACCATCCAACCAACCAACCAACCCACCAACTGTCTACAGAACACAACCATATGGCACCGTTTCGTAGTTATCGCCAATCAAGTGTTTATCAAAGCCAAATGAAAACGTTTTAGTCAGATTTTTATTGGTGAGTTGTTTGGTTATCGGTTCTCGGGTGATTTGGCGATCGGTGATGGTAATATTCGGGATAGCCCCCTCTATTAGACTCTGCATGGACTCGCTGTTGATACGGAGGGCGTTCTTATGGTGGAGGGTGAAACCTTTAACTTTAGTGGTCACTTTGCCCGAATCAGTTTCGTAATAGTACAATTTTGACCCGGGGGCTAGCCATTTTTTGATGTACCCGCCTCCCAACTCGTTGGTCCACGGAGCCAACATGTCGCCGTATTCGATAATATTGACACCGTCATCCAGGTAAACTATGCTGTCCGTATCACAGTACAACACATTTTTGTTGATAATAGCCAACTTCTCGTAAAGCCGAAGTCGAGCGTTGGCGGTGGTGTAGATGGCAACAAAAATATTAGTGATGTAGTTATTTTTCATGTATGTCTCCTTGTACTTGTAGTTGACCTGGACCATTTTGTCGGTGATGTAGATGACGGAGATGTCTTGCAACTGATCATCGAGTAAAATCTCGTAGAAATGGAACGCATCGGTGACAAAGTCGGCGGTAGACATGTTTTGCCATTGACCAAACTTACCCCACAGCGAATTCAAACATAATTTCAAAACTGCGCGTTTACCCAGATCCTCTTCAATTTTGTCCAAGTCCAAAAAAATACCCATTTTCTCCTTAATATCCCGGGCATAGGCTTCGTTGGAGGGATAGGTGTGCGGACTGGTTTCCAATTTAATTTTAGAAAAATCACTGATGTACCCCTTCAAAAATTTATTACTTTTCTCGAAATCCCACACTTTGTAAATTTCAACGATTTTGTATCCCCGGACTATGGCTTCATTCACCTCGATCGTACTCCATGTGCTAATAAACTGCCGTTTGGAGCTGGCGTGATCGCAAAACACTTTGCTGTTTTTGGGCACACTTCAAACAGAGGGGAAATAATAGCTTATCTGCCTTGGCCATTTTGACTTTGACAGGCAGCAGGGGGATGTAGAGATTGCGAGGTGCTTCAAATTTGCACTTGATCAAACCGTACCAGGTGGGGTCGTGTTTGGATGGTCTGAACGTTTTGAAAGGGTGGCCTACCGGGTAATTATTGTAGAACATAACGCTAGGGTACAGACTGACAACGTCGGCGTACTTGATTTTTGCACTATCCTCGGGCTCGACTTCTTTTTTCAACTTGAACACTTCCACCCGGCCACCAAAAAGAGCGTCACGAGGATTCAACGGTTCGACTGTCTCCCCCTTCTTGACAAACTTCCTATACTCCTTGGTTTTAACCCACTGACATTCCCACTTTTCAACCACCATATACCCATCCTGCTCCAACTGACTTGTCCAGTCGAATATCTTTTGCAACAAATCTTCCATCGTTTCTTTTTTCATGTTATTGATGAAATAGGGGCGAAAGCAGCGAGAGCATCCATGCCAGAAGCAACCGTGATACTGGTACATGGTTTTCATACTCTCGTTGTAGCCCTCCACCCGAGCACCGCAAATTTGTACTTCCCCGCTGTTGAGAGCATGTCAAATGAGGGGATTTTGGAATGAACGCAACCACAAAATGGACTGTTTCAAATAGAGGTTCTCAAACCTTTCCTCTACAACACCGATAGTGTGTGGCTGCAGGTACTTCAATCTGTAGATAGCCATACAGACGCTGGTGATGGTGACATACTGGAACGGGTCGATGTTTCCAATCTCCAGAAACTGCTCGCGCAAATTGAGGCATTCCCTTGGTAGAATATCGACGTCCGAGTTGCAGTACTCGGCAATTTCACGAGCCATGTCAAACATATAACCCTCCTGCACTTTCTTGTTGTGCCACTCGATAAATTTAGACCGCTCGCCATCCTTCATCGTGTCGTAGCAGTAGTGTTTTTTCTCCTGAATCGGGCCAACGTAATTTTCATTTTCTTTGGTGTTGAACAGGTGGGGGAAATAACCTTTTTTCAACTCGGTCAGACCAAAAGTTTTGGGGAAGGCACTAAGAGAACTGGCCACGAAATTATGACTGTCGATGATTTTCAAACCTATGTGTGGGATTTCTAACATCATTAATTTGGAACCGTTGCAAATGACGTTCGGTTTAATGGTGTTGGCGACCAGGTACTGCATGATGAACTGCGAATCGTACCCTTTGGCGTAGTGGGCAATGACTATATAGCCATTATGCTTGGGACTGATTAACCATCAGCAAAAGGCGTCGTTACTGTTAAACGTAAATTTCTCACCTGAAAAGTCTTGTGCAATGATCAAATTCTGCGTATGGATCCCGGTTTCCTGTTGCGCTTTGTAGTCGAAGAAGATGTACTGCTCTGTGTAACTGCACTTCCAGTTGACGACTGTGCTGCCCAGCAAACACTTTTTACACCCCGCACTGCACCAGCCACCTTTCAGCGATTTTGACACCATGTAACACTGATGGTTTTTTTCAACACCACTTCCTTACAATTAAGACACTTCACGTAACCGCACTTATGCGACGAAAACGAACTACGAAAAATTATAAGACATCACTTGGGACACTTGAACACTGCGGCACAAACACTATTACTATGATCGTTTAAACACTCGCGATTAAAACAATAATGATTGCAATTAGTACAAAAAATCTTATCTTTAGTGTAGGAAGGATGCTCGGCCTTCATAAATAGGTTACATACTGCACCGGGTTTCAGTTGGCAGTAATGAGCATTCTTGTTTTGATATGGTTTGTCGCACTTTTCACAATAGTACGACGCACCTAGGAAAGAAGTCATTTTGGTGATCACTTCAAAATGGTTTCCATCCTTGTACAGGTAGAGTACGATTGGTTGTTCGATGGCACCGCGATACAGTAAACCGTTGAAGTTTTGCGCGTCGATGACTTTTATTTACACGTTAAGGATTTCTTCGCAGGTCCGGATATCCACCAAAGTAAATCCTTCAGCACTCGTCGTAAGTATCGATCTGCCGCCACAACTCCATAGCCATGTCAGTCTGTGTGTTACATCCTTTGCGCAAGTTGACTATGTCGACTGCACTCAGTATACGTCCGCCAATCTCGTTAGTGTGGTAGGACATGGCAGTAACGATGGCCCGTGGGGCACACAACGTATCGTTATTTTGAATGCGCAGTATGCAGCGTTTCAACTGTTTGTCGGTGGCCAAGTTCAGTATTTTTTTAGGTTTCGAATCAAGTGGCATGTTGATTACGTGTAAGGTGAAAATGCATTCAGTCAGAACAACACTTTTGTCAGAAGTTAGAATTTGAGTTACTTTTTCTTTAAGTTTTTTCATCATATCGTTACAAGCATACCCCGTAGAGATGGGGTTGTTAAATTTCGCATTACTCACCACGATATTCATTTTATCACCCTGTTGCCATTTGGTTTTCATCTTACCTAGGCGATCATCTCGTCGAGTGCTTTGGTGATGAGATCGCCATCCGTCATTTAGGGGAGATTTTTTTTTAACTGGATTTTGTAGTCCAGAATATAATTTTGAAATTTCGGTATGTACCGCTGATTGATTTCCCAAATATTGATAAATTTTAACTGGGGACGTTTATGAGGTGAAACAATAACATCCCCATGAAACAGTAAAACATTACCCACATTCCCTTAATCGACACAGTCACGGGAAAATATTTCATCGTCAAAAGGAAACATTTCACCGAGTCCCACCACCTCGCTACCGCTACCACCACTACCACCACCACCACCACCACCACCTCCAAAATAAACCTTTCTCAACACACTTTGCTTGTCCGAAGAGGCAGGGGGGTCAAGAGGTAATTTTGGCTGGGACACACGATCCAACAACTGCTTCAACTCGTACAACACGCACCTCAGATCATGATCATTTTACCGGGTTAACTGGGTCAAGAATGATTTTTTAAACGGGAAAATAGCCCCCAATTTAGGTAAGAAGTCGGGTATCTTCACTTTACGCACTCGGGGTGTGGCTCGATGTCGTGGGAAAAACTCATACTTGAAGGGGAAAATATCGCACAACTTGGTCTCCTTTACAGCAACAGCAGCAGCAGCATTCTTTGTTTTTCTTGACTTTTTCGGGGGTTCGCTCATTTTAATATTTTTCTTGGCATACGGCCAGTCAGGTGTGGCAACGGCAACAATAACACTCTCGGCTGCACTCTCAACCCTTACACCTGCAACAACACTCTCAACTACACTCTCAATGCCAACACTCTCAACAACAACACTCTCGCCCACACTCTCAACGGCAACACTCTCAAAAACAACAACACTCTCATCCGCACTCTCAACGACAACATTCTGAACAACAACACTCTCAGCCGCACTCTCAACATTAACATCTCAACAACAACACTTTCGGCCGCACTCTCAAAGCAAACACTCTCAACAACAACACTCTTGGCCACACTCTCAACAACAGCAACATCAGGGAAAATATTTCGCACAACAGCCTTCACACGTTTATTGGGGGTTAACACTGGCATTTGGGAAGGTTGATCCGCAGGAACATTCATATTTACAGGACTTTGAATAGGCATGCATCTATAATTAAATAGAGGCGACGTAGCCTCTGCACAGAATACACTTAAAGCTAAATTTTTTTGGTCCTTAGTATTATCATTAAAACTAGGTGAAAGTCCATTTACGCTTTCATCGGAACTGCCATCAGACAGCTCCATTTCAGCCAACAGTTCCTCCACTAAATTATTATTAAAAATAGGTAAAGGTCTATCAACGCATTCAACGGAATGGTCCGAAGACAAATCTGTTTCAGCTGACAGTTCCTTCGTCTTAATATTATGTGAAAGTCCGTTTACGCTTTCATCAGAGCTATCCTTGGACAACTCCAATTCGGGCAACAGTTCCTTCACCAAGTCCTCCTCGAGTCCTAAGGCGATCGGAATAAGAGGTACATCGTTGAATTCTAAACCATCCCAAGATAGTTCCAATTCACCAAGTAACTCATTCATCTGAATGCCAGTAAGAACGGGGAGAGGTTGGCCCTGAGAAGGGTCGTTTTCAAATGATGGTGATGATGATGATGATGATGATGATGATGATGATGATGATGATGACGAAGAATCAATCGAAATATCGGCTAGCGCTTGCGACAAGATGGATGGTCTGGGTGGTGAAATGTGGGCGGGTTTGGTTGCGTCAATTTTTTCTAAATCGGCCAAAAGATTATTTTTCGCATTTTCCAAATCGCTAGCACTGAAATCTTGGTTAGTGATGTATTTGAAAAGATCGATTTTGGGTTCGGGTTTAGGTTCGGGTTTGGGTTCAGAAATTTTTGTACGTCGAGCATCCAAACGAGCAGGTCGAGTTTGACGCAAACCCATAAACTCTACTTGGATGTCGGCGAGCGGTGCGGTCTTAACTTTTTTCTTTTTCTTTTTCTTTTTCTTTTCCTCCAGGTTAGGCATGAGGTGAGAAGTGACCATTTTAATTTTCGGTTTGGGTGAGAAAGCTTGTTCAACCAGCACGTCAATCGCTGTAATCACCTTTCGCCTTTGGACATTATCGTCAGGGACTACGGGGTTGAGCGCAAGTATAACAGTTTCAAGATGGTTTCGGAATTCGGCGCTATTTTTAAAGCCATTATTATTATTCTTTTTCCAATTCGTTTAAACAAGATAGAGAGAGAGTGCAAAAATTGCATCCGTACAGTATGACAATCAGATTGCAACTGAGGTCAAAATCAAACTACACAAGTATATATACTACGGTAGAATGGTAAAAATATTTTGTGAGAGAAAAATTGCGTCTAAACAGTAAGACAGTCGGATCACAACTGAGGTACAGTCCCAACAACACCTATATTTATACTATTTTGGTCAACGGAAATTCGGAAAAAATTAAAAAAGTTTTTTAAAAATTATTACAAGTCTGAAAACACGTAATATTCGTGGAATATTCTTTAATAGCTGTGAAAATATGTCCGAACGATGTAACGGACAACCTTTTCACCGCCAAGAAAAATTAGGAAAAATATGAAAGTGTTGGCAAAAATTTGAAAAAGTTTTGCGTATTTTTTATAAGTCCGAAAAGGTGAAAATACACGCGTCAGTCGGGTATACTGATAGGCGCGTCGGCAGCGGTTCGAGAGCGATGAATTAGCGGAGAATGAAGGGATGAAAGAGCGCAAATATATTTGTTAAATCGTGTTGAGTGAGAGCGGGGTGTGGTATTTTTCAATAGTCAACCGACAAGAGCTTCGTTGTCTGACAAAATAACACTGAAGGGAAAGGGGATGGGTTGTAATATTTATAGTAAAATGATCAATCATTAAGGAACCAATCACAATAGACAATACCGATACACGCCCCTGATTGGTTGGTTATCGTATTTCACCCTGAATATAAATATTTGACTTAGCCGTTTTTTCACTCATTCTTTCAAATCATTCGAAGATGGTGGTCTTCATTACACACGCACACTTAGATTTTTTTTTATTCATACACCCGCACACGCACACACTTGTAATTCAGGTAGTCGATTAGCACTCGGATTTTTATTTCATTTTATTTTATTTATTTTGCGATCGCATTAAAGGTCGTCCTCAACCCACTCACTCACTCACTCTTGATTTATTATTATGATTTACACACACACACGCAACAGGTAGTTGGCAGCGTTATTCAGCACACGGATTTTTATTTTATTTTATTTTATTTATTTTGAATGGTGATCGTCATTACACACGCACACTTGGACTTTATTCTCACACACTCGCGGCGCAGGTAGTCGTCGGCGTGAATCGGCAATCAGATTTTTTATTTTTCACACACACACACACACACACACACACACACACACACACACACACACACACACAAGACTGACAATTGACGACAATCAGCACGCACACTCTAATTTTTATTTTTATTTTTCACACACACACAAGACTGACAATCGACGGCAATCAGCACGCACACTCTGATTTTTATTTTTATTTTTTCACACGCAATCACCCACACACTCACACGACAGGTAGTCACTGTCTTTGTCTTCTTCGTCGTTGTCATCGTCGTCATCCGTTGATGCAACAACTGCTGCAGCTGCTGTGGTTACCAATCTACCTTTTTTTTTTAATTTCATTTTAATTGCATAGGAAGACGGGTGGTGGTGGTGGTATTTTATTTTTCATTCTCTCTCACGAATTTGAGATCGATGACACCATTAGGACGTACGCCAATAACGTACAATCCTTTGGCAGCGTCAATAAAATGTGCTAAGGATAGTGGGTTATTTTTGAAAATTTTACTAATACAATTTTGGAGGAAGATTCTGAACTCTGCATTTTCACCAGGTAAAATTAAATTCGCTATTAGGGCTTGATTATTGTAGCATGTATCGACGGGGGAGATTTTAATAATTTTATAATACGTTCCAATTTTTAAATCTTTTATTTTGCGGGTTTCTAAAAACGTATTAAGCGGGATTTTTCAAATGTAGGAACGACAACGGCAGTAACAGGTGCTGTAGGCTGTACATTTGACACATGCCATTCCATCAACTTGTTCGGAGGGGATGAAAAAACAATGTTTGGTGCAACACCAATTCCAGTCCAACAACTTTTTAGGTGGTTGCTTATTGAAAAAATCAAAGTCAACAGTATGGTAGGCGTTGTTTGCAACACTTAATACACGAACACATGTTACCCCCGCAGCAAACGAATCAACGGCTATCGAGAGCACGCACATTCAAAAGTTTGTACAGGTAGTTCGGTTTTAAGTTGGTCAACTTCCTGCACGCGTTGTATCCACTAGCACCGGTGCCTCCGATGACACCACCAACACCACCACCAACTTAATGGTTGACAGAATTCAAAAATTTCAAATCCATTTTTTCTCGATCACAACAAAACCCACAGTAAATCGTAATAATCAACAAGTAAATAGCAATAAGTTTTTTCCAGTTAATAACGGTCGGAGCGTTATAACTCAGAGGTGTTTACAAGAGCACGCGTAAGTGGCCACTGACAATCCAGAGCAAGTGCACCTATATATATACTATTTTACTCACTACCAAAAATTAACAACACACCGAAATAATTAAAATAACTTTTGTCAACTTCTTTTCACAAAAAATTTTCTAAATCCAAAAAATATTTTTTCACTCCAGAAAAAAAATTTTTTCTCGCTCACTACAAACACGCATCACAAAAATATTTTCACACCTGAAAAAAAAATTTTTTTCCGAAAATAAAATTTTACCCACGAAAAAAATTCAACCAACTAACGCTCGATGACGAGAAAATTCTCCAATGATCGGAGGGAAATTTACCGCCGCTACGGCCCTTCGGGTCAATGGTAAAAGGATAACATTTCTTTGGACCAACACACTCGTGGAGAGGGGAAAATGGATGGACTTTTACCGTTGACAGGTGGCTCCAGTCAATGGTAAAGAAATTGTCCTCAAGGTGCCCACTTACTACTCAGGTGGTTTTACCGAAGTCCTGGAGCTGTGTCAATGGTAGTATAAAAATATTGGTTGGCTTTGCGGGTAGTGGTGGCCGTTTGTAACCCCCCTCGCATACCACAGAGGATTATTATTTTTTTATATTGTTTGTAAATTCCCGAGAATTTGAGGGAAGTTGCGTAATCTTTCTATGAATTTTCATGAAAGTTTAGAAATAAAAATGAAAAATTAATTTCACTTCTGGGTAAATTTTAAAAACCGAGGACATGACAAATAAGGTAAATTTTACTATTTTCATTTCTTCCATATGTTCACATGAAACCCTATTCGATGTGGAATTAAAATGAAACTAATACAGGGAACTAATTTGCTCTTCTTCTTTACGACTTACCGTAATTTATTCTAATCTAGTGTAATGAGTATCGCATATTTTCAAATCGTTTTCCAATGGAAATGTCCAAGAGAATCTATAATACCAATCGGAATTTTTATTTGAAAATTAACTTAGTTGCCTAATTTTCAAAATTTTAGGTTGATCTCTGGTGACATGAAATTCCTTATACATTAATAAAGTATTGCGCTATTTTTCATGCAAATAATGTATCATTGCAAAGGATATATTGAAGTTTCAGTTTTATTGAAAAATTTTGACTTTTCACGTTTACTAATTTTCCAAACGTTATGATTTTGAAATCTGTGGATGGGTTAATTTTATTTTTTGTGCGTAGTTGAGCTCTCCTAGTTTATCTTTAATTTTTTCAATTCCGCCTTTGGACATTAATTTTCAAAAGAAATTGGAAATTCTTATCCGTCTGAGTTTCATAAAAATATAATCGGCCGTATATTTTGGTGTGGGTTAGTAGATTAAGTAACTCCAATGCAAAATCCATTTCTAATGACATCATCGAACCAAAAACGTTCATATTTTGAATTTTTGGTAATTTTTTATCATTGTTGGATCCGTGTGTACATGGAATGAATCCATCATGTGAGAATGAAAACTAATCAAAAAATTATGCCATCAGGCTTACAGAATCTTTCATCGCGACCATTTTCAGGTTTATTATGTTTCGCTGGCGGTAGCAGAGTTGGCAGCTCCTTGAACAAGAGCAGCTTGTACAGCAGCAAAAATACAAAGCGATAAGGTAAACGGCGAACTGTATGAGTAAAAAAATATTAAATCAGATTAAAAAGTGAAACGATGCGGAATTATGATAGGCGATTGTGTTCTATCAATGGATATCTCTAATTTTTAAAATTAATTGATTTTCCATCCGTCGAGACCATTATAATTTTCATTTAATCGCTATGACTTTATTCAATGAAAAAATTGTGTTAAACTAGTCACCTATCCGGTTGCTCTTGTGAGACTGAATTTAGAAAATACAACTATTGCATTCAGTGCAATGGTGGGACCTGTGGAAAAGCGCTGATCATGAGTCATAAATCACGAATATATAGGTCACTTAAATTCTTCTGCACCCTACACATATATATATATATATTCACTTTTTGCTCATTTTGGCACTTTTTAAGATACTTTTTGCGAGTCTGTGGAGCCTCCGCTGTTTGACCTATGGCAATGAAACTTGGGGTAGTATTAAAAGCTTTTATGGGCTACACATTTTTTTTAAAACTTTTGAAATTCATCCACTAGTTTCAGAAAAAGGGGTTCTCAAAGTGTTGTAAACCTGCCATCTTGTCACCACGATAACTCCCGTAAATTAAACGGTTTTGGCTTGAAATTTTTGTGGCAGTTGGAGACTATTAGGGACTGGTTTGGTACTAAATATGAGCGAAATCAGTCCCCTGGTTTTAGAATGGCAGCCATTAGAAAATTTGACACTTTTGGAAAATACATATTACCGCGGTTTATGCTCAGCAGAGATATTCTGCGTTTGATTTTGAAGGTTGTCTTTGTAAAATATGCTGATTTCGACTTAATTTCACATACTTGGGTATATATTCTGTGCGTTTTGTTTTTTAGGAACTGAGTATAGGTACTGTTAAAATAATTGATTCCAGAACCATCCAATAGTGGTGCGAAATATTGATTTGTTTTCGTATCGATACGTATGGATATTTTTCCCATACTTAATTTCCCTTTAATAAATGATTGATACAATGAAAATTCGACTATGTATCCATTATTAATTGATAAAATCTTTAAGATCCAAGGAAATAAAACCTACAAATGGTGGGAGAGTTGTGTTGGAATATTTCAATCTCATTTTTACTTTATCATTTTGGCGGTAAAACGTGAGAAAAATGGAGATAAAACATATCGATACTCTTAGGGAAAATATTGATATGGAAATACCCTCAAGGATATAATAAAACTCGTTTCCCCCCAAAAAAAATGTCCTATTCACATATTACGCTCCCGCTTTAAAATTGAGGGAGTTATAGGGCAGTGAAAAAATATGAAAGGCAAATTTCAGAAAAATTGAGGAAAAAAATTAGAAATACTGATGATCCAACGTGATCGAATCCAAATTGTCCTCAATAGTCTGAAACAGAAAAAGAAGTATAAGTAACAAAAGTTGCATAGCGCATGTTGAAAGGCAGTTCCACAAAAACATATGTATGTATTTCGATGAAACTACCTTTTAACCTTTTAACGTGCTTTATGCAACTTGTTTCACGCACATCTGTTTTCAGATGTTTGAGTGCAATTTTAATTCAACCAAAATGGTTAAGTAAGTAGTGTAGTGGCAGAGACACTACAGTTGTTTGGCACTTATAATTAATATATGGTGTAATGTCTATAGGACTACAAAATATACATCGTCACGCACCTATCTTGCTCACTAGATCCGTAACAACTACGGCGACCTCCTCAGCCCAGTCACTCGCCTACCTACATTTCTTCAGTAGGCGAGTTCCCTTTACGCCTGCCAGGCGCGCAGGATATCGTGGATGTTCCCAGATTGATTCTGGTCTACAGCCTGTTGGTCAACTTGTGTGGCAAACAGTTTGACTTCACAAACATGGTTTACGGAGTTCATAACAAACTTTGGTATAGCTACCTTACGAGATTTCAACTGTCTGTTTAATTTGGCAGTCTTGTGATTGTCAAATATAGGGTCAGTTGAAGTTGCTATAATTTTGGACAGTTTGTCAGAAATTTTGAGAGACTCCCTTAAGTTTGAGAATACAGGTATAGTGTTCTCATCCTCTGATTGGTCTGGTAGAGACTGAATTACATGTAAGTCAGTCTATGGCCATGAGTCTGGGTGATCAGATAACCAGGTTGGTCCTGACCATTATGTGGTACTGAATAAATCGTTCATCATTGCCACTCGTGATCCGACATCCGCTGGATTTTTGGTTGTCGGAACATAGCGAAATTGCAAGTTAGGAACGCTCTTTATTTCAGTAACCCTATTCAAGACAAATTGCATTAACACTCTGTGCTCTAACAACCATGTTAGAACGCATTTACTATCTGACCATCAGTAGGTTGGACAGTTTTCTAACTTTAGGGGTTTCCTAATGTTTTTTATTCCTCTAGCTCCAACAATGCTGCTAACAACTCCAACTTGGGGATTGTTACCATTTTCATTGGTGCTATTCTTGATTTCCCTATGATAAATCTGGTTATTGTTTTGTTGCTTTCTGTGTTATGGAAGCGTAAGTATGCTACCATAGCAAAGGCTACATGGGATGCATCCAAAAACACATGCAGTTGCGCCCCGTTTGGGTTATATGTACCCGGGTATATCCGGCGATGAAGGCAATAAGTTGTGCACTGGGACAAATTCTGTAAGAGCTCTGTCGCTATCTTCTGCAGTGACAGAGGTAAGGATTCATCCCACTTGTAGTTTTCATTCCAAAGCCTTTTAATAAAAGCTCGTGAAGGAATGAAAGCTGGAGCGAACCAACTGTGGGGGTAAAAAAATTGTGAGATTGCTCTAAGAAACAGTCTATTTGACCAGATGGTCGGACTTAGATAAATTATATCTTTGTCCATATCCCAAGAAAGTCCAAGAACCTTAACAATCGGCTTTGTCAGTGTGTGGTTGGGGGCAAAGTCATCGCGTAATGGGGTGCAATTTGTGCCCCATTGTGACAACTCCATTGATATGTCCCTGATCAACTTGTTAGCCTGATCGTGTAAATCCTTAGCTTCGTTATATGTGGGCAACGATGTTACTAAGTTGTCCACATATATATTGTCGGCGTGTTTTTTGTTAAATTCCGGATTCGCCTGTTGGAAGTGATGCGACAGAACGGCCACCAATAAGAATGGCGCTGTCACAATTCTAAAAGGAACAAGTTGGAATCGGAAAATTACTAAGTTTTCCCTAGTTAGCAGTTTCTGAGGGTTCAGGACCCACAGAAACCTTGTTACATCCCGATCAAGGGGGTGTAACCCTATTTGATGGAAAGCTTTTTTGATGTCGGCTATTATGGCATATTTATCCTTACGGAAAGACAAAAGTATCTGGAGCAAATCTGGCAAGAGATTTGTCCCTTTGAACATGCAGTCATTGATTGAATGCTTTGATTGTTATGTCTTTGTTGACCGATCAAATACTACCCTGAGCAGTGTGCTTTTTGTTAGGTCCAAGATCCCTTTATGTGGCAGATAGTGTACAATATCTGGCTTGGATTTTGGATCTACTTTCTCTATCATTTCCAACTCTATGAGTAAATTGAAATATTCGTCGTAACGTTGGTAGAACTCAGGTAACTTTCGTAACTTGGGGAGCTGATGCTCAAGTCTTTTGAATGACAGGTTAAAATTATCCGCCAATGGTGGTGGATAGTTTTTATACAACCATCTGATTTGGTAACAGTTTTTTACCAATTCAACATTCTTATAAAAGAGTTGAAGAGCGTGAGCTTCCGCTTGAGCTTCTACCAAATTGTGAGATTTGATACCAATGGCATCCAACCTCCATAAATTCTCAACCTCTTGTGGTATTGTTAAGAAGATAGGTGTGAAGATATCATCCACTTGTTTTTGATTTTGGATGATACTTCCCAACATATATCCAAACTCTGTCTTTATCAAAGTTAGAGTCGGAGAAATATGCTGTACATTTATCACGAACGACCACATGTAATCATTGCCTAACAATAAATCAACTGTATGCTCATCGTCTATCTTGGAGAACTCAATTCCAGAGTATTCCGGGAAACTTTTATGAAATTCTGACAAATCAGGTTGTTTAAGATTCTGCGTGATTCTATTAATAGTCTTCGTAGTAATCGGAACCTTGAACCCACTCGGTGTCAGAATTTCAAAATCTACTAGACATGATTTAAAGACGTTGGACGTCTGATTTTGCACACCTTTAAGTCTTATAATTTCTGTTTCATACCCTTTTAGTTTTAAGGATATGAAAGCATAAGACTTAGTAATGAAGGTGTCTACACTGCCACAATCAAAAAACCCTCGTAATTTGACTTCCCTCTGCAAGTGTGGTGACTGAGCATATGCCTGAAAAACAAGAAAAGTTGAACTCTTCTTTGTGTGAATAAATGATGAAAAGTACTCACTACTCATCGGTAAGCACTCCATCTGGGTCGCACTGAGTTGCACAGTTTCAATGGCCCAAGCAATTTTAGTTTCGCAGCCGCCCTGTGGAACACGTGATTTTATAGTATCAAAATCAACAGTTGGTTTTGAAACTTTAGTAAAATCAACTCGGTGCTTACTGTGTGCTTCCTTCCGCTGTCTCAGTGTTGTGAACCAACATTCCCCGTGCTCGCGTTGAATGGGGTACGGGGAATTTGGACACAGGCAGCTGTTGTGAGTGGAGGCGTGGCAGTTAAACCACCGGCAGCAGAGGGCAATTTTCTGCTGACACTCCTGCGTCGCGTGGTAAGTTGCGCAACGAGTGCACAACTTACGGACGTTAAATTCCCTCTGCTGCTGTTCCAATGTGTTGTAACGTGGATCAGGGCAGAGGAAAGAGGGGTGTCTGTTGGTGCAGAAAAGGCATGCCTTCTGCGCGGAGTGCGCCAGGTTCAAGATGCTCTTTGGAGTGTCTTGAGCCGCTTGGTTCACTGTTTCCTGTTCTCGGTGTTCTGAAACAGAAGAGGGTTTGGGAGACTTAAATGAGTTTCCCAAATCGCTATAGTTCTGCCTATTGGATTTCATGGGATTGGATTTATCCTTTCCCTTTTGTTGATCGTTACCTTTTTGGAAGGTTGCGGCCAAAAATTCTGAATTGCCTTAAGGCTTTTTCTTTTTGAATGAACCTGTGTTTCTATTAGGGTATTTGTTGGAGGGACGTTGCTTATCGAACATCTCTTCAATCTTAATAAATTCCCTAATGGCCGAGAACAAATGTGAAACGTGTCTTTCGTTGCTTTTCAGATGATTCCTATAAGACCTAGGTGGAAATTTTTTCACTGTAACGTCTACAACAGGTGATACCAGCCGATAACGATCTACGAGGACTGCTAATCCATTCATAGTATCTTGAATGGACTGCAGTGTATTGTTTGTATAAAAAAAGTTGGTTATCTTATACCAGATTTCTGCTCTGACCTTACTTGGATCCCCGTACCTATCATGCAAGAATTGGAGACGTTGTTTATAACCTACATTGTCAGGTGCAAAGTGCGAAAATTTTTCTACAATGTCTTTCGGCATTGCTTTTTGCAATAACTTTATTTTCTGAGGAATCGCAATATCTGTTCACAACTGCACATACATATTAAAGCCTCGAATAAAACCTGGGTAGTTCAGAATCGTCCCTTCCATTCGTCGAGGAAGTACTTAGGAGGTTTTAGATTCAGAGCTGGTTTTTCTGCGCACGTTTCAGGGTCCAATTCCCAACAACAGGGAATTGGGTCCACTTCTTTTGCATGATTTGGTAGGTTGGCCATGTTACTAGTAACAGGTTGGGGAACTAATTCGGTTACTGAGTCAAACGGTTTTTATAGATTCAAATGTCCAATAGGGGCATTCGATTCTAAACCATTCGAGTCAGTTTGAACAGAGCTTTCAGAGGTGGGGTAGGGGGAACCAACGCACACACATTTCTGTGTTGGTTCCACTAACCCACTCTGATCAGTATTCAATCGACTTTGCTTATGGGAATCACTTGAATCGGTACGTAAAGATTGACTATTACCTTTCTGGATGGCAGGGCGGACAAATTCATCATGGAATTGGTCTCTGCCCATCCTGTAGACTGCTCGGATGTGCTGGATCATCTTGGAACAAATCCGGCGGATTCTGTCGATGACTGATTCCGCATGTTCCAGCTTCCTTCCATTTGGCGTTCTACATTTTGATGTAGGAGCCCACTGCCGTGTTTTGCGATTTCCCAAGCCAATGGTGCGTTGGCGATGACGGGTGGAATCGGTTGATTGATGGAGAAGAACCGCTGGTGTGATGGTCCAGGGATCGGCTGGCTATCGGGTCCGGTCAGTGCTGCCAGCGGAGGTACGGTTGGCGGTGGTGGAGGGGAAGCAGGCGAGTCGGCTTCCTGGATAAGATCCATTTCAAATTCTGTAAAGACAGGGAAACTGATAATAGACGAAATATTTTCAAAGTCTAAAACAGATTTTGAAAATTTGGGTGTGACTGGTAGGCGTAATGAATGGTATTCATCGCGGGTCACGCACACCTTTTTCAAATCCAAAATTTGTATTTGAAAAAACAAATAAAAATACGAAAAATTTTCAAAGTCCAAAACGGATTTTGAAAAATTGGGCGTGACCCATGGGCGCAATGAAGGGTATTCATTGCGGGTCACCCACATCTTTTTCAAATCCAAAATTTGCATTTGAAAAAACAATTATCGGTACACTTTAAAATTAATTCACTCGAAATGACGTTGAAGATTTTTGAGTTTGCCTTTAGTAAAGTTGCATGATGCTAGGCTCCAAAGACATTGATGTTTTTGGCGTCTCTTTACAAATTTCTTTGATGAATTTTGTTTGTAGTCAGCATGTGTAGTCGGGGGAATGCATCAATCTTCGTAATTTCAACGAAGTTTTTCAATAAATGGGTTCCAATTATTGGAATAATTGGATCCCACAAGTGGGTGAGAACACGTTTAAGTGTTTTGATCTACCAAAAATAATGCATTCCGCCATTGATGTTTTGAAGTGTGAGGAGATCAAAGCATTCTAAAATGGTATCCTAACAAAGTTGACGAAGCGCACGGTGTGAAAGTTACTAGTAATTTTCATACCCATAATGTCGCAAAAATTAATGGATGTTGTTAGGTTTTGACTTATCGTTTATTGCTGACAAACTTTTGTTTCAAGAAGAGCGAAGACCAGTAAATCCCCTTCCGTGTTACTGGTACTTCTGCCGATTCTTGTTGGCGAAAAACTCCAAAACTCTTCTTCGATTTCAACTTTTTGAAGTAGGAGTTGAAGCGTCAATGTGGATGAGAATCTGCTTGAAGTTCTTGCCCAAAAATACGCGATTGTTTCGTTAATTTATTCAAAAAGTTTAACAATGCCGAAACAATTGCACGAAAAATAACGAAATGCACCAAGAGAAAAGCTAAAAGACAACCTAATACACTTAAAACGCACAGGAGTAGTTCGTAATCCAATTGACAGAACATGGCGATGTTGCTAGAATGACAGTTCAACACGATACTGAATGTCATTTTTGCAGATCCTATTGGTGTTCTTGTTGATCAAATGATTGATTCAGACGTTCTTTCACTCCTTGAATGGAATGGAAGGACTATTGTCTGAGTGTGCGTGTGTATGTGCGATGTTTTTTCCAGAATTCAAAGGAAAAAACATCGCCGTGTGTGTGTTGACCAGCAATACACATACAACTTATCTTCGCGATAAGATTGTCTTACATCCAAATGTGTGTAAGACAAAAAAGGGTATGCAAGCCGTTGCCTATTTAGATTTTTTGCTCGTCTTTCCAGACTCGCGTGTTGACAAAATACGTAATAGTTTTTTGTCTATATTTATGAAGTTTATTGAGGCAAAGCGTATTGGTATCACTTCGTCTCGATGGGGTGCCAATCTCTGTTTTAGGGATCGACAGCCTTAATTGCATACAGCCTTACGTCAACCATTTTTTTAATGTTCTTTTTTTGAAGAATATGTAATAATGGTTGTTGACATAGGGTAGATGATATGCAAGATGGCCTATCCAGATGTGGTGACCTTGGTTTTGTATCAAATTCTTTTTTGCTGGGGGCAGCTAAAAATTTTTTGTGAGAATAATTTTTAGCCTTGATTGAATAAAGGGAACGCGACATGTTGCAGAGAACTTGCAGTATTCTTTTATATTTTTGTTTATTCAAGGATTATTTTAGTTTTCGATATAATAATTACGTCGAAATCTGTCGATGAATAAGCAATAATATTTAAAAAAAAATATATAATGAAAAATATTTTTTTTTTTTGGAGAATGAGAGTCAAATGGAATTGAATCCATTTGATTCATATACTCTTTTGTTTATTACATGTGAGGCTTATCATAGATTCACATATATGTATGTTGCCAGGGAGTGTTTTCCCTAGGCTTTGTCAGCAAAGATTTTATTCTCTATAGGTTTTTTCTTTATTCATTCGAGAAAGAAAAAATACATAGGCCTGAGTTTATTGACGTGTATTTGAGGCTGGGTATAGTCTCAAATTCAACTTTTGTTGTATTCAAATTTAGCTGTAAATTCGAATCCATTTGTTTGCTACGAGAATACGATGCATGATTATGTTTCGCATTCCTATGTAACTTGCACAAGATCCTATATACAAATGAAGATCGTGTACTTGTGGATAGTCAAATGTTAATTTTTAGCTTTTGACTATAAACAGAAACATTTTGTCTAGAAAAAGATTTTTCTGGACAATGTAGGTATGTGTTCGAGGCTAATTAAAGTTTTGAACGCAAAGAAAAATTATTTTTACACATAATTAGTGATTACACTCATGCACTCGAAGCCACCGTCAGTTTCGAGTACATAATTATATGCTTAATTGTGCTCAAAGCCACCATCAGTTTCGAGTGCAAATTAATTAGGCATTGGAGGCTAAGATTAACTTCAAACGCTAAGTGCCGTTAAATCAATTTCCTTTATAGATATTGACTTAAGTTGCCAGTGGAAGCGTTTTTGTAGCAGTGAGAACTGATTCTATTTAGATTCAGTTTTCATTTTACATCGAAACAAAATCAAAAATACCCATATTTCCGACTTCAGAGTTTCTTTATGTGAAGCAGATGCTTGAAAAAGTATCTGTTTCTCCGAGAAAACCCCGATTCTCTCGCTACCATGTAGTGGCAGAGACACTACAGTTGTTTGGCACTTATAATTAATTTGTGTTTAACGTCCATAGGACTACAAAATATACGTCGTCACACACCTATCTTGCTCACTAGATCCGTAACAACTACGGCAACCTCCTCAGCCCAGTCACTCCCCTACCTACATTTCTTCAGTAGGCGAGTTCCCTTTATGCCCGCCAGGCGCGCAGGAGATTGTGGATGTTCCCACCCACGATAAGTAGGACTTTAAATTTTTTTTTTTCTGAAATTTTCCTTTTCATATTTTTTTACTGACTTAGCCAATTCTGAAAATAGAATATACGTGAAGTGAACTTTTTTTTTGTCTGAGCAAGTTCTATCATACACTTGCGGGATAGGAAGAGAAACTGGGACACCCTGTGTACTGGAAATAACGATATTTCAAAACCAATATTGATACGTATTGATATTTTTCGCACCACTACTATACAGTAGGTAGTTGATCATTATTATATCCTCACGTTTATATATTAGTGTATCTAACTTTTCTTAAAGAAATTTTTCATTAAAAAAAAAAATCTCCACAATTATGTAAAATAGAATAATTATACTAGAGATTGATGTAAATTCATCAAAACTTGCTATGTACTTTTATAGATATTATTTGTGACTAATTTATTTTAAAAGTAACTATCTTTTGACTTTCTTGCTCACGGACCATCAAGGACTGAATAACTCCTTCCTCTTGTACTTCTGTACTTTCGAAAAAAATTAGAATCTTAATTTTAACACCGGTGTATGCTTTTTAATTAGGCCTGTACGAGTATACGTTTTTTCAAAAATTTATTCACTCATAATTTTCGGTGCAAATACATTCTACATTCCCTTTATCACTAGTCAGTGCATTTCCATTTTCGCATCAATTTAAGTTGGTGGTAAGTTAAAAATGAATTTTAAAGAAATATGATTTTATGAGTGTCACACGGTGTGTGAAGTGAAGCCTCGCGCAGTCTAGCGCACTCTACACAGAAACAACAAACCTAACCCGGCGATCGTGATCATTAGCGCTTTTGATGGCAACTTCGAATGCTTCATTAAATTGATATTTGTGAGCAAGTAAAATTAAAATGAAAGCGTATAATAATAAATCGAATAATGAAACTTTATTCTCTGCACGCTTTTCATTTTCTTGATTTTCGTGAATTTCAAACTAACGAAGAACAGTTTCATCGGAAGCAAAACAACTATGAAAAACGGAGCGTTTCCAGCAGCATGGTTGAATTTTTATGGGATGACTTGGATTATTAGTGAATTGCTTAACTTAATATCATGATAAAAGCGTAAGCGCTGACTTCGTAGGTGTTCTGGGGACCCGAGCGTCCAAGAAATTTTTAAAGAAGAGCAGATTATCGCATAATATTATGAGAAAAAGTTGTGTAGCTCGTATAATTATGTATTATGGGGTTATATTAGACGTCCTATTTATTTTTAATTTTTACTAGAAAGATACCCTTCGCCTCCAGGTACTGATCAAAGGGGGAAAGGGAAAATTTCTACTCCTAAATTCCGAAAAAAAGAACATCTTCAGTATTTTGTAAAAATTTTGAAAAAATACTTGAAAACTATCTGAAAAAATTTTTTTCACTCCGCTCTCCCTGACTGGCATCTCCAATCACAGATGTCCACTCCTAGTACCACTGTGAATCCGCATTCGTCCCCATTTAGACACCCCATGAAATTTTAAAAAATCAGCGCACATGATGATGAAGTTCACCAATTTAATTCTATTTATGGTCATAAAATAAAATCACTATCGGCTAACTTTTTTCTTGTTTCGGAATCCGAATGAAAAATTCTTCTAGTAAAACTCATTGTATAATGGGTTTGATAATTCATTTAGTGTGCTGAAATTCAATCAAGGATGAATATTTTCTAAAGTTACTACTTGTCAATTTGCCAAACCGAACGATTTTCTTTATAAAAGACATTGAAAACATAATACAATCGATGAGGTTTCTCGTAAAAAAAATGTGAAGAAAATTAAATTGTTAATTTTTTATTCGCTGCTATTTGACAGCTGTTTTGTTTGTTAAATGATATTCATGGTTAACAATATTTTTTCATTACCAAAAACTCGTCATTATTGGTCATCAGATGAATATTTATTTTTAGTAAATAAAAATCTGGTTTTAAAACTTTTAATACGCGTTACAATAATATTTTTAATGTGGAACAATTAAAATACCTACACATTTTTCTTCTTGCCTGTAAAACGGAAAAAAGTAAAATGAAAATAGAAAAAAGAATAGAAAAACATCTCACTAATAGTTATGAAATTTAATATCTAACTTATCATTTTAGTTTCATTTTATTTATTTATTTTTAATCTGTCAAAGCTACATTCACATTTACATCTCGAGTTCTCAACTAACGATCGAGTTTATTGGAGAAAAATGATTATTAATAAAATCATAAATGCAAATTGTTTCCGGATCGATGCGTTGAAGAATTTATGGAGTATGATGGTATGCAGTGTAGTCGAAAGAGTAAAATGCAGGCCAACTAATGCGAAAATTATATTGATTTTTATATTTTCTTAAATAGTAGTCAAATGTAACATTGTAACCAACTAATAACTACCGTCATCAAGTCGGAGGTAATAAGGTGCCATATTTTGAATATTTTCCTTTTTAATATCTTGCAAACCCGAAAAAAAAAACGTTCGAAATTAATTTTTTTACAATTAGCATTTGTCAAAGAAAACCAATGGTAAAAAGTCAGACTTCGGTTAGTTTATAAGAAATCATGAATTTAGCGGATTGACTTTAATCATTTCATCTTGTCTTTTGGTTTTTATTTTTGTTAAAATGTTAATCATTTCTTTCATAACTATACACAAATGTTTATTCCAAAAGGGTAACAACAATACGAGCTACAATGCACAGGGCGTATTGACATCGTGGGTGGAGAAAACGATGACGATTCACGCTGGAAACACTTCTGTTGGTTAAAATTTTTTATTTTGCCTAACCAATTTAATCAAATTCCGTTACGTTTATCCAAGGCCATCCGTTTGAACCTTCGAGAATTCTTGCTATCTGACGTTAAGTTTTTCTTTTGAAACAGAGCATAGTCGTTCACATGATGTAATTTTTGCCTACCTAAGTTATAAAGGCAAAATTTGTATTGATGCATTTTTTTTCCTATAAAGAGAGATAAAAAAATAATTTGGATTTTGGGCTTAATCTGCCAGTTATTTATCAATCAAGACTAAAAGGTTTATATATTTAATCGATATTTACTGAATCCTTACTTCAGGTTCACTTAATAATTTGTATAAAAGGCACGTACCTCCCTACACAGTGAAAAATTCTGGGAATATTTATTAATTTTCTCTTTGAAAATCGTTTTTTAACGAACTTTTATTCAAAAATCTGTTTTGTTTTCTTTTTGCTTTTTAACTAGACTTCGATGCTAAAAATTATAAAAATTTACGAAAAAGCAACCTCATACTATAGTATAATATTTTGTTCTCTTTGTTTTTATAAGCTTTTATTCTACTCACTACTGCGATTTTAAAATATACCAATACTGCAGCCAACCTTCCACAACGAAATAATATTTATTTCCTCGAATGAAGCTAAAGCCAAAAAAAAATAATAAAGGCTTATCTTTAAAAAAATCCGTTTTTAACGTAAACTTATTTAAATTTATTAATTTTTTTTTCCCCTATCTTAAAATATATATTGCATGATTTGTTATCTTCGTCTAACATGTGGAGCTTCTTCTGCAACTAAATATCAACATTGTGCTACAAAATAAAGTTTTACTCAGATTTATCGAAAATTTCCAGTGAACATCTTTTTCGTACCTTCCTACATCTGATGCAGATTAAACGGTCTTAACGTCGAATTGTAATTATAAATTATTGTTTGAAGAAGTAAAGGTTATAGTGGATGATAAAAATTAATTTATGTACTTTTTTTTGCCATTTGAGAGAAGAAGAATTTATCGTAAAAATTCGTACCAGCATTCATTGTTTTCTTTATATCATGAATGTTTTTTAAATTTCTGGATTTCATCAGAAAACGTGTTGTTTAATCAATTTATAGAAGACTTTTAAAAGTCATAGGCTACGCAAGGTTAGTTTGTTCTCAGTCTGTCCCATAATTTAGATCTTCGTCAAGTGACGAATGTCATAGATCCTAATTGTAGTTTTGGTACGCATTTTCTATATTTTTTTTTGTCCAGGAAAAAGTTTGGATCGATAATTTAGCCACAAAAATGTAGGTAGTTTTTCCCCGAATGAAAAAAAAATTCTTGAATTAAATACCAAATTTTTACTTTTTTTAAAACACTTCATTATTTATTAAAAAATTTCATCATTTATTATGTCATTATTGGTGCGACACATTACCTATATAAATGAAAAAATTTTAATAGTAAGAATAAAACTTTAGTTCGCGTACTTGGTAACCTGAATACAAAAGTCTAATATTCCTTTTTTTTTTACATTAACCTGAGATAAATAATAATTAAACATTTACCGATAGAGTTTGAATAAAAACGAAGATAAATTATATTGAATTACCACACGGTAAATGCGATCTATCGCGAAAATGACCAGAAATTTTAGATTCTATATCTCATATTGGAGCAGAATGTATTTTGTGAAAAAATAGAGGGGGAAAATTTTGGTTATCAGTCAAATGTACCTTAATTGGTTTCTGAGTTTGAAAATAAGCAAAAATAAGTTTTTAATACTGATGTACGTTACGTTTGTGTCCCCTGGTAATGATTTTCTTATAATGACAAATGATGATATTTTCGAATAAATTATGTGTTCTATATATTATGTATATAAATTTGACTATTATAAGAGTGTGTATCGTATTACACTACGTGTCATTAATTTAGACGTGTTTGTTTTACAGAATAACAAAAAAAAACAGGCTGAATTTGCAAAATGGAAGACCGAATTTTAAAATGATAAATTTTTATTTTTTTTAACTGCTACATGCTTCGTTAAGTATTTACTGTATGTGTGAGTAAGTTTTTTAAATTTTATTCTTATTGGCTCTTTAAAGACAAAAACACGATTATGTTAATTTTCATATCGATATGAAAAACGTTCGCTAAATCTTTCGTCATAGCCAAGTGTATCAAGTAGGTATACTTCATTCAAAAAACCAGTACCAGACGCGCTCCTGTAGTGCACTGTTGTGAAGAAGTATTCCTCAAAAACCGGTTGAAACTCTTGATTTATGCTTTCTATCACAATTTAACAATTTCATTTTTAATTTTGGCTTTTTTTACTCCCTTGGTTTTCCATACTATGATGACTAAAAATCGTTTTGAATGTCAAGTAGATCCTACTATTGCAATGCCTGTCTGTGTGTGTGTGTGTGTGTGGATGTGTGTGTTATGTAAGCCTATGTAGGTACCTATATTTACAAATATATTTATTTCATTTTTTCGTTTTAAGACACATCGTTTGAATTATGAAGCGCCTCCTGCCCGAATCACACAGAGATCAGTTTATATCGAAATTAGGCCATTGAAAATGATGATGCTCAAATTTTTATGATTCGCTCGACTTTATTAAGAATCGGGACCAGTTTAAACGCTTTTTTTTTTTCAAAAAGAAACAAAGTGAGATAGTTTTTTTTTTAAATTTGTTGATCAAAATTCACTAAATATTGAAAATAGGTACTCAGTGTCATATAAGTGAAATACAGACTGCAATATATTACGAATTGTTGTTTCGTAGGTACGAATGAGCATTGAAAATGGAGGATAAAAAAAATGAAATCCAGAATGTTGGTACAATTTGAAAATCAAAAGAAGAATAAAAAAGAGTTAAAAAAAATTCTAGACTTGGTGAATATTGAATTTTTAATCGCGAAAAATAGGTACTCGTATACCATAGAATAATTCTAAAAAGCTCATCACTTTTTAATTTTTTTAATTTTCTAAATGTTGAGGTGCATACAATGATTCGATGGGCGTTCATTATTATTGACTTTTTTGGAATTGCGTTAAAATTCAAAATAAATAATTTGCAAGTTGAAAATGTAATCACAGAATTCACGATAACAAACAGATGACGTTGATACTAATTACCAATGTTAGTTTATTTACATTTTTGTATCGGTAAAAAAGGAATCAACTAAACATTTGAAACACGTTCAGAAATTAATTTAATTGAATATAAATAAATAAATAAGAAGCAGCTGGTCAGAAAATAGAAAATGTATTCATCCACCCGAGAGAAAAGAATTCGCCATAAAATTTCTTTGATGAGTAGTATAATGAAGATGCCAAAAATTCCATCATTATTTAGTTTAGTGGTTTAATTTCGAAGGGTTTTATATTTTTTCATTGTTTAAAGTGAACGTGCTTCCATATAAAGAGATGTTTCACATTTTTACATGGAGACATGTTCACTTTATATCGAGATTACATTCATCAATGATAAGAACTACTTTTCACTCCCAAAATACCAGTGTAAACATTGCCTTTCTGATCATGTATTATATAAAATATTAAACAACTTCATATTTGATTGGTTTTACATGTGCTAATGTGTATGAAATGCCTCTCATGTAGGAAAAAGGATATCTTCATGCACAATTAAGGCTACCTATTAGAAGTCTATATATCTTGATAACAATTTTATTTTATGAGGTTTCTTTCATTATCACTTAACATCAGTGTTTTTAAAAATTTATTTAAGAAATCAATAGCTATATGTGGGGACATTTCCCCCAGCTCCTCTGTACAGGGCTTGGCCCTGCGTCAACAGATAGGTCACAGACCAAAGTCCGCGACCCAAATTATTAGTGCATTACACTTTAAACAAATATATCATCTGTATGCACTCACACAGACAATGCGTTTCTACATTTACCTGCAATTGGTAAACAAAAAAGGCAAGTACGTCATTAATACATACTTGTTGATACAGTGTGTGTTGCAGTCCACTGCAATGTCTGTGAATGATTGCCCTCAGCCCTCAATATGCTTTGTGTATGGTTAGGCATTAAATTGGCTGGCTACTGGTACCAAGATACGATTTGATCACTTTACACGCAAACTTTAATTTGGTTCTATGAACCTTGTGTAGGTGTAGGTTACCTACACACAAAAGCTACTGTGGTGATCCTAATGTGATACAAATTTGCTCCTCTTCTTGTTCACAAATGCCCCTCTATAGAGAGGCGTAGAAGCCATGATGGTGTAAGCCTGTGTGGTTTGGTAGGTTTCCCACATGATCAGCGCCTAGCTCCACTATCTACTGTGTTATCATGCTGCATTGTAGCTACAGCACTGGAGGAGTGGCTATGGGGATATTTCCCTCACCTCCTCTGTACAGGGCTGAGCCTTATGGAGGAGGTGATACTTGAATTATCTGTGTTATGGAGCTGTAGTTTTCATTAGTAAATTTCAGGGTTCTTTAAATATAAATGTCGCGACCAGATGCTTTATTTTACTTCAAATTTTCCAAAATGACTCGAGTTGATGTGCATATATGAAACATAAAGTAAATAAAATCAGTTATATGTAGTATTTTGCTCAAGAAAAATTGAACTATTTTGATGGCTTTTGTTGCAAGTTTTAGTTATCAGCCTCGCTTCTTCCCATGTGAAATGTTCGTTAAATAGTTACGTATTAATTACTTACTTTGTACTTGCTGTCTTCCAAGACTGATATGTCCTGAAAGGTAGAAAGAATTTTATAAAAGAATAATTCCATTTCAGCTTTTGAGTTTTGATAATCATCTTAATACATCTTCATTATCAATTTTATTCAATTTAAAGAACTGTGAAGAAATAAACAAAAAAGCAGTTAAGTAAATACTCATCACTACACTGTTTCTATATTTGGTGAAGAAATGAAAATCATTTTCGATATTCCAGGTTAATTAGAAAATCTTGCATTTTGCTATCCAAAATTAATTTAATATCTTTCAGTTGAAAGTTACAAAAAATATTTTTCGTTTTAGATTTCTCAATGGTCTAAGACCTCATCTTGAATGATATGGATTTTCTTTTAGTGTATTTTCCTTAGAAAATATAACTATTGCATTCAGTCCAGTGACGGGACCTGTGGAAAAGCGCCGATCCCGAGTTTAGATCACAAATATTTAGAACAAATTCTTCTGTATACAATTTGTGTAGGTATTTATATTTTTCCACTTTTTTCTCATTTTGAGATTTTTTGAGAGTCTGTGGAGCTTCCGCTGTTTGACTTGTGGCAGTGAAACTTGAGGTAGTGTTAAAAACATTCATGGGCTACACATTGGTGTTAAAATTTTTGATATTTATACCCTAGTTTTGGAGGAAGAGGTTCTCAAACTCTTGCAAACCCACCATGTTGTCATCACGATAACTCCCATATATTAAAAGATTTTGGCTTGAAGTTTGTATGGTAATTGTAGGCTATTCTGGACTGGTTTGATATTGAATTTGAGCGAAATCGATCAACTAGTTTTCGAATGGGAGCCATTGAAAAATTTGACATTTTTGGAAAATACACACTTACCGCTGTTGATGGGCGGCAGAGATTTTTTTTTCTAATTTTTCGGTATACGTGTTGACATTAATTGATATTTTTTGAAAATTTTTCTAACAACTTCCATATTTTCTTTCTTATTTTCAAAGCGAAATTCTTCATCATACCTATAAAAATAGATTAAATAAATAAAAGTAGATTCTACATTTTCCCCTATCATCCAGCATTCAAATTATTCAATTAATTCTGATCGTTAATAGTTTCCTAAAACAAACAAAATTACTTACCTTTTTTCCTATCTTATTTTTCATGTTTCTATTTCATGTAAATGTTTTCTAAAATATTTAAGGTTTAATTTTTAATTCGATTTTTAACCATGTGTAAATTTTTTTATTAGTATCTGGTGCCTGTGTAATAATAAAAAATGTTTATTTAAACAGCTGCCAATTTAATTTTGGCCAAGTATTCACAAACCCTAATGAATCCACCTGAAATTCGTTGGACACAAAAAACTAGTGTATGTTGGTGAAACATTAAACCTTTTAAAGTTACTGAAAGAGTCAGACCAGTATAATGAATTAACTATAGTTTAACTTTGTTAGCCATAGGAATGATGATACCAGTGTTTATATTGCATGAAAAAAGATGATAATTTTGGATATTTTCGGCAGAAAAAAATTTGAGTTCAATGAAAAACAGGTAATTGTTGCTGGTTTGAATCACAAATTCAACAGCAGGAATTATATCCTCAAGAAGAAAGTATTTATCTTATTGGTAACCGATTGTGAAGTGGTTCTGCTGGGGGCGTATCCCCTTCATAATTTTTTTATAAATTAGCATATGTGTGAATTCAGTAGGTGTGTGATATTCGAATCCTACCGAATTTGTCGCAGAAAATACTCAGTACCTACCAGAAACAAAACAAAACAAAACCGGGGCTCCAACACAATTTAATGTTGGAACCCAGAAATTTAAGGTTGTCGTCGTCGGCTGGTCGATGTAATTTTTGTTTTAAACCTTTTACTTGTTGAAATAGTTGTTGAAAATGCCTACGAATCAATGTCAGCTGGACAGCTGAGTTATTCTATTCATTTATTATTTATTCATTTTATTTACATACCGGAGCTTTCAGTTACACTATAAGCTATATTGCTTCTGTGTGGTTACTTGAGTACCTACGGGGGCTTTTTGAAAACCAAAAACTTTTCACATTCAAGGCCATGTCCCAAACTATTCAGCCAATCAGACCCCTACCTGAATTATATTTTCTTCTTGTTCTTTTACCAATACCATTTTAGAACAGCAAAGTATTAAATGTATACTCTATTCCAAATATAAAAGAATTAACCTCACTTCACAGCTACTCAAAGCTGAAAATATTGGTGTAAACAAAACAGTTTTGAATGAAGCCTTTGTTGAATAGGATAAATTTCTACATTTTATTTTCCCTCCTGGTCCATCAACTCACATGCCCCCACATCTTTCTTGTTTGGAATAGAGTAGTACGTTTACAAGCATTACATATACAGGGTGAAGAAATTCGCTGATATAATTTCAAATTAATGTTGATCTCCAATTTTGATCTTCTGCCTCTCCAATTCCGAGTTGCAGTTCCTGATCACTTCATTGGGTAACTTTTGCATTGTAAATTTCATCCATAACTTTTTTCCACGAGTCTGAGTCAATGGCCTTGAAAAAACGTTACCAGTACTCTCATTGAGCAGTGAAGGTAACAAAATCAGTTTTGTTTGTTCTTTACACATCAACGAGTTTATTTGAACTGCAAAAACAAAAATCTACGAACCTTTTAGCATTGCCATTATCATATAGGACTTAATTATGTTTCATATTTAAATATGGTGTGAATTTATGATTTGAAAGACGATTTAAAAATTAAATCTCTTATCAATAATTTTACAATAATTGAGTTTTATGAATTTCGCCAACTATTTAAGCCAGGCCAGAAATATTATCATTTTCATATCTGTTTGAATCATTTTGCAGGAACCAAAATTTTTCTTGTGTACTTAATTAATGCGTTTGTAGTGGGAAATGCGTGCTTTCTTGCTGAGTATTATTGATGAAAGATAAACGGATATCTTTACAACACACCCAGAAAAAAAAAAATTAATTATAAATTGGCGTATTACAAGGCAGTGTGAAAGGAATTTTTATTTGCGTAAAATTCTTGACTGTAAATGATTCGTAGTTCTATTTTAACTGTTGCATTTTTATGCGGCATCATTTTTGTTTTTTTCGCCAATGCGGTTTATGTTCTTACATATTTTTACCTAGTTTGCTTGCAAAATGGCTTTTTGAAATTGACTTTATGGAGGGGATAGGAGTCGAAGTTATAAAAATTTTCCGTTCAAAAAAAATTAAAAAAACAAAATTAATGGCACCTTTTTTCCATTTTGACCTAATTTTTTTATAAGTGTACCTAAATATTTGGTTGACAATTTTGAGAAAACAACAAAAGGGATAAAGCTGAAATTTTTACAAAAAGTAGTAATTATATAGAGCCAGGTTTGAAAAAAGTTTGGTACATAGTGGTCCAGTAATTTCCGAGAAAATTGGTAAACAAAAAATTCCTGGAAAAATGATTATTACAAGATTTTGAAGAAACTACGAAAGGGATCAGACTGATATTTTTACGATACAATTTCCCTTGTTAGTGAAAAGATCAAGGGCCTTAAATAAAATATTGAATGTAAATTCTGCCTTTCTGTGCCCCTTCAAGCCAATATTTTGATACTCGAATTCCAGTTTTCTAAATTTCAGACTTATTTTTCTATTGATGCTTCTTTTCTTTTAGAGGCGTTGAATCTGCCACTGATATCTTTATTTGACCTTTCCTGGAACTACAACAAAAGAATAAGAATTGCATTCTCATCGTTTATTTTTAAATATTCTACTCAGCTTTATTTTCCTTGAAAAATTGTCGCCCAACTTTTTTTTGTATCTGATAATTTTTTTTTTTTTATCTTCCGTACCATCGAAGCACGATTAAAATGAGCATTTTTGTGTTAATTTTCATAGTTTCACCTGACAACCGATTTTTCCAGGCTACATCTAATATAAACTGCGTGGACAAAAACTAAAACTGGGACAAATCCACATTACAGATCTCTGACAATAACTGGAAATCAAGTAAATGGTTGTGGTTTTATCTTGAATATATTGCAGCAATTGACGGTGAAAACTTGAATCACATATTTTGTGTTTGATTCGCTCAAACATCGAGGCAGACCGTGACAAGCATCTTATATTACTAAAATTCATATTTAAGGAAAAGTCTTTATTTGACAAACAACCGTAAATCTCTAATCTTTTTTAAAAAAATTTTTGTTTGTTTTATTTATTTTTAGTAGGTTTTCATTAGAAAATCTACTTATTACGTTTGTTGCGGTATTAGCTAGCCCCCAAGATTGCGGGTGGGTATGTTTTTCGTTTCATGACTTCTGGAAAATTTTGGCACCAATAACTCAAATTCATATATTTATATAGATACAAGTCAGTTTCTTATTCCCACGGTACAGGTCGAAATTTTTGTCCGATAATTATAAAATTTGGCACAAACATTTTTCCCAGGCCAAGAACCAGACCTACTAATTTTTGTGCGGACGGTACTTCCAGTACCACCATTTTTGTTTTTATTTTGACTATAAAATGCTCAATTTTGCACAAATAGCCATGAAATTCAAAATAAATATATGCGTGGTAATTCATTGTAGTACGCTACTAATTTTGGGGCGGATCGGCCGGACGGTACTTCCGGTACCACTATTTTTGTTTTTATATTGGTGATAAAATGCGGAATTTTGGAACCATATATATGAAATTTGAAACAAATATTTATTATAATTTACGGCAGCATGTTACCAATTTTGGTGCTGATCAACTGGGAGGTACTTCTGATAAAGCTTTCTTTTTATTTATTTTTTTTTTTTAATTTGCATGAACTTATCTTTTTACAAAAATTAACATGTTCGTGTTTTATTTTTTTTTATTTCATAATTTCATTATATTTCTTTGGTTTAATTTCAAATTATATCATTATTTACCGTAATTTATCATCATAATTAATTTTTCATTTCAAGAAATATTGCTTTAAAATTTTACATTGTCTAATATTTTGTCAGCAGCTAACAAATTTCATAGATTCATAACATGTCATTAACGCATATAAACTTACAGACAATTAATTTCACCACCTAAATTCATAATTATTTTTCTCCAAAACGTACTTTTTTTTATTGAGGCATGCTACGCTAAAGATTTTGTTTATTGAATGGGAAGAAAAAGTCCATGTTATACCAAAACACATTATAGATATAAGGGGAGTTTGAATTGAGAATCCATGAGAATTTTTTCAGGAGTTGAAGGATTTTTTCATTTACCCAGATCAAAGAATGGAATAATGGCTCAATTATTTTATTTTATTTAAATTTAAATCATATCTGAGATTTGGCACAAATTTTAAAGATCATTTATTCAAGTTGATGGATTAAACTTTAATTAGGCGAGCGAGACGAAGCCGAGCGAACCTTTCTTATTTACATAGCTTTAAATTCACAGGACCAACGGACTGAAAACAGACGAATGATGTCTAACTGCACATGCTCAGAAAACCGATGTCCGTGTTAGACCTTTAGAATGATGGCACGTTTTGTTAACATTGGTGAAATAGGGCTAATGGGTATCCAGTACTTAATTATCCATGGGTTTGCTCGAGAATTATATAATTATTTAAAAATTTCAGCCTCACTTCCAATCTCAGTTGCCAGTGTAGAAGTAGTTTTTCTACTTTAAAATATTTGAAAAAATACGTTTGTAGCTCAACAGCTAAATCGCGATTGAATGGACTAGCATTTATGTCAGTTCACAGGGAAATTGAAATTCTTCGAGAAACTGTCATAGATGAATTTTTATGATTCTTTTGTAAAATTTTACCAGCAAAATTTTAATTTGACAGATTTGATTTTAGAACAAAAGTAGTGAGTAGATTACATCCTTTGAAATCCTAAAAATTCTATGAAAATTAATTCTGAAGTTTTTTTTCTGCAAAATCACCTTACCATAGTAAATTATAACTTCGATCATTAGACTCAACTCGTATATACCTTGCTGGTTTTGTTTCCAAAGTACAAGATCACTTGATAAAATATCTGTTTATACCTAGTTTCCAAAAAAACTGGGGTGTTAAAATTGACATTTTCTGTTTCACGATAAAAAAAAATTAATGACACTTTCCCATTTTAACCTAATTGTTTTTAATGTATATATAAAATAATATCTGTTATATAAAATGCTTAGATGTCCGTCCGAACTTAACTTCCGTGAGCGCCCTTTTCACCTTCGTCTCATGGTGCTAGAAGGTTGAAATTCAACATGAGGGTACCCAACTATAAACTCTAGACACTTTTTTTTTCATCCCGAAAAAAATATATAGGTCCAAGATATAGACGGAAAACACTTTTTTTCTTGGAAGAATAAAGTGTACCTAGAAATGTACTCTTTTGATACACTTTTCTTCCTACCAAAAGAAAATATTTGTAACAGTTTTCGATTGTATCAGTGAAAAACTACATAAAGGATGGACGGAAATATTCGGGAAAGGTAGTCCTTATATAGGACCATGTCTGACAGAAGTTTGGCTCCTATTGGTCCAGTAGTTTCCGAGAAAATATGAAAGCATAAAATTCCTGGAAAAGTGGTTTTTTAAAGATTATGAAGAAACTACTAAAAAAATAAAAATGAAATTTTCACGATACATTTCTTATTAGGGAAAGTGCAAGTCTGATGAGAGCTTGGTGCTTATTCGTTTAGTAGTTTTCTGTGAAAATTGGAGAATAATTTTGGTCCACGGTTTTGAGAAAATTACTAAAGATATCCAACTGAAATTTTTACGATTGATTGTCATTATGTGAGTGCAAGTTTGATAGAAGGTGAAGTATATTTAACTTATTTACGGCGCTCGGGATTATGAGCACCTTTTTTGCATTGCATTAATTTAGGTTTTATGTTTTTTTTTTTTTTTTCTTGTTTCTTTTTAATATTGTCAATGAAAATTGGCAAATTGGGTTTTCTAGCAAGGTATCATTGCGCTAAAATTTTCATCATTACTTTCTCATCCTGAGAGAATTTTTGGATTGATTTTCTTTGTTCGCGATTTTCAATCTTCATAAATTCCATTTGGATTAGACACGATATGTGATAAAAGTTGTATTACAAAAAATTCTAAAATTTGAGCAAGGAAAAAGAAAGTCAAAAATACCGGTAAAAATATTTAATTTAAAAATAATTACAGCTGTTCAAGAATGTTCAGTGCGTCGACGTTTTTCAGATGGTTTGATTTTTTCAACATATTTTTTTACGATTTTTTTGAAACATTGCTAATAAAATAATGACACAAAAAATGGAGAGTAGTTTTGCAACTAGTGGCAGTCTAATACAAGAGTGGAGAATGATAGGCGGAGTAGGTGGTAAGTGGTGCATGGTAAGCGGAGTAGGCGGCAATTGGGGCATGGTAGGCGATTGGAGCATGGTAAGCTAATGGAGCGTGGAAGGCGCTGTATCCCAATCCGCCGTATAATGGATAGGTAACTGAAAATGAGGAAGAAAAGCGACACAAATTAGAAATTTTGATCAATACTAGCTTTTGGATATGAGAATCGTGTTCGTAATTAAATACTTACATGGAAATCTTTTTTGTCTGCCTTCAGCTGGAGCAGCTGGGGCATTTTGGGATTCTTGGGATCCAGATTCAGTGGCTTGGACAGCGAGGACGCAAGCTACGAAGAAGGCAATAGCAACCTGTGGATCATAAAATATTAAATTAAAATAGACGTATATATGATGAGTTTTCATCGCTGAGCAATGCCACTCATCTTGAGAGAAACAGAAAAAGGGAGAAGGATAGATATTCATTTAGCTGCTTGATGATATGTTAGTATAATATCGGTAGGTAATTCTACTGGTGCTAAAGGGTGTTCGTGGCATCCTCAAGAATTTTTCTAAAGAATGATTCTGATCTGTTGAATCTATACATTGTAGTTCAGAAATTATGAATATTCGAATAAAAATAAAAAATTTCTTCGTTTCTCTTTCTAACATTCTCAACCCTTCATCTGTTTTTGTTTTTCATGCACAGATCGTTCGTTTGCAGTATCCGTTATTAATATTTTTCTTAACTATTTTCATAGTTTTTGGTTACTGTTAATACGGCTACAGAGATTTTTCTTCTTAAACGAAATTACTTTCATCATTTATGCAATAGTTAATGAAATTTCATTTTCCCCCTCTAAAATAGTTTGAAAAAAAAAAAAATTAACTGTCTTTAAAAAACAACTCAATAATTTATTTCTATTTTTATTCAAGTCAGATGAATTAAATTATTTATGAAAAGTGTAGAGTATGTATCTTAGGTAATACTAGGCGAGAATTAATTCTACTGTCTCAATTTTGAAATAAAATATTATCTGATCTTTTCTGTTTTCCTTCTATTTTCATCTATTTCCATATTTATTTTGAGTTAAAACCATTTTTTATGACCTCATCTCCGCATCTCATGTGAATTAGAACCTTATGTAACAAAATGTTAAACTTTTATCCCCTCAAAAACTATTGAGCCTCCAAAATATCCGTATATCAGTCAATTTCCGTCAAAGATTTTCGAAACTTTTCACTAAGTATTGAATTTTTCATGGGATCAATACCTATAGACAAGAAAATCGTAAAAACTAGAATAAAGTATAGTTAAAACCTGTTAAATATCATTGAGATTTTTCATTAACGTTTCTAACTCTCTCGGATGAAACAATTTTTTCCCTCAAGAACAGAAGAGAAATTTAATAAATGAGTTTTTAAAATATGAGCTTTTATTTTATTTTGTTTATTTTTTGACTTTAGCTTCATGCTAAATAAACATTATTTCATTACGGAAAGTTGGCTGCAACATTGGTATATTTGAAAATCGCAATAGTGAGTAGAATAAAAGCTTATAAAGAGAAGTTATTGTTCATTCGATTAAATGTTTCAACTTTTTTTTAATACAATAATTAAATAACTAGGGAGAGGTGAACTTCGTTATCTGTAAACATCACCATGTGAAACGGCCTTTTTTCAGAGTGACGTTTTGTCACTTGCTTACGTGTACTTAAATGGCACCGTGAAGAAATAAACAGAAAAAGCAGTCAAGAAAAAATTCAATTTCTACACCAGTGAAAAAATGAAAATGATTTTCGACTGTTGCGAATCGATTTGAAAATTTTTCACTTTGCTAACCAAAATCGATTCAATTATAATACGTGGTGTATGAGTTTGGAAAAATTAATTATTGACATGATTTCGAGACCTGGTTATATACGAAATTATTTTGTTCAATTTATTTTTCCGCAACAATGTTTAAAATGATCTAACTTTCTTAAAAAAGTTCTTAACTTATTTGAAAGAGTTTGTAAATAGAGACATTTTTGATAAAAATATGTGTTGTTATTTCGAAAATAATACATTATTTTGCTAAGTACGAAATGAAAGAGATGATCTGAATACAAATATACCCCATTTTCAAGTTAATTTCGATATGAATTTCTTTCTTTTTAAAAAAAATTTTAATTTAAAACTACCTATAGCAAGTTTCATCTGGTTTTCAAAAAAACATCAGTCGTTCTTCGAACTGGGTTTACTTTCACAGAATTTTGAAACTAACATGATTTGAGAACTTTCAAAATTTTAAGATACCTTCATGAAGATCTACTTTTTCAAGAAATCTTGCTTCATTAGAATATTGAAATAAGAAAATGTTTTGAAACCTTTTTTCCTAGCACAGCATACCTGATGCCTCGCTAGAATTTTGAGATATCAGGAGAGGTTGCTATGATTGGATGTTTATGTAGGTTTTCTAATAAAATCTTCATATTAAAAATGATCTGGTATTGAGACCCAGCGTCGGGGCTAACTTTATTATTCGTCTCATGGCCCCAGAAAATTTTTGGCCCTTTTAGCTAAAATTCATATACCTATAATATATATGTATATTTATGCATTTATACGTAACCCGATACATGTTCGAATTTTTATCCGATAATCTTGAAATTTAGTACACTCGTTTGGATTTTGACAACGAAAAACACTGTTTATTTTAGTCTAGATCAGCCGAATAGTGCGTCTGGTACAATCTATTATGTTGCATTTTTGGAGCTTTAATGCTTATAAAAATTGTAATTTTCAAGTAATGGGCACAAAATTTAGTACAGACATTGAATGTATTGTATCCTAACATTCCACAAAATTTGGTTTCAGTCGGCTTAACAGTTCAGGTGTAGAAGTGATTTGAAAAAAATCTTCATCTATTGCTAAAAAGAGTGAACAGTTTTAGATGAAACAAAAAAATTGTGTGGAAAGCAGGTCTTCTGTTATCTTATTTGCTAACCAATCATTTAATAACTAGCCCACATTTTTTTTATCACCTCGCAACACAATTTATTATAAATTTTTTCGATACTTCAGTAAACGTAATTTTTTATATACTTGACGCCAAATATGTTTTGCTCTGAAGAAAATAGGCAATATGATATACAAACGTTTAATCGCCAATGAAGATGGCGTATAAATATTGAGGGGCCAATGAGAAACAACGTTGTATTATCACGCTTAAAACATCAGAGCCCTACTCATTTAGCGCTGAGTACAGCATGCTGGCAAACATATACTATTTATTTTTATTTTTTTATTCCGATTTTTTCTTTTCAAAAAACGTACATTTTCTAGCTTGGCTTGTTGCGCTAGAGTTTTTTCTATTAAATCTTTTGTTTAGTTAAAAATACCAAAGGGTTGCAAATTTTGGAAAAATCATAATATTTACTCTTCCATTACCAGTTAATCGACTGACAATAAATAGAAATTTATTGCCTGAAATATTATTTAAAATGCCGTTAGTTGTAATTTTACAGAGAATGAGAAAGCAAAGGAAAAAGAATTTGTAATGTTGAATACCTGCAATCAAAATTATCAGAAAAGAGTCCCGAGTGTAAAATTAACGAGAAATGTTATACTTACGATGTATTTGAAGGCGTTCATGGTGATTTTGTTGATTTTAGATTTTGAAAAGCGAAAAAAGCGAAAAATTGTTAACTTGAGATATCAAACAAGGATGAAAACACAACTAATACAGTATGTCTAAATGTAAGTCAATTTATACTAAATTTACTAGCCGAAAAAATTTTAAAAGAAAAAAAACTACTCCCTGCTCACGTAAGTTTTGAAGGTTTCCAAGGACATCGGGAACTAAAACGATTAATACTTCTTCTTATTCATAAAAAATTGTGTTACTACCTATTGTAAAAATATCGTGAATATTATTTTGTTGGAAAAAATCCCTAATTTTTGTCAATACCATCAGCAGAGAATTACTCAAATATTCAGACAAAACCGGTTTCTTCCTTAATATTTTTTCTTATTGATTTTTAAAATGTTTTTTTTAGTCGCTTTTGATGGTGCGGCTCTAACTATAGGCATTGAGGCGTTGAAATTTTTTTAATCCATTTCTTGCTGTTGTTTGCGTCAGTAAATCGTGCATGCCCGAATTTTGGTTATTTTTAATTAATTCGTCTAACTCTGTTGTTGCACTCCACAGTTTATGCGTTCAGCAGTCGTTCATTTTTCATACAAGCATTTTTCGTTTTTTTCTTTTGAAATTGCAGTTACTACTCAAAATCATGTTACGAAATGCTTAGAAAATTTTGGTCTAATTTTGCTTTTCGGTATCTGAAAATTTAAATTAAATTTTTACAGAAAAACATTTATTATGGCATTACCTACGTTTCGTGTCCATATTTTTTGAATTCGTTATTTTTTTCTTGGCGACAAACCGAAAGAATTGTAAAATTCTGATGTATGTATTTTCTGTCTTCTTTCAGCCTTCTAAATTTCTTTTCCATTTCGTTCGTTGATGAAAAACAGCTAGTACAGGTTTTTCAAAAATATTCGTTAAAATTCGGGTATGTTGACACCCAAATCGTTGAAAATAATCTCATACCGCAATTATTATTTACAACATAACTTAATCGTAGGGAGAATATTTGTGCGTCGTTCATTTCGTTTATTTTGTTTGTTCTTTTGGTGACTATATCAATTAGTATCTAAGGTGAAATTTAAAATTTGTTACCAACTTTTGTGTTGCCTACCTTTTAACTACCGAGAATTATAATCACTTATAATTCATCGATAATTCTGAAAAATAATGCCCTATTTTTCATTTGCTTAAATTTTAATAATAGGTATTATTCGAATAAGTTTATTTATTGCGTAAACCTCGTACCATTCGCTCTAATTTATGTAATTAGTTTAATTATAAATTAATAATATTCAGGTGAACCATAGGTATTAATCTATTATTTATGTATGATTTCTATTTCGAGTACGTATGGTATTTTTCATCGGTGCATGAGATGAATTGCGAACTAAGTGTATAGTTATTCCATAGTGAAACTGGAGTTCAAATAAACATATGTACCTAATTGTCGTGAAACGTAAGTTTTTTGTTCAAATAAGGTGATGATCCATTATGAACTACATATTTAGATTCAGTATTACCGGCATTGTATTTGACATAATATCATATTTTATTCAATAAATACACGTGTACAAGCAAAATAAAAAAATTAGGGTAAGTAACTATTTACCTAGAGAATAAGTTTTTTTGCCTTTAGTTGAATTTGTGAACTTTTGTAATCAGTTCGAGTTCATTATGAACTGAATAAAGTGAACTTCGACAGAAAGGAAATTATTGGGTTCTCTCTGAAGGTTTATATAAAGACTTTTATTGGTTCTTAAAATGTTTTTTCATGTAGGTATTCGAAAAACTGAAAATGTTCCTTCAAACAAACCGAGTTAATATCTATTAGACGTTTTCCGAAATACGTATTTCTAATGAAAAATTTAGGTTATTTGGACAATGATTTGCTAAACGTCATATTTCTAATAATAAGTTTCATTTGGTTAAAAAACGGGATTTCGCTTTGACTGTGTATATATATCAATCAGTTGAATTTACGGATACTGTACGCAGTAACTATCAAGGTTTTCTAAAATTAGCGACCATTAGAGATATTTTGGTTAAGATGATGCCTCGATTGTCAGTTAAGTTTTTAAGTAGCTTGTGTGAAATACAAAAAACAATTTATTGTTCTATGGACTTACACTCGTATTTCTTGTATTTTTCACCACTGATGGAAATACTTGTAAGTTATATGTTACAATATAATGGGTACACTAATAGTGATTAAGTCAAAATGAAATTTTTTTAAAAAAAACTAGCGAAGTGATATTTTGCTAGAAAACCCAGTTTTCCAATTTTCATTTAAAATAATAAAAAAAATGAAAAAATAAAAAAATCCTAAATTTATGCAATGAAGAAAAAACACCCGTATAATCTCCTGCGCCTAAATAAGAAAAATATACTTCGAACAACATAGTCGACTTGCTTTTATACAGAAATTTTTCATTTTTATTTTTACATTTTTCTCGGAAACTACAGAACCAAAAGGTACCAAACTTCTACTAAACTTGCACTCACATAATGAAAATCAATCATGAAAATTTCAGCTTAGTTCGTTTCGTACTTTCATCAGAATACAAGAAAAACTTATTTTCCATGAATTTTTTATGTTCCAGTTTTCTCAAAAGATACAAAAATATAAGCACCAAACTCCTGTCATATCTGGTCCAATATAATAACTACTATTCGTGAAAATTAAGGCTTTATTCTTTTTTTAGTTTTCTCTAAACTATTTACTAAAATTGTTTTCCAGTTTTCTATGAAACTACGGAACGAATAGGCACCTAACTTCCATCAGACTTGGTCATGTGTAAACAAAATTTATCTTGAAAATTTCAACCCGATTCCTTTTATAGCTTCCTCAAAATCCTGGAAAAACCACTTTTCCAGAAATTTTTTATTTTCCTGTGTTGTCGAAAACTTTACCGAACAAATAAACAACAAACTTCCATCAGACTTACACTTACGTAAGGAAAATCTACCGTGCGAATTTCAACCAGATCCCTTTCATAATTTTTTCAATATTCCAAAAGAACCACTTTTCTAGGAATTTTTTGACACCAAACTTCTTTCAGATCTGGTATAGAAAGATTACATGTCGTGAAAATTTCAACTTTATCTTTACTTTGGTAGTTTTTTCAAAACAGTAAACCAAAAATTTTCTTCAGCAATTTCTTTTCCGATTTTCTTGGAAACTACTCAGTGAATAAATATCAAACTCCAATCAGACTTGAACTAACATATGGAAAATTTATCGTAAAAATATTAGTCTGATCCCTTTTGTAATTTCCTCAAAATCTTGGAAAAACAAATTTTCCAAGAATTTATTGTTTTCCAGTTTTCTCGAAAAGACACAAAACTTCTTTCCGACTTGTTTTCATATGAGGAAAATCTTTCGTGAAAATTTCAGCCCTATTGCTATTGTAGTTTTCTCGAAACCGTGAACCGAAATTTGAGGAGATACATACATACATACATACATACATAAATACATACACACAAATATATTATGTATAATTATATATACACATAAAACGAAATTAAGTAAAAATGAAAGAATGGTGTCATTAGTTTTCTTTTGTCACGAAACGAAAAATTTTCATTAGCCTAACGCCTAACTCCTCCATGAGGTCAATTATAATACTCCATTTGCCAGCAAACTGTTTAAAAAAATCTTACCAACTCATGGTTAACCAATTCCAAAGGATTTTGTTTGAGGAAGGATTTAAAATCGTTTCAAAATGTTTAAAATAAATTTTTAAGGCAAACTCATTTTATATTATGAAACGTCAAGTATATTAGAATCTTCAGACTGGTAAAAGAAAAAACTAAATTTCAGTATACTCGGGCTAGCAATCTTGTAGAAATCTGAAAACTACTTCAGTCAACTGAATGAAATATAAATTAACAAACGCATTTTAACCATTCGACATTTGAAGCCTTGATGGTACCTAGTTCTATTAAAATGACTTGATAATTTCAAATTCAATCTAGGCCAACCTCTGTGTTGTAAAATTTAATTTCTTAATTTATTACAATTTAAAGATTCGAATATGTTTAATGTTCAAAAATAAACAGTTGGCTTACCATGAAAGCTAATATTAAACATTTTAGTAAGATTTCAATTCCTTCCTAAGTAAGTATCTATACGAAGTTTTTTGGAATTATTCGGTGAGTATATTTAAGCAATTTTTTTTTTTGGGGGGGGGGGAGAAATTTTAGTACAGGAACTATGGTAATGAGTGGAAATCGCCGATAAAAAACATCCACCCATCAATAGAATTGCATTATTTCCTATCTTTCTTTAAGTATTATTAGCAGCTCAGTTGCTTCAAATACGAATTAATCGAGAATTCTGTGGAAACCAGTTCATTTCATCTCAGGTTGCAGTGGTTATTCAGTTTCTGCTTTGTCTTATAGGTTTTCTTAGTCTCAGCCACTATATATTGAGAAGTGGTGTGATGAAAAAAATTGTGCCAGATTTGAAATCAGCCTCTCAAAAACACATAGACTTAGGTATGAAACAAAAAGTTTGTTAATAGTTCCTATATAAAATCTCTCATTTTCAACCACATGTGGCTGAAAAGTAGTTTGATGAAAAAATTGTCAGATTTGAAATAATCACTCAAAATATTTACGGATTTACATATAACAAAAATAATGGATAGGCACACTTTTTATGGGAAAGTGGTCCGAGTCAAATCGGCTGAAATTTTCGAATAATAATTTGGAAGATCGTGGGTAGATGTTCTTGAAATTTTTTTGGTCTTTTACGATTTCACCATCTCTCTATTATACAACTAATAAAGATATGATCTGAGGCTAGTTTGATTCACATGCACTTCTTACCAAAATCAATTCTTTTAGTTGTTTCTCACTGTTAGATACGTGTATTTCGAGAACCGTTCTTATTTTTGACCTTATGTCCATGAAGACTGTTGATAAGGACATTCTAAACCATGTTCTAGAGTTCCAGCCTATTTAACCCTTTCATCACGTTTCATACTTTCAAAGTAAAAGTCTCAAAACGTTGTAAATGAATGTCTGTGTATATATATATTACTGGGCACATAGAATAATTTCAGAAATTATAAGTGATATTTTAGATAGACGAAATAATTTCAGAAATTCTGGGCAATGATCATAAATTGAGCTGGTAATTGATAACCATATCATACCTCATAAGGTATCAACTCTTATCGGTTATCAATTCAGTTCATGATCGCTGCCTGAAGTGCAATGATAGATCTTCAAAGAAAGGGAGAATTGAAGAATTTGACAACAATGTTGATAACATTAATAGGAATTTTAATACGACTTATTGCTTTGGGATGCCTAAGTATTTACAATAATATCGAAATTCCTATTACCAGATAATAAATGAAGCGAATTGTTGTTCATTAGGATCTGGAGTGAAATTTTAAATATAAAATAAGTAGAAAATTAGGCTTCCCCACTGATATACAAGTTTGAATATAATGAATACATGCAGGTTAATAATTAAGGCACCAATACAGCTGCTACACATGCTCCTTATCAGCTATATTTATCAATACCTAAGATATAATTCTAAATTGGCCCGTAAAGCATTTTCAATTATTTCTTCAGTTCCTTAAGTCTATTTTAGTGATATAGATACGTGGGGAAATGTACAATTAACGTTTTTCACTGAAAGTAATTCAGTCAAATTCGATTGTCAAAATTTATACTCCATAACTTCACATAAAAACCTAGTCAACAATTAGAAAGGCCGGTAAATGTATCAATGAAATTCATATATGTCGGTTTATACAAGGTGTCAATTTCTTTTCCTATCCCGCAAAGTTATGATAAAACTCATTCAGACGAAAAAGAAATGTTCACATAATTATTCTCTCGCTTCAAAATTGAGAGTGTTATTGCCCAATGAAAAAAGATGAAAGGCAAATTTCAGAAAAATTAAAAAAAAAAAAAACGAAAAACGTTATGGATTCAAAATTGCTTACGATTGTCTGGAAAAGAAAAAAGAAAACTAGCGCTGCAAGCCTCGCTAGAAAAAGTAGGTTTTCGAGAAAAATAATTATGAATTTTGATGGTCTCATTAATTGTCTGTAAGTTTATATACGTTGATAGTAAGTTATAATTGTATGAAATTTGTTAGCTACTGACAAAATGTTAGACAATGTGAAATTTAAAAAGATTATTTTTTTAAATGAAAAATTAATTATGATGATAAAGTATGGTAAATAATGATATACTTTGAAATAAAACCAATGAAATATAATAAAGCTGTAAAATTAAAAAAAAAAAAAACATGAACATATTGTTATTTTTTGTATGAAGAAAAGTTTATGGAAATTAAAAAAAAAAAAAGGATAAAAAAGCTTTACCGAAAGTACCATCCAGTCGATCAGCACCAAAATTGGTAGCATGCTACGATAAATTATAATTAATATTTGTTTCAAATTTCGTACATATGGTTCTAAAATTCTGCGTTTTATGATAAATATAAAAACAAAAATAGTGGTACCAGAAGTACCGTCCGATCGATCCGCGCCAAAATTAATAGCTTTTTACGAAGAATTATAATAAATATTTATTTCAAATTTCGTGGCTATTGTTGCAAAATTGACCTTTTTATAGCCAAAACAAAAATAAAAATAGTAATACTGGAAGTACCGTTCGGCGGATCCGCACTAAAATCAATAGGTCCGGTCCTTGGCTTAGTAAAAATGTTCGTACCAAATTTTGTGATTATCAGACAAAAATTGCGACCTATATATTTATTAATATTTTTATTTATATATTACATAAATAAAATATGAAATAATAAATTTTAAGTTAAAATAAACAAAATTATCTTGAAAATAATTTATTTAATATTTAACTTTAATATTTACATAATTAAATTAATAAAAATATTATTAAAACAAATTAAAAAAATAAAATAAAATAAATATGGGAACAAAAAATTTACTTTATCTATCTATCTATTTATCTATATACGTATGAATTTGAGTTATTGGTACCAAAATTTTCCTGCGGTCATGAAACGAAAAACATACCCACCCGCAATCCTGGGAGCTAATACCGCACCAAGCGTAATGAGTAGATTTTCTAAAGAAAACCTACTTAAAAATAGTATGTGTGTAAAACAAATTATTGCATTAGCGCACGTTGAAAGAAGTTTCACAAGAATATGTTTTTACAAAACTACCTTTCAACGTGCGCTGTGCAACTTGTTTTACACACGTTTTTTTCTGTTTCGGACTTTGACTGTATGTACATACATATGTATAATATTAAGACGTATAGTTCTACTAAACTTGTAAAAAATATGATTTCTAGTTAGATATTCCGGCGCTGAAGAGGCAACCACTGCCTACCACTTGACGTACTTGAACTACGTTTTTGTATCCTATCCTTGTGAATTTAAATGGTGACTTTATCAAATGTATTCTAAATTGGTAAACTCGAACAAAACGCCAAAAATAATAGAAGGTGCTCTGGGGTTGCCTACTTTTACGCCGGCATGTCTTGACATTAAAAAGTACATTTGTCTTCTGGAGCTTTGCTGGTCTAGTATTATACACATAGTCAAAAGTTTCAGAAGATTGAGTACAATTTTGACTCAATAAAGGTAAATAAAAACTTAAAAAATATTTTTTTTTTCAATTTTTTGAAATTCATCCTTTCATATTTTTTCACTGCCCCATAACTCCGCCAATTTTGAAGAAAAACAGTTGAGCGAACTTTTTTTTTCTAATCAAATTCTATCGTATCTTCGCGGTATGGGAAGAGAAACTGGGACACCCATTATAAAAGGTTAATTAGGTGAATATTTCAGGAAATAAATTACTCTGAAAATTGGTTCCAAGTGTATTCAAAAAATCAAAGCTCACTGAGCTGACAGATCATTTTTTGTTTGCGGCCTTTTGAAAAAGAGAAAACTTATTGACAATGTGTTGTTCAAATGACAATCGTATTAATTGTCTGCACAGGAAAAAATCAGAAAAGCATATTATGAACAGTATAACAGCAAATAGGGTTGAAAATTTGGTACCAAACTGAGGAGGATTCGCTCCAGGTTTCCTTGAATGGCTTGTCCTCAACCTTCATATTTAATATAAAATACAACTTTCTATAATGTTTATCTTCTGAAGAACAAAAATCGAAAATTGTAGCCAAAAAATTACCGCAGCATAACCTTGCTAAAAACCCAAGTTTCTTTATTAATCCACAATTCAAAATCCTGAGATCATAAATTTAAAATCTCTGTGTAAATAAAAGTTGTTGACAAAATAATTTTCACAAATAAAAACATTTTCAAAACCGTAATAAATTGAGGACCCTAATTCCGAAATTTACATAATTAATTTTTTCAAAAAATGAGTTAAGCGTGGATTTGTATGCAGAATTTCCTGCCCTACCAGTTGAGCTCATTCCTAATATACCTTTTTATGTGAGAAAATAGCGCTCAGAGAGGTACCTTAGTACCAAAAATCACTTTATTCAATGGATATTGTTAGTTTTGACTCCAATGTGAGTCCTCTGTTCCACAGAATATCTTGTAAATATACTGTATGCATTATTTTAGTGTCTTATTAGTGTCTGGTTTAGTAAATATGCTATGACTGTTGAAAATTATTCTAGTAAATATGAATTATACCCATTTTCTCATTTCATTGTTTGAAATTATCATTTTAACTATTCGGATTGCTATGGCAGATACACAGACTGCATCAGAAAGAGGTATTGTGTTTGACCTTTTTTCTGACAATCTAATGAAATTTTGTGCCACTCCGCAGCATTCAATATTCATCTTGAAAATACGAATGATAGTTCAAATATTTGTATTTTTACGGTGAGTAACACTGGCCAAAGAAATCCGAAAAATTCCCCATAGATAAACCAAAAATTAGATCCAGAATTTGAATCAAAAAATTCAGATGACCAATCACAAGCCCCGATTCCAAATAAAACTGAGTAACGCATCCTGACTGGATCCCCCAAAAGTGTGTATTATATGGTACTTTTTGTAGTTATATAAATATTTCAGATAACACAATACTGTCAATATTATATTAGCCATCCTTAGTTATGCACACATAAACATTCCACCAGCAAAATTTTATGTTTTAACATTTTACTGTTTGATACATCACCAAGTATGTTTTTTGATGTATTGAGCCCGAATTTGGTGTTCATTTTTCCATTTGACCCATTCTTCAGCCCCCAATGGGCCCCAAAAGGAGGTTAATTTTGAGTTTTTACATTTTAATGTGTGATAAATCAGAAAATATGTTTTTTGAGGTATTGAGTTTGAATATTCATTATTCCATTTGACCCATTTCTCAATCCCCAGTGGGTCCCAAAATTTTGTCAATTTTGAGTTTCTCACTTTATTGTGTGATACATCACCAAATATGTTTTTTGAGGTGCTGAGTCTGAATTTGGTGTTCATTTCTCCATTTGACTCATTCTTCATCCCCCAATGGGCCCCAAAAGGAGGTTAATGTTGAGATAGCATACATTTTTTTGATATGCCTTTTTGTTAAGTCATTTTACTATTACTGTTAATATAGTCCAATATTGTAAATCTAACAGTATTTAAAATTGATTTTAATAATTTGTTTTCCTTGCATCTGATTGGAATATAGTTATTCACTTATAAATAAATTTGAATTCCTGTAATTGAGAAAAAAACAATAGGCTGAAAATCAAATTCAGTTTTGTCCAAATATTATAATATTAACAATTATCTGTCACTTCCAGAGTAAATTCTTCTTATTGTGAAGAACTGCTAGAAACTTTCATTTTACAATTCATAAAATATTATTAAAATAATTAAATTTTTGAAAATAAATGAAACAAACTGCATATAGGGACATAAAACATAATAGAACTAAAATGTTGAAAACAAGTTTTTCAGGTTTTATAATAGTAATTTTTTTATAATGTGGAATAATAACTAACGCAGTCGCTGGCAGAAATACCTTTTCATATTGATATGAAAATCAATACTATTTGGTACTCACTAATTAAATTGTGCAATAAAGGATATTTAAATGAATGTTGATTTCATAAGTATCTATCATTGAGACTAATATGAAATTGGTTGAAATCAAATGGAAAGTGAAGAGTTTTCGACAGCACAAGGAATTTAAAATATTCTTAACAAATAAAAACCCCTAATGTTTTGATTAGATGTAATAATGCTATGTATTTCAAGATTGTCAAATCCATGTTAAATTTACCAAAAATTGCATCAGGGGAATATTTAATATGAAGTGATCTACATTGCTTAGTTCAAAACTCTTGCATTATATATTTATAACATGTGACTTAGAAGGCATTTCTGCCAGTAATTGCATTATTTGTAATTTCACTTGGTAAAAAAATTATTACCTATTATAAAACCTGAAAAACTTGTTTCAACATTTTTTAGTTCTATTATGTTTTCTGTCGCTACATGCGGTTGGTTTCATTTATTTTCAAAAATTTAATTATTTATCTACTTTTCATTTTAAATAGGTATCTAAGATGTTAATTATGATATTTCACATCATTTTTTGTGAAATCAATGCAAGTGATATTTTTGAAAAAAGTTGCCCGTTTTAGAAATAACTCACATTATTCATTCTTTATATGGGGATATTTCTCTCTGGAATATCATAAGTGAGAAAATTTTGGGCGAATTATTACTATTTATTACACTGGTAAGGAACATAACAAAGTTGATTGCGATAATTTACACTTCAGGGGAAGGCTTACACATGTTTTTTTACCCTCCTAAAAAATTATCTTTTTGGATAATGTGATTTTTGGAATTAAGGTCCTCAATCATGAAATAAATACTGAATCTAATTTTAACAACTCCGTTTTATTTATTTTTTCTATTTTGCTGATTTGATGGATCCTCAAATGAATTTGCTATCAAAAAAGTATTCCTTAAATCCAATCATCTAACAAAATTTAATTTGTAATTCTTTTAAAAAATTCAAAATATTTATGTAGTCAAATCTTCCACAACAAAATTAACAATTGCATCTAAATAACTGTTCCCTTTGAAAAAAAATCTTGAAACAAAGTTTCAGAAATATCATAAAATTTAACCAAACAAAAATTTAATTTATTTTTTCATTTTTTTAGAAGTATATTGAACTGTTTAAATTCAATCCAAAAATAGATATCAATTTCAATTTATCGCCTGGTGTATACTTGATTTGACCATTTTTTGGATCACAAGAGAACCCAGCGAGTGATTCAATCCAAAAGTGGACCATGCATTGAAATTCATCTGTGCAAAAAACGTGTCCGAAGATGTATCACTCGATAATTAATGAAAAATTCACTATAAACCTTTTTTTTTGGAGTCCAAGCGTAATTCAATATGAATGCGAATAACGGATGGAATTTTACTTGATTGCCTTGAAAAACAAACTATCCACAATCACGTATCATTTAGTAGCTGCAGTGTTTGATATACCAGATAAGTTCTATTCTAAACATTTTCATGAGGGTACAGTTCTGTGACTTATTTCTCAGTTCTACTTCATGGTTTCCATTCGGGATTTAATTCTGTCAAAAGAAATGTCGCGAATTGAACAATCCAATAAATTTTTGTACTCACATCTTCAGTGGAATACTTTTCCATAAATTTGGGTCTGATATGCCTCAATTTTTGAAACAAATTGTTTTTCTTAATCGAACAGCATTACAATCTTTTAGAACAGAAATTTCCACGTAATTAAAAGTTTTTGAAAAAAATTGAAATTTCACACTTTTTGCTTTAGGTACTTATCCAAAAAAGCTGAATTATAATTCTTTAACAAACATACCAATCCATAAATGTTTTATTGTTGAAGTTTGAGTGATTTTTGATTTTTTTTTTTGGAATTTACTGAGAAGAAATAGTCATGAAATTTGAACAAAACCTGCGCTGGTATATAAACTATCTCCCAGAAAAATTCGTATTGTAGTTTTCTAAAAATCCTGGAAAAACCAGTTTTCTTGGAATTTTTTCTCTTGCATTTTACTTAAAAACCACTAAACCGATAGCTATCAAACCAGCTCCTACAAAAGAAGTAAAAATTATCTCCGCTGTTAATTTCAGCCCAGTCTCTTCGGAAGTTTTCTCAAAACCGTGAACATAGAATTTGATCGATATATACGTTAGTTTTAATCTTATCCCATTTGCAAGAAAACTGGTTAAGAAGGGTTACCATCAGATGTACGTATTCTTCCCCTTTTTTTGGATAAAAATGTGCGAGGCATATGGGAAATCTGGGATGATAACACCCCAGGTCTCCCTGTTTGCGCATATGATGAACAGTTTGAGTATTGAATTTTCTTAAGAAATAAAAAAAATGAAGAAGAATGAACTAACCTATAGAAGTTTAAATGAGAAATCATTTGTAAAAAATAAAGGCCTGAAAATCATTTAAAATTGATATAATTTAGAGGTATATGAAATGGAATTAAAATGTAATACGTCAATAAAAATCTGTGAAAAATTTGCTTTTTTTTTTTTTTTTTTCTTTTACTTACGTATCTATTGCAATGTTATTTTTTAGATGTAATGATATTGAAATTGAGTTATTTGCATCGATAATTCAATATACCTAGACTCATATACGAATGTTAAGCCTATAATGATGAAACTGAAAGTATGTAAAATTAATTAATTCACTATTTTATTCCTTTAATTGGCCTCGAAGTTTCCCTCAAACATCGATCATTTCTAAAAAACAGTATTAAACACGCTTTTCATTACTTTTTTTTTTGACAATAATCGAGTTTTTCTGTGACCGTAAATTCAATTCTTTCTATCATTTCTTCTTAAAACTCCCGTAACTTCAAAATATTTTCCCAAATTTGCAACTCTAATTTAAAAATTACTCGAATGTCTAGGTACACATACTATCATACGGTTTTATTTCTCTAGCGCAAGATCACTTGGAAAAATATCACTTTTTCTGACACTTTCTCAATCCGACCGAATTTTAAGCTTGATTTTCTTTGTTCACGACTTACAATCTTTATAAATTCCGTTTGGATGATACTAATTTACGAGGTGACAGAAATTGTAAATAAAATTGGAAAACTGGGATAGGGAAAAAAAAATTTCAGAAAATATCGGTAAAAAATATTTAATTTAAAAATAATTAATTTACAGTTCTTGGTGGATGTTCAGTGCATCGACGTCATTCAGGTGGTTTGATTTTGCAGTACATGCATGTACAATAATATATAATATTTCAACGATGTTTTGAAAATGTTTCTAATAAAATAATGACGCAAAAAATAGAGAGTAGTTTTTGCAACAAGTCGAATTCTAATACAAAACTGAGTGGTGATAGATACGGGCGGTGTAGGGATAATGATAAGCGGAGTAGGTGGCAATTGGTGCATGGTAGGCGATTGGAGCATGGTAAGCTAATGGAGTGTGTATGGCGCTGTATCCCAATCCATAGTATGGATAAGCAACTAAAATGAGAGGAGAAAAACAAAATATATTAAGAGTTTTAATGGATATCAGCTGACAACGACGGAGGTAGGGCGCAAGATCAAATGCTTACATGGGAATCGTTTTTGTCTGTTAGCTTCAACTGGGGCTGTAGCAGCTTGTGATTCTTGGGATTCAGATTCAGCGGCATGGATAGCGAGGATGCAAGCTACGAAGAAGGTAATCACAACCTGTGAATTATAAAAGATTAGATTTAAATAGCCATATTCTAAGTTTGAGGAATGAATAAATTTATGGTATGATGAGTTTTCATCGCTGAGCAGTCCCACTCGTCTTGGGAAAAGCACGTGAGAAAGAAAGTACGAAGGAAAAGCATTTATTTGGTTTTTTCGTGTGTTGAAATAGGAAGCTGTTCTGGTGCCGAAGGGAGTTTGTTACTTTCTCCAAAATTTTGCCAAAGAAAGATTCTGATTGACGTTTCGTTCCGCACTTTAGTTAGGAAGTGCTGATGACCATTTAAAAATAAAAAAATTGAAATTTTTTCGTTTGCTTCCCAACTGGCAGTTTTTTTTTTTCTTTTAGAACCTAGGTATTTCTTTTTTGGCGACTTGCCCGTCCACACGGAAAAAACAAAATTAGTTTCAGTATGGGGGTGATCAGCGTTCGCTCGCAAATTACCTCACATCTAACGAATGTTTTTATAAACAGCAGAACGGTGATAATCTGTTTTTTTATTTAGGTAAATCCTATTTACCTAAAAGATTCTTAATATTAAAATGAATATGTTTGTTGTTAAAGTATGTACTACCCGAAATAAACAATAATTACAAATTCATATTTGAAAAATGTTGATTTTCGAATACTTATTCAAGCATGAAATTTGCATGTGAAAAAATCATCAACACACACACACACACATATATAATCTATCTTCTATCTTCTATCGGTCTCTCTATTTATCTATCTATATTAATAAAACGTAGATTAAGTATATTTGTTTGGCCATAACTTCAGAATCCCTAAAAAGATCAGGAGGAAATTTTCAGGATTAATTTGTTTTGTTCTAAAGATTTTTTGAAGCTATCGTCGAAGTCTTTAGTCCCTCTGTTGGCGAAGTTATTGATTTTCACCAAAATTCATAATTTAAGTAGGTAGGTACATTTTTTCATAACAAAACGAATAAAACAGAATGAAAAAACCTGACCACTCACTCCCCCTCTATATTTATACTAATATAATATGCATTACTTTTTTTTTTTTCCTTCAAATTGTCGCATCTTTTATTTGAGCCGCTACACATGTTTTGTTGTTTTTGCTGTTTGATGTGTTTCGTGATTTTGTGAGAAAGGTGGGAAATGCGAAACTCTAGGGTCTGGATCAAATGAGATATCACGAAGAATTACGAATCGTGGACGCAGGCAAAGCTGCGGGTGATATGTAGTCCTTGTTAAGATGCCTACGAATCACCATTTTAGAGCTATTTTTAGCGCTCTCTGCAGTCTCTTACAAATGCCAATAATATTGATTTCGTTTCGCCCCTTCTTTAAAATCTTTTTGCACAACGAACTATACAGAAAAGAAAAATCTATAATTTGCTGTATTTTAATTTGAGTCTGATCATTTTTTAATTACTGCTACAAGGTGTAGAATAACACAGAATATTGCTAATCCACTCCTTCAGCATTTGAGTTTTCCAAAAAATTTTACATGTCCTTTGGTGGCATCAAGTGAAAGGCTCCATGAAAATGATCTCAATCTCATTAAGATGATAATATTATTATTACTATTTTCTTAGTGTGCCTAAATTTTTAGATTTTAATTGATATATTATGTGAAAGCGTGAGGACATTTGAAATTATTAGTTTATAAATTTTATCATTCGTCGATAATTTTGTAAATTTGAAATTGTTTTAACTAAATATTGTGTTTTGTAAATAGACTTGTGAAATTTTTCGTACCAAGTGATGAAAACACGAGAAAACAATTTTTAAGGTCATAGGCTAATTAATAATTTTACGCGTCAGGTCATAGTTGATTGCCAATTTTTTCAGACGTCATGTATAATCGTTTTTTAATTACATTGAATTGTTTGAATGCTAGAAATCTAATTTGTTTGTAGAAAGTAATTCTAACATCTAATTTGTATTATTTTATTATTTTCATTTACTAATTAACGTAAAAAAAATTAATTTGAGGTCATGTCAAATTTAAAACTAGACTACATACTTGTAAGTTATCTACTCGTTTTTTTTTTGTTTTTTTTTTCATTAAATTTTTTTTTTAGTTTAAAAAAATTAAATATAGTTACTAATTTTCGGGAAAAATTGCAGTATTTACCCTTTCATTGCCAGTTATAGGCGAATGGTTAATGAAAATTTACCATTTGAATCATTTTCAGATGCGTTTACCGGTTGTTTACAACTTACAAGAAGATTGAAGAAGCAAAAAAAAAAAAAAGTTTCCGAGTTGGAGATTGGCTATCAACATTATTAGAAAAGAGTGCTAAGTGTAAAATTAACGAAAAATGTTATACTCACGATATATTTGAAGGCATTCATGGTGATGATTGTTGATTTTAGCTTTTGTAAAACGAAAAAAGCGAAACAGTGATAACCTGAGATAATTGAACGAAGAACAACCCACAAGTGATTCTGTACGTCCAAATGTATGTCAATTTATACCACATTTGCTAATAGAAAAATTGTGCGTAAAAATAAAAAGTCTCCTCATTCATACGTAATTTTCGGAGAGTACGAAGGACATTGGAAACCAAAACCATTAATCTTACCCCTACTTATTTTTTTCATATATTGTTGCCTATTCATAATATAAAAATATTGTAAATAAGATATACATTTGGAGAAGAAAAAAATCTAGTTATGCCGGTACAGACAGTGGATTACCCAAATATTCGGACAAAACCGGTTTCATTTTTTCATATTAATTTAGAAAAAATTTTTCTTTTCGCTTTTGTTTTTACCTGCAATTCTTCAACTTATTAAAAACGTACCTACCAATTTATCCATGTTTCTTTCCTGGCTATTGTTTAAGTTAGCCAATTTTTAGATGCATGAATTTTGGTTGTTTGGAATTATTTCGTTTCTCGTTGCACCCGACGTTTTATGCGTTTAGTCGTTTCGTTTTTCTTGCAAAAGTATGTTTTTTTTTCTTGTCAAAATTATTGAACGAAATGCTAAGAAATTCTTGTCAGTTTGCTCACCGGTGTCTAAAAATCATAATAATATATGTGGGTATTATTACCTCCAAACGGATGAACAGATTTTTCACGAAGAAGATATCGCGATGGAATTTGCTTCATGTGCATGACGTCGAAATGCTTTTAATATTTTTCAAAATTTGCGAGGGGGAGTAAAAATAAGACGGAAAAGAGTAATAGAGGTGGCCTTAGGGCTGACTGCGCCCGAATGGATCGAAGGACAGCTCGTTTTTCTTATTTATCCGGATTTGGCTAATTTCGTTAAAATTTGTGCAGACCAACACTTATTCTGGCAATACTTTTCATGTTAGTATTTTATGGATTCGTTTTTGTTACTTGTATAAATCGAAAGAAACGAAATATTCCGATTTATACATTTTTCTCGCTTCTTTCAGGCTTCTAATTTTTTTTTCTACCTCGTTCAATGATGAAAAAAGTGTTTGCGAAGGTTCTCCCAAATTTCCCGCCTACATTGTGGGATGTTAAGATAAAAATGTTGGAAAATGTAATTTTTGCGCCGTAAATTACTCGTGGGTAAAATATTCGTGGGTTGTTCATTTTGGGTGCCTTTTTACTAATTTTTTTTTTTTTTATTTTGGTGCCGATACCAATTAATTAAGATATCCATAGCGTTCACGCATAATTATGATGAATGAAATTAAATATTCTTGTCCTTCTTTCGTGTTGCTTACCGTAGAAATAATATTACCGAAAATTGTTTGAAAATTATGAAAAAAATACGTAGCCTACGTAGGTACATATTTTTTTTCTTTTTGTCAGATTAAAAATATTCTAAGAATTTATTTCGTGAACCTCGTATCATTAACTCTAATTTATGTAACTAGTTCCATTAAAAATCAATCATATTCGAGGTAAACTATATATTAACTTATTTTTTATCCTACTATAGTCGTTTACGCATTCGGGAAAAAAAATTAATAAAATATTCATATTTTTGGATGAGAAAAATGACATTTCTACAAATTAAATACCTATACATAGAATGAACCGCAGCTGGTAATAGGCTCCTTATTTAGTCGAAGGTAGAAAGATCGTAAAGTTCTTTCTGTTTATTAATCTTGATCTAAAATTATTTTTCCATTTTTGATCTGAAATTATTTTTCCATTTTTATGAAAAATGGTGCGCTGTGGGTGATATGAGTATTTCGATAGCAGATGAAAATTACAAAACTCGAACCGTATCGAAAAGCAGAACGAGTATTTTTTTTGTGAGCGAGCGTGTTCGAGTATTTTAATGATGCACATCAATTAGTGTTCACAATCTCACCTAGAGCAGGTATTTATCCGATATTATTATGTAGTAATGAAATAATCAAACAAGTTCACGACCGTGGAAATGTCAATTTAAATGATAATTACCGTTGAAAGAATCCATTTTTCAGGTTCATGATAATTTAAATGCTTCTGTAAAATTGATTTCTAAACGTCTTGAGATCGGCCTTCTGTTTCGAATTTCGCAGATTCGACCTGGGCCTATGTAATTTTCCCATTTCTTTGGAAATAATCACTTTGAAATTCGAGTTGGTGACCTATTATGCATATTAATTTGTAGCACCAGGCGTAGGAAGAACCATAATGGTCTTGTGAACAAAACGTTTATGTATTCTCGTCGAAGCGTTTTATGGGTATGGAACTTCGAGATAATATAGTATTGTTAAGTATAGGTAATCTCAATTTTCTGTGTGAATTTCTTACTCCACTCTTTCTTAGCTTTAAGCTATTTAGGGCAGTAGAAAGGAAATTTGAGACCTCTTCAAAATTGAAAATTGCATCTATGTTCAAATGCATCGTCTAGGATTTATTTGTCAATGTTTCTTCTCAAATTTTCTCAAAAACTATTGTACTAATAGGCACCAAACTTCTATCAGACTTTCACAGACATAAGGATAATCTACCAAGAAAGTTTTAGCCCGATCTCTTCTGTTCTTTTTTTAGAATCCTGAAAAAACAACTTTTCGTGGAATTTTTTGTTTTTGCGTTTTTTTTTGGAAAGTAATGAATCGATAGGCACCAAGCTTCTTTCAGATCTGCTCCTGTATAATAACTGTCTCTCGTAAAAATTTCAGTACTATCTGTTTTACAATTTTTTCAAAACCGTTAACACAAAATTTTGGGCGATACATAGGTACTTACTTACATAGGTTTAATTTTATTATTATACCTACTTAAATATATTACACTAGCTGCCTTTGGTGCCAGCTTCGCTTGGCTCAATCAAGGAAGTACGAGTAGGGAGCCATTTTATCAATAATTCTACTATTTTTTTCATTTTCATTTTTTTATAAATAAATATAAAATTATATATATTGGAAAATAACGGACACCAAAGTATTCAAAACATATAAGTATATTGAGTGGTAACAACCAACTGAACAGATACACTAAAATTATGTGAAGTCCTCATCTAATGATATTATCAATGTTAAACTCAAGATACGTATTATATATCGATAGTGTTTTGTTTACAACTATCGATGAGTTCTCTAATAAAGTCAGTACATGTAATATCTTTCATAACATTTTTAACACTCCCTCATATTACGTGAACTTGGTTTATAACCAAATAAAATTCCTTTTTGAAATAAAGTTCATGTAATTGACAAAACAATAAACAAACAAAATAAATTTCTAAACTTGAATTAATATCTCTTAAAATAAATGTGTCTGTTATATGACTTTGACATTAATTCATAGTTCTGGTAATATAATTGAATATCATTTCATTAGAATCACAAAATAACTCACAACGAATAAATTTCTTAAATGTATAATTATAAAAGTATCAAAATTAGTTCCTTTAATTATTATCAAGTTTCAAAATAAACTTTCTTCTTAATTCTGTGACTCAATAAAAAATGACTTTAATTTATTAGTTTTTATCGTTTCAGAATAAACTTGATATCTAAACAAGATAAGAACAATTAATAATATAAACTTAAATCTGTAAATAAACTAAATTGTAATGATTTTGGTACTTAACAAATATAAAATAAAATAAATTTAAACTTTATTATCATCTTGTTGTCTTGTAATTGTTATTTATTCTGCTTTTCGTGACTGTACTGAAATCAATTAAATTAAACAGTTTTCATATCTTATTTCTGGTTTACTATAGTTTAGGATTTCCTTTCTAAATTTTTGAAATAATGGTTTTGGAAGTGCTTTAGTAAACATATCCCCAATTTGTTTTTTAGTGGATATCCAAACTACCTATTTTCTTATCTTGAAAAGCTTTATGTATATAGTGATATTTTAGTTTTACCAAATGTCTTAAAGCTTTTGACATATTTGATTTTGCTGCTTTAATAGCTGCTTGGTTATCTTCAAATATTATTGGCATAATTTCCTGTTTTGTTATCAATTTAAATAAATTCTTTATAAATTCTAATTCTTTTGTTGAGTTACTAAAAGCTATATATTCTGCTTCCTTTGAAGATGTGGCTACATTTTTCTGTTTGTTAGTTTTCCATGCTATAGCATCCCCAAATAAAAATATTACAAGGCCTTTTGTAGATACGTCATCTGGGTCACTGATCCCTAATGATGCATCGCAGAAACTAACTAGTTCACTATCTGATCTTTTGTATACTAATTTATAGTCTATTATTTTTGACAGATACTTTAATACTTTTTCAACTTTCAACCAGTCTTCTATATGATGATCGTGACATTTTCTAGTTAAGACATTAATGGCAAATATATCTGGTCTTGTACTTAGAGCCAAATATAGTAAAGCACCTACTGCTTCTCTATAGGGAATTTTGTTTGTTAAATCTAATTTAGTTTATACTTAATTTCTGAATTCATATTTTTATTTGCCTATACAGTTAACGTAGGAGTATCACTACCTTTAGTGTGATCCATTTTAAATTTCTTTAGAATTGATTCTATAAATTTGTGTTGTGAAAGTATCATGATTTTAGATTTGTGATTTCTATAATATCTATTCCTAAGTACTTTTTCAGTTCTCCTAGAACTTTCATTTTAAATTTCTTTCTAAGTTCATTTTTAGTATCTAATATTTTCTCTTTATTATTGCCTGAAATTAGAATATCGTGTACATATGAAACTGATATTACTGTCTTTCCTTCTTTACTCCAATGATAAATACATGCTTCTCCCTCATAAAGAGTAAAGTTTAATAGTTTCATTGTGTGTTTAAATTTTAGATACCATCTCTTGGAACTAACTTTCAAACCATAGATAACATTTTTTATTTACATACATTTTCATTTCTAAACTTTTCTGATACATCAACTCCCTCAGGAATTTTCATATAAATCTTTTTATCTAGTTGACTATTTAGAAAGGCTACTATAACATCTAATTGTATTACTTTCCATCCCATTTTATTTACAGTACTTAGAAACATTCTAACTTGAGATAAATCAAGAGTTGGTGCATAGAGTTCTAACAGATCATACACATTATGATGTTGAAATCCTTTTGCCATCAGTCTTGCTTTATACATGTACACTCCTCTGGGTTCTAATTTCTTTACAAAAACCCATCTCAAATCTATAATTTTCTTTTTATCTGGTTTAGGTACATACTTCCAAGTTTTGCTTTCTAACAGTGAAATTATTTTATTGTCAACAGCTTCAACCCATTTCTCTTTCTCAATACTCATGATAACATCTTTGAATGTCTTGGGTACTTTATTTAAATCACATATCATTGCAAAATATCTATTCTCATGCTTCAAGGCCTCTTGTTTTCTCACTATCCTCAAAGTCATCTTCTCCCTCAGAATTGCTGTTTTCTGATGATGAGGATTCACTAGTATATTCTCATAGTTTTTGTTATTTTTGGCTTTTAAAACTGTATTTTGTTTTTACTAAAAGTTTCTGGTATTTCATTTGTTGACTCTATTTGTGTATCGTCTTCAATATTGTTCCAATTTATCAAATTCAATTTTAGCAAATTTTCAATTTCAAAGAAATTTCTAGGATATTTGTCTTTAAAGGTTACAGATTCCATGAAAGTTACATTGCTTGACATTATAAGTTTTCCTCTCTCTGGTTTCAATAAAGGTCAAGATTGAGGGTTAGAAGCTACAAGTATACAAGTTTCCCCATTTTCACTGAATTTAGATGTCTTAGTTTTAGCATGTGGTATTAGTCTTATTGCTACATATCCAAATCTATGTATATATTCTATTTTTAGTTTTCTGTTTCTTAGCATTTTGGGAGGGGTTTTCATTTTTAATCTCTTATGTAGTAATATATTATGAATATGGGTTACTTGTTGAATTGCCAACTGCCAAAATTCTAATGGAAGGCCACTATCTAACATTAGAGCCTTTGTTTTCTGTATAGCTGTCAGGTTAAATCTTTCAGCTTTACCATTTAATTTAGGTGTATCAGGAGGGGTGACCTCAACAATAATCCCTTCTTCTTTTAAAATACGTTTCATTTCTAGGGATAAGTATTCCCTACCACCATCAATTCTTAAATAATGAAGTTTAGCATTATTATAAAATTTTCATTGAGGAATGTTCGTTTCATATAATTAATTTCATTAAAGATTCATAATTTATAATAAATGTCTGCTACTATCAATTTTCAGCATTAAATCATTCCTCAATATGCACATAAGGATCGTTTACCTCTAGATTTCTAACAACATTTGATTTCAAATGAGGATTGGAATGTTTCAAACTTGGCCAGGATATTTTTTGTTGTTTCGGTACCTTAGTGCTTTACATAAGAACAATTTGAAATAAAATACCTCTAACATCTATGTTATGACCTAACTACATCCTTACAAAATAGGATTTTTATTTTAATTTCTTCATGTCAGGCAACTACATTAAATTAATTAATTTCTACTTAATATGTGTCAAAGATTGTAAGAAGTAGTAGCTGTACTTCTTAAATCACCAAGTATTATTCTAACTTGTATTTATTGTTTTCTAATTAGCTAGTTCAAATCAATTGTAATAATGCGTCCCAAATTGATCGCCTTATTTCATGAGGCGATCTGAAATCGATTTGCTCATAAAGTCAACCTTTAATGTATGGTGGTGTTTAAATGCTAATGACATCACAATTTCCTAAAACTGGGGCATCATGCAGCCAAAACACTGAATTATGGGGTTTTGATAGTATGACTTCCAGACATTTTATTTTTTGACTTTGTCGATATCCTAAGGCTGAATTCTTCTTGACTTGAATTAAACTTCTTCGGACACGATGGAACACAGCTTACAATTGTCTTCATATCTCAGCAAATTAATATGACAAATCAGCAATAAGCTGGGTGGTGTGGATAAAAGAGCCTAACAAAGTTTTCAATCCATAAGAGGTTCGAAACTTAGAAAAACAAACAGCAGAATTATTTTGTCAAAGAGGATAATTACAAAAGAATTACAGTTTCGATAAAGAGGATAAAGAAAAGCGTATAGCAGAAAAAATAAAAATATAAAAAAAAAACTATTGCAGACAACAAGTAGGGGAAACCTTCAGAAAATACCTTTGTCTTCACCTAATTGTTTGTCTTCATAATTGATGGTTATAGTGGTGTAAAAGACTCCTATCATGAAACTTTAGACTTCAGAGCTTTTGGTTTGTGTGTGAGGTGAGATATGGAAATTAACAAACATAGATGAAACCAAATTCACTATGTACGAGAGAAGGCTCTATATGGCCTTTAAATGACAGAGCAAAGCAGTTATCTTGAACTAAGCCTGTCTTAAATTTGTCTTCAACACACCAAATTTCCCTCCTAACAGATGCCAGGAACTCCATCTGATTGTATTGTCAACTGAGAACTTTACCTCATAGGTGTTTTCAAAAGATCGCCTTGAAGTGCGATATGGAAACTGACAAAACTAGAAATGACTTATGTATCGTTACTACTGATCCTTCATGACGAAAGAACATTCCTAATTTGCCTTTTGTCTTCAACTGAACCTAACCAGAATATAAACTACCATCCTAGTTTGTCTTCAAGGTAGATCAAGCTGAAGTGAATCTACATCCTTGGATGGTACACTTATAAAATTGCCTACGCAAGGAGTTTAACATACGACTTGAGACTTGGACCTACTACTATCCGCCTACACAAGAAGGACTACATTATAAAGACAAACCTAGTACGGGGTATTGTCAGAACAAGAGTGAATAAAAATTAGAATTCATCTTTGCAAGTTAGTTCTTCTTGTTGGCAAGATTTCCCCACTTATTGTCTGCTTAATTGCCTTCAAACATGCGATGTCGATAATATATGAAAAGCGAGAGAAATTAATATATATGCAACCAATAAAATTACAGATAGCACATATATATGTCGACATATAATAGGCAAAGCGCACGTGTATGAATGATAAAATAAAATATAATATGACTGCAAACTGTAAGCAAAGCGTGGAGAAGCAAAAGATAAAAGTATGAGGTTGGCTGCATTCATGTCCGTCAATGGGTTTTTACTTTGTATTGAATTTGTGTTCATCTCTATTTATTCAATGACGCCAGTCTGTCGGATCGAACCAAATTATTTGTCGAAAATTGTCAAAATATGAATGAGTCGATACTGAAATAAAATGTATTAGAATCGTCTGAAAAAGAATCGAATTCTATTACTGTTGTCATGTCTTCATCTCAGTATGAGTTCAAATTCGGATATTATGATGTCCAAATTCGTATTTCATTTTGAAAAGATGTCTTCAAATTGTGACGTCATTATCAAGTTCAAAATAATTTTTATTTTGAGTCCAAAAATCTCGGACTTCTCAGTAAAAAAAAAAAAAAAAAAACTTCTGTCTCACTTGTGCCGGTGAAAGATTCTCTTTGACTAAATCACTAGCTATGTAGTTAATTAATGTCTATATTAATTGAATTATTCTGAGACTTACCAGAATCCTTTTCAAAAAGGTCTGTGTTAACAATTTATGATAAAAATTTGCCAGTTTACTTTTCTTTATATGACTATAAGTGACTTGATTAACTATTTTAAGTTTATATCTTAATTATTTGAAAATACATATCACACAAGAATTTGAACACTAAAGTAATTAAACACATACCTTTTAAAACAAAACGTATAAGTATATTGAGTAGTAATAACCAAATGTACAGATACCTTAAAATTATGTGAAATCCTCATCTAATGATATTATTAATATTAACCTAGAGATACATAATATACATCAATAGTGTTATATTTACAACAATCGATGAGTTCTGTTCTTTTATTTAACTTGATTTCTCTAATAAAGTCAGTTCATGTAATATCTTTCATAACATTTCTAACAATATATAATATGATCTTATGCAAATTGAAAACTGAAATTAAAGTATTTGCAGTACAATGATGGGATTACTTTTTTTTCAGATTTATTTAGATGTCATTCTCATTTGTCTTCAAATTTACAGCGAAAAAAAAAATTAAATTAGATTCAATATTCAATAATCCAAATTAAAGTACTCATTATCACCTCATAAACTTCAACTAATAGGGAATGTTGGTCTTACTCTTACCCAATGATCCCCGGTTGCAAAACTCGCCCCACTAAAATACTACCAACTGTAGAGAAATTACTGGCCATAAAATTCTACTCAACAGTTTCTTTAATTTGAAAAGAAATACCATATTTGATCTGCAGTATTACAGAGAAGAAAGATAGAAAAAAAGATAAAGTATAGTGAAAGGCGAGACAGATATAACAATATTTTTTTAGTTTCTCTTTTGTTCTACCCTTCCTTAATCCTTTAAATGAGGACAATTGAAATAACAAAAATAATGAAAAATATACATATTTTGCAATACTGCTCAGGTTATTATGAACAGATCATAACAGTCAGCCTATTTCTTTAGTAAGAAGATGAGCTTGGTGATGATAGAAGAATAAAACAAATTAGATCAATAGTTTTAAAGATTACCCATTGTACGCACACATATGGAACATTTTTATTTTTTATATCAATATAATAAATGTACAACTAATTTTATTGAAACAAAGTAGGAAGAAAATTATTCAGTAAAAATTAAATAAAACTTATTGAGACAAAATTCAAGGCGCATGCGCCACTCCACATGGCCATACGTATACATGAAAAAAATTTAAAAAGAAAAAGAATTTTCGTTGCCTCCACATAAATAACGAATTCTACAGTGTTACGCAACTATGCCTGCAAAAATCCAGGGCAGGCACAAGCCAAAATAGCGCTTCAGGGCTTGTGTTAGTAGAGATATAGAAGTATATGGATACACATATTGATAGATATAGGTATAAACGTAAGTACAAGTATATACTCACATAAATAAATAAAAAAATTATGTCAGAATGGGAAAATGGTACCAATTATTAACTTTTCTCATGAAACGGACCATTTTCTTAATCACCACCTCGAACTCTTTTGCGAGGTCAATTTTAATACATCGTTTACGAGCCAACTGAGTAAAATGCAAATTTAGGACTGAGAAACGCTAACAACGAAGATAACCAAATTGATATGTAAGTATACAGCGTTTATCAAATACTTAACGATTCAATAGCAACTATAATTCAGTTCTGTGAAAAACTTAAACTCGGTATTTATTTTCTCCGAAATTTATTTCCTAATCCTATAACCATCGGTTTTCCGCCCTTTTTGTGAGTTTTTCATTATGTAACATAAGTTTAAGAATAATAATTCTATTGGCTGCGTAGTAGTGATCGCGAATAATCTAGGAAATACTTGAATTTGTTTCAAAAATTAAGTGCGAACACGCGTGAGTTTTTGATCTGTAAAATTAATTCAACAGGATTGTGCTCACGTTCGATTCACGTGCCAATGTGTTTTTTTTTGTTCAACATATCGACGAATTAAATGATTGGAAAGGAGGGAAACAAAATGGTAAACAATCACGCATTCATTTCTGCGTTCTCGTATTCTCAGAATGCGTATTTTTTTGAAGGTCATTAATTTTAGATAGAACTTTCAGCTTTCACTCTTTCTTTGGGCAATATTGCTGCAGTGTTCGAATGGTGGTTAATTACTGAACAACTGGGGTAGGGTTCACTCGTATTGAGAGTGTTGGCGGTGCCTGCATCTTAACCAGTAACCTTTCGGATTCAAGGCACAGCATCTAACATTTGAGCCTATTAGACTCTTCAACTTTTTTGAACAGCAAATTGATCGAAAAATGTTGGAATTTATAACTTCTTTTTTTCAATCTTCGTTACGAAAATATTTTTTTAATGTTCGAAGAAAACTGCACATTTCGTTTGTAAAAATATTCAGTGACTTTTATAAATGTTTCCGTCCGGAAAGAAATGTGGAAAATTTCGTTTAGAAATTAAAGTAATATCAATATTATTAAGAAATATTTGGCTCATGTTGTCATTCTGGTTAATCAACCACAGGATTCACAATCCTTCCAACATGAGTTGGAAAACCAAAAGAAGAAAGAAGAAGAAGAATATCTTCTCAAGTTAGTGTGTGTCAAAGAACATGATGAATCATTAACAAAAACCCGTAAGGAGTTTGACCAGTCCCTCACATTGTATCATCATTGGCAGAAATCCCTCAAGGACTTCAAATAGATGATTCAAGATGAGTTCAACACAAATGTCCTTCAGTTTGAAGGAATGTATATTACACCAACTCAGAGGCTTTGTGTGGACAATTGAGACACCAACAACAACTTTGAGAAGAAGAATTCAATTGAGATGCTACTTAATGATCAGCTTCAAAACAACCATGCATTGAAAAGGGTAATGAATCTTCTAATTCTAATAAACGCTCCTATGACACGATGACAAATGAAAATTATGTGGAACCAGGGGCTAATACTTCTTCAAAAATATCAAGTTGTGAATCACCTATGATTCCAACAGAACATCCGTTGCCATCTGTTAATAATAATTATAATTTATTGAGACTTACTGAACAAAATTGATTCAGCTTCATAAATTAATTTTTCTACTTCAAATAATAACTCTTTTGATTATATACCTAAATTTTGGTATCAACAATCTGTAAATCAATTAGAAAGAAGTTTCGTCAACCTCAAACCTCCAAAATTTCATCTGGAAAGATAGAATGGAAAAATGTTAAGGTATCCTAGATTTATTAATAGTTTTAATAATTATGTCAATAAACGCAATGATATTGCCATACCCCAAAAGATAAACTTACTTCAGAGTGTTCTACCTAAATTTTTATATGACAAATTATGTCACTTTCACTATGATGATGAATTAAAAATTTGATCAGCATTGTGGGAACAACTTACAGCTCTTCCTACAAATATTAATGAAATTACTTCCATCTTGGATAGTTCAGACTCTATATCAATAATGATAGATTGTTATGGAATTGTTTCTAAAACTGTTGATGAAGAACAATTATTTAATATTGTCAAAGAATTTCCTCCCAGATCTTATCTAAATAATCTCAAATCAAGTGAATGACATGTCAAACATCTGTTTGAAGCCATTTATGAATTTATTAAAATTTGAGAACTTGATGATCTTATCAGTACTATTGTATTTAAAAAAGGAGATAAATCCTCTAATCAAAATCATAATAATAACAATAATAGAAATATTAATCAGCCTAAAGGCAAAAAAAATTGTTCAATTACTACTAACAAAGTTAAAGGAGGAAAAGATAAAGCTAATCCTAGTAGATCAGGTCCACCAACTAAACCTTTTAAATTTACAAATTCTAATTCTAATTTTAATTCTAATCTCAAATCAACAAATTCTTCTGTTATTTCAGGAGTGAATGGTTCAGTTTATCTGAAATTACCAAAATGAAAGTAAATTCCTTTAAGTGTATATTAAGGTCTCCTTTCAAACCTACTCAGAGCAACTGCTTATTCCATGATTGTAAACATCACAGCTTCATGTATTGTATTATCAACTCGTTAAACAAATGTCTCAAATTCAATTCTGGGAAGGATCTCTGTATTCATTGTAGCCATAAACATATGGTTGGCAAACAAGTTAACCATGTACTGTCACTTGCTCATTGCAGATGGTTTGATTACCGTGAATGTTGTTATCACCTCAACTTGTGCCTAAATGCACTATATCCAATTACATGTGGAAAGTGTGATGGGCGCACTGAGCTTGTAAGGCATATTTACCTGAAAGAAATATGTCCGATACACATATTCATGTTCAAGAAAATAATATTTCTTTAAATAATAATGTTTCTTTACCTTCACAGCTGGAAAATGGATCTAACAATTCTACCAAAACAACTTATGGTCAATTAGAAGAAGACCAATTAGCCTAACAAATTGTCAATTTTAAGTGAGTCCTATTGGATTTTTAATAATAATGATACATCTGCTCACTTTCTTATGTTTTCTTTGTATGTTCACATATCAGATTTCTCTAATCCTATAAAAATTATTGGATTTTTTGACTTTGGAAGTGAGGAAATCTACATTTATGAAAAGCATGCTAATACACATTTGAAAGAAAATTTCTCAAATGAAGCTCAAATTTTACGCTTCAAAGGGGCTGAAAATTCAAAACAGATTAAATAAACTTTTTAACGATATTTTAATGCAACTTGCTCTGTGGGGAACTAATTATCTTCCTATGAGAAAAGAATTTGACACTTTTTATGCACTAGATAAATCTCTGTATAGGTCTTGGGTTTTGTATGGGATGTGGACAATGATGTTGTATATATCCCTACTCTCAATTTTTTGACTACTATCTGGACTAAAATGTTATTCTTGAAAGTTATGTCTTCATTTTATGATCCTCTTGGTTGGTTTATGCCAGCATACATCCCTTCCAGATCATTTATTGAAATACTTTGGTCAGAAGATTTAAAATTGTATCAACCAATTCCAAAAAAATTAGAACCCAAAGCTTCTGATATTTTTAATGATCTAACAGAAACTACTAATTTTTTTCTACCTATACAACTTTATATGGGGACTTATAAACAAATGTCTCGTGGAAGGAAGTTTTTCCAGCAGGTTTACTTGTTATAACATGTTTGAAGTTCAGTTGGAATGAGAGTGTCAAATATTTGTCTATTTTTTTGTTGAACACATGAAATTATAACGATAATTTTCAAATTGGTTCATGGCAAAATGAATAAGGATGTGTGCTAGCATTCTGCATTTTATAGGTTCAAATCCTATGTATTCTTTTGAATTTTTTTATTTTATTTATTTTTGTTTTTTCTATCGTTGTTCAGTCATGTGGTGAAGCTGGTGCACAAAAAGCATGCCTGTTTCTTAAAAAAAAAAAAAATTGTATATATATATAAGACAAGTAAGTTTTTGTTTTACAGAGCACACACAGATTAATCTTTAAAAAATACTAAAACATCCGAACTATAGAAAGATCAAATTTACTATCATGCCTTTTTATTTTATTTTTCTCTTTAACTTATATTCTTTCTTACGTTTTTCCCTAACTACCTATGGTTTGTACTGGCCGCTGGTTAGATAAAATGGCATCTAACTTTTTCTTGTATTTTATCAATCCTTACTTTATCTGTTTAATATATTATTTTACTTTATAATCATACTAAATGACAGCAACCAAGTTCCAGTTAGGTTTTCCCCATAGGTTTGTTCCTTTTCATTCCCAATTCAACTTCATTTGTAATTTTTAGAAGACGAGTCAGTCTGTCAAAGACCATGAAGTAAGTTACTTGTTTTTCCCCTCAAAAAATGATAGTAGACATGTTTTTTTTCTTCTCATTTATATCTATGGAATTAGAGTTCTCGCGGGAGAATAATCCTTTTTGGTACATTTGTGATCCTGAAAAACATCTACTGGAGTTTGCCATCATCCATTCATAATCAATTTGCTGGATTTGGATTTGGTTGCTGTCATTTGTCTGGAGATGTGCCATGTTCTTAATAATGAGGTTAACTTGGATTAAACAAACTTTTGCAGCAAAAAGGCTTTTATTTTCCTGTCATCCAACGGGTAATATATTGCAATTATTTTCTGTAATGTGGAATATGGGTCTCATCTAGTGCCTCGTGATGGACCTATTGTAAGTGGGTGACGTATTTTGTATACTAGAAAGTCTGTGGGGTTGAACCATAACCTTAAATATTTAGCATCCTTACATGTGGGATGTATTCTTTGTTTTTATTACGGATACTTTTTTGCTGTTTTTGATACTTTTTGCCAATGTTTTATTTCCTTTTTGCTGTCCTCCAAATTCTTGTCCTAGTATACCTAGTCCCACCAGTAATTGTGATGTTCCCGGATGTCCCAATACAAATGACTGTTTCCTTACAAATTCTCTGAATAATTTTTAATTTCTTCAAATTTTTCATAATTTTAATGATTATTACAAAAAATTCTAATCAAGTTCTTATTTTGCTAATAATTTATTGAAGGAGAAAGAACTAAATTACGAAATTTAATGAATTAATTAATTAAAGAAACCGATACTTACTGAGTGAAATGAAAGCTAAATGTTGTAATGAAACAGAAGATTCAATGAACAAAATGAAATCATTGCACATTGAGTGATTCAGTTAACACAGTGCTGCTTCAAACATACTACAAATATATATATACATATATAGAATATTCATGATGTCATAACATGTAAACTTGCTGAAAAAATTTCCTTCTGCAAGACGCTTGTACTTATAATCCTCCTGCTTGTCAATTAAATCTGTTTGCTGACACATCTAAAGTAACATTTTCCATAACAATTTGTGTTCAAATTTATAATAACTAGTCAAATTCCTTACTTAGTACATTTTACTATGGGAAATCTTTTGTAACTCCCATGAGTCCCCTTACTATTCCAAAACTAGAATTAATATGAACCTTAATCTGTGCTAGAGGTTTACGTAATGTTTGGAATTCCAGGGATCTTTTGGACTCCCCAACATTTTATGGTCTAACTGTAAATGTGTCTTGACTTGGCTACTTGAATGAAAAATCTTACCTCAGTTTGGAGCTTATCGAGTCAATTAAATTAAAAACATTCCTACTTTCAAATATCTACATGTACCATCAATTAAGAATACTGTAGATGTCAGATCCAGAAGATCTACGACTGAAAATTTAATTCAGTCTCTTTGGTGGACTGGACCTTCCTGTTAAATCAAGATTTGATTTCCTGGCCAAAAACAGATCTTCATGTAATCAAATCCTAACCAGACCTTACTAAAGAAGAATATTCTACTCCAGTATTTTGCACCTTAAGAGAATTCTTAAGTATTTCATCAAAATTACTATCATCTTTGTCTGTGGAATCAGATGACATTTTTGATAAACATCGACTAGAAAAACTAAGAAGGATTGAAAAATCTCAAAAGAAACTAATATCTCAATTCTTTCTTAATTCAGAAAATTCTGAATGTGAACTACAATTGCCTACTTCTCAACCAAATCCTGAACAGGAAGAGGAAACAGAAGTAGAACAATCTTCACAACCCATAGACTTGCTAAAAAATAAAAAAGGATTTTGCAGATAAATTTCATACTTCCTTTCGAGCTTTATTCATCCTCCTTCTAATACACCATTTGAAATATATATTTAGAAGTTCAATTCTCAAAAAGCTAATAAAAATATTTTTTCAATATCTTGAAGCTCTTTGTTGATTTAACCATTGCAGAATTGGTAACTCCATATGCAATTATGAAATGCAATTTCCATTTAACCTTACTTTGCTTTATTTATTCTGAGCAGATAAAATATTTTCCAAAAATATTCAAAATGTTGTTGAAAGACAACCCTCCAAAACATGTTTCTTATGGAATTCTGCATATCCAAAATTACATTCCAGAAATTTCTTATGCAAAATATTTGCTTTGCCAATATTATCGCATCCTAAGTCATATGACTGAACTTATTTTAATGCATACACATTTCACAAATTTTCATACTGAAAGTAAGTTTACTTTAGAAGATTTCCATCTATATTATTTTGTTACAAAAGCACTGAAAGTGCTTCCTTAAATTTTGAAGAAGTCTTGTATCCTCTGCAAAAAATCTGAAACAAGATTGTTTAAGCAACTAACACATTTGTCCTTGCCAGATTTTAGACTAATTCCTTTCACACATGCCTTTTCTCACATGGGTGTGGGCATTTTTGGACCTTTTTCTGTATTTTAGAAATACTTACCTAAGTGGAAGAACCAGTTGACAACACCAACCTCTCCCATTTGTAAAAAATGGATCCTCATTTTCACTTATCTCTCAGTAAGAGCTGTGTATTTAACGTCTGTTTTGTCTCTTACAACAGAAATTTGGACAGCATCTAACCTTTTTTGCTGGCAAAGGAACTCCCAGGGCACTCCTCTGTGACAATGGTGTGCTATTCCAAATTACTTTCAGTGTATTTACCAGATTACTGGACCAATTTTTCTGAAGACTCAGTGATAAAGGATGGTCTGGATATGAAAAACATTGAATAGCACTTCATACCAGCAAGGCATTATGGTATGGTGGAGTTAATAAACTTATTATTGGCATAATAAAACAAGTTTGTTACCAAGTTCATGGACATAATTCCATTTTTGTCCATACTTTTCAAGCCAGTTTGAAAGATATTCAAACTATGGTCAATCAAAAACCTTTTTATCTATCTTCAGATGAAGTGGGTCAAAATACTTTAATACCTGCACATTTCTTGCATGCAAGCTTGGGATCTTTAACAATCCCATCTGATCAATCATTTCAAGATCCAACTCCTACAAACAAACAGCTACTTAATATGGGGAAATTCGATCAGGATAATCTTTAAAAATTATGGTTATCTTGGAAGAGGAAGTATTTACTTTATCTTAGAGATAGGCCTCCTTGTGCCTTACAAAATACATATTATTCCACTCCTTACCAAACAGAAGTTAATGACATTGTTTATGTGTTGGATTATACATACAAACCTGGAATGTATAAACTTGATAGAATCATTGGACTAGAAAAGTCACACGATGGAAACATCAGAAATGCAAAAATTGAATTCTCAAGTAAAAAATAGTCTTCTCAGCCAATTAAATTTTTAGTTCCTTTGGAGCCTCAAAGGAAGGATACTTCAAATTAGAAACAATTTTACCCTTCTCTTTCTCAAGATCAACCTCTGACATAACATGTCGGATAGGTCCAAAACACCTCCACTATATTTAGGACACGTCATAATTGAATAATATGTCAGTCAAAAAGGCATACTTTTGATTTTTTGACACCCACTGTTGATATCAAGTTACCTCATGAAGGATCATAGATAACAGATGACAGAGTAGGCGCATACTTAAACATTTAACATTGTTTGCAATGTGCTAATTCCCAACTGTTCTTTTTCAGAATCCATTATCTATGGGACAGTTTGTACTTTTATATTTTCTTAAATAAACAATATTATTTGTACTTGTCATTTCTAATCTATTTTAGATTTCAGTTGAATCTCTAAATGGTAGCCTCTAAAGGCTGCACTCATACACTGTCCCCAATATTGTGGGTTCAGCTCACGAGGCTCTTGCACATGGGTAATATGCCAGATTTCTCCCTCTTGATATAGGATGATAATTTTCTGATGGGTGGGAGAGAAAGTCGCCTCATTTTTTTCCTATACAGCATTTATTTTAATTATTCACATTTCTTTCTTTTCTCATTTTTTTGTAGATTTGTTCAAGGTTGTTTTATCTTTCATTTTTTCTCCACTCTTTTCACATTTTTAACCCTCCAGCATTATTTTACTTGTTATTGAAGTATAGAATCAGACAAGTGCAGAAAGGAAATTTATCACACGTGCAATTGTCTACTTTTTGTATGGTTACTGTTATGAATTTTTGTGCATCTGAATCCTAAACACCAGTTGTCATGGCTCCTACCACTACATGGTAGCAGGAGCAAAGTGTTTTTTGACAACCTTGAATCGAAGATTCGCTCATAACTCAAAATTTAATTTTGGCTGAGAATTCTCAGTTTGCAAAAAAAAGAGAAATTTTTTCTTCTTGCGGCCCAAAAAACAAAAAAGTTTGATCTGAACTGAGAGTAAAACGCTTCCACTCAAAAATTTTCCCCAAAAATGACTCTACATGTACGCCATATGATTTATTCCTAGTTCCAAAGACTTGTAAAGACATTTGGACTAAGACTTGTATAAAACAACCACAAATTTGGACTGACTAAATTATTCAAATCCAGAATTAAAATTCTGACATGAGGTAGCAATTCTACTTTTAATTAGTTTTTACACTAAATTGCTAAATGGCTGACAAAAAAATAATTGTAAACTATTTTTCTTCTGCCCCCAGTGTCCGAAATTACGTCTATTATTTGTCAAATAAAATAAATTGAATTTGATAATTTGCGATTGTCCGTAAAAAAAACAAAAACTTTGCTAAATTTTACCACGCATTCGTCTTCCTATTTTAAAAATGGAACAAAGCAAAAGGGAAAAAAGAAAAATCTACAAATACTTTTCTCTCTCTCACACTCATACGTTTTAATTAACACTCACGAAAAAAGAAGAAATTGACTAAAAAACAATCAAATTTCTGAGAAATTACGACGATTGACAATAATATAGAAAGGATTCAACCAATAGGCTTCAACTGGCTGTTGGAACATTGTTGCAAATTTGTATGAATTTACATGCCTACACGCACACATACGAATAATTCTTAATAGTTCTTACTAAATTACACACGCAAAGGAAGTTTGTGCAGCAAGCTGTAACAGCAGCAGTGGTGAAGACAACACCCCACGCATGTGCTATACTACCCTGCCAACAAGTTCGATGCAATGACATACCCTTAATATGGAACTACATTGTATTGTCTTTTTAACACTGTCTGATTTATGTATAGTTTTCGCTGCGCTCTGTTATTAACTTTGTATGAAAGTGTCTTCTTCTGTAATTTCAGCTTTTGTAATTGTGCTCCTGTCCATTTTTGCTAAAAATTCGATCGTTTTCTCATATTTTTGTATTTGCAATTGTCCGTTGCACTTTATAACTAAAAGCCCCTTTTTTTACATTCCCCTCGGAGTGTATTGGTAGTGTTTCTGAAAAGTACCGCCATCAAGAACATTGAAAAACGTAAGTACACTGACAAAAATTGTTAATTCTTTAGTAATCTTCCTAAAGTTACATCATTTTTTGAATTTATCATTCTCACAAAACCTATCCATATTTCAGAATATGCATTCGTAAGCCATTCTTACGACTAAATTATCAATTTTTTAATCTTGATAAATTTGCGCCTATTGATTGAAATTCCCAATAGTAATTCGTGATATTTTTATGTTCAAGCCTAAGATCGCTTCCCAATCTTAGCACGTAGGTTTTCATTAGTAATAGAAGTGTTACATGTTACGTAAGCTATTTACAAATCAAAAACCATTTTGTGCCCCAGGGTCTTGCCAAAATTTTTTTTGTTCAGACTTGGAAAACTAATGATTTTTGTAAAATAAATTAACATTTTTTTACATGTTTGAAAAATGAAAAAGGTCTTTTCACTCACGGGTTACGCTCAATTTTTCACTTATTATAAAAACTTAGAAAAATTCCAAACATCTGATTATGAAAATTGCCTAAAAATGTAATAATAAATTACGAACCTAGGATTCCTTTAATGTAAAAATTAATTCCTATTCCATTTAGTCAAAATGTAAAATCCTTTCACCTAAAGGCAGGAGAAATTTTGCAATTATTTTGGTAGAAACTAAATTGAATTTAAGATGACAGAATAAATCCAATCCTCGATGTCGACAAAATAAATGTTCTGAAGGAACAAACGATAGGGATACTAATAAAAATTCTACTTCAGATCCAGATGGGCAGAACTACGGGATTAAAACCAACAACTTCGTTGAACACGATGCTGAAACTGAAGCATTGCGCTTACTTTATAAAAAATATAAAATTTGTAAACAATAGATATCAAATCAAGTGACTATACAAATATAGTCCACCACCCTTAGTAAACAATCAAAAACTTGCTTTTAAATGACTGGAAAGACAATTGTCTAAATTGCAGAAAAACCTAGAATTCTTCATCAGATATGACCAGTATTTTATCTCCCTAGTTGACTTAGAGATGATTGAACATATTGCACTTTTGATTGGTTGATATGGAGTTCTATGATAAGTTCTTAGAACACTTCTACATTGATAATTTGTTTGTTTCTGTACAAACGTGCGAAGAAGCCAAAGATTTATATGTCAAGTCCAACAAATTATTCAATGATATCTCCATGGAACTTGCCCAATGGGGCACCAATTGTAAACCACTATGGAAAGACTTCAACCCTGACTTTGCTTTAAGTGACTCACTTATCAAAGTACTTGGCCTATATTGGGATATGGACCATGACATATTATTCATGCCCAAATCAAAACTGTTTGTGTCCCCATGGACAAAACAAGCATTCTTGAGAGTTCTCTCATCATTCTATGACCCATTAGGTTGGTTTGCTCCATTATTTGTTCCATCCCAAATGTTCATGAAAATACTCTGGTTCAAGGGATTGAAATGGAATCAAAAAATTCCAGACAATCTAGAACCAATTGCCATAGAAATTCTTAACAATCACTTCATTCTTTACATAAGCTACTCAGTTTATAGAATGTACCAACCTTTTTGTAGTCTGATAGCAAATGTGTGCTAACATGGCTGTTGGAAAGAAAAGTCAATTCTCAATTTGTAAAAAATAGAGTCGACAAAATAAAAAGTATATCAATCCCACTAATGGTCCAGCCTGGCCCTACCTGGCTTTCACAAGATGAAAAATCTTGGCCAGAAACAGATCTACATGTGATTGACCAGAACACATAGATACTCCAGTACTTTGCATCCTCAAAGAGGCACTTACCACCTCTTCAAAGCAATCAGCTTTGTTAAACATTGAAGATCAAACTATTTTTGACAAACGTCATCCTGCAAAAATTCAGAAGAAGACAAACTCCGTCAAAAGATTTATCCCTCATTTCTTCATTGACCCAAATACCAACCAATATGAGGTTGTCATGCAGGAACACGATGTTCTTGCCCAATGGTGGATACCCAAACCACCAAATTTGAGTCAACCACTTGATTTGACCACTAAATCGTGCTTTGTACTAAAAGAGGAAATACCTTTTGAAAGTTTCATCCATCCTCCGATGAACACTTCGTTTAACATAGATATTGTCAAATTCAATACTCTATCTAAACCCGTACATACCTACGTTTTTACAATGTATGAAAGCAATATGCCAATTCAGCAAACAAAGAATAAGAAGGAAACGTTTAATTTCCTCTTATGCTTCATTGGACATCACTTTCCATTTCTCTCTTCTTTGCTTCATCAGAGCAGATCAGAAGAAATATTTTGTCAAATTACTCGAAGTTTTGGATAAGAAAGATCATCTTCCATACATTCAGTACAAAAAATTCCATATTCTAATAGATTTGGAATACTACGTACTGTTAACTATCTTCCTGATATTGAGTATGCCTGAGATATGCTATCACCTATCTTGATGTATCTGAAATCTCACTTGACCAAATTAATTCTAATGCATACACATCTGAAAAATGTACATTCTGGTGCAAAATTTGCAATTGCTGACTTTAGAAGACACTACCTTGTACCAAAGTCTCTTAAAGTGGTACCTCAAATTCTAAAGAAATCATGTAGAATTCTCAAGCAAGAAAATATCTTCAAGACCAATCAAGTTCTTGACTCCTTTGGAGTTAGATGACAGAAATGTCAAATAAATAGATACATAGTATTTTATACCTGTGATAGATCCCCTTGATTATGACATGAGTAAACTGGTCTGACAAGCCAAAATTACTGACTTTAGGGCACGCCATAATTGGACCTTATACTCCTAAAAACGGTATATCTACAATTTTTTAGTACCCTCTATTACTGTCTAGTGCTTTGTAAAAGTTCACAAGTAATAGGTGACAGAGTGCACTACTTAGCATTGTTGATGTTTTTACAACTCACTAATTTCTCTACTCTTCCTTCGCAGAAACTGTGATCTACGGCCAATAATTTGTTCTCTTCTCTTTGTCTTTCAACATCCGGCAGTTGTGACAATCTTTTGTTGAAAGTTTTGTTTCTATCACATTCACGTTACATTGTAACGACAGAAGTTATATTTAGTTTTTTTTTTCTTCTGTATTTCTACTTTCATGTTTGTGATTTCCTTTTGTTTTTTAATAAATTTAATTATCTTTTATACATGCGTGTCTAATCTTTCTTCTAGATTTCAGGGGATTCTTCGGAGGTGGCCCCCAAAGGCCACCCAGGTACACTGCCCCCAGTGTCATGGCTCCTACCACTACACCTGTATAAAAATATTGTCAGTAAAGTTTATATTCAAAATCCAAAAATTCACTCCTCTTGGTTGGCTATATTTGTATGTAAAATTTGTTTTATATAATACATGATCAGAAAGGCAATATTTAGGCTGGTATTTAGCAAGAGAAAAGTAGCTCCTATCATTGATAAATGTAATCTAGATGTAAATGAACGCACCTTCATGTAATAACCCGAAGCATCTTTTTATACGTGGAAGCATGTTCATTTTTCATGGAGGTAGAAGTTAGGAGTGTTGAATGAAATGTTAGATCTGCCACAATGAAGATTTTGATATTTTGTTCTATTTTTTATGATTTTTGTAAAAGACTCATCACGATGAATGAATTTTAACATTTCAGTGTTTCCCAGCATTAATTATATACCTAAAATGGCTTCCTCAACAAGATTCAAATTGAGTTTACCTGACTTGGAAATTGCTCAATCACTATGCTTGTTTTGCAAACTTCCCTCACCTGTAAACGCTCACTTTCGAACCTTTGTGTGTAATATACTATTTTGTGGATGTGTTGTATAAAGTTATTTATTTTTCAAAAATTGCAAATTAAATACATGCGTCGAGTATTTAGGTGTGTATATGGTTTTGGGCTGGGTATAAAATTATTCTTCGATCAATTCTGTTTTTTATTTCGAGTGAAGTAATGAAAAACTAATAAATATATAATACAAAAAAGTTTGAAGTATTCTTTGATGCTTTTCAAGGGGAAAATAACGTGATATTATAATCTGAAATTCCATTTTCTCGAAAATAAATTCATGTTATTTCTCGCATGAAAAACTCTTAATGATTTACTTGCTCTTTTATTTGCTATTTTTAGATGCAAAAAACGAGATGGAGGGTTAGCCCCGTCACTTGAGACATTGTCTTGATAAAGAATTTTAAAATTAAGTATATGTGCTAGCATCCTCGAAAACAGAAATAAATAATTTAACTTACGAAAGACGATAAATATTGAATATTCTTTCTCCTGGTAAATAATTAACGAGAAGAGAAACATCATTTGTTATTTTTGCCATTACATTTCTTACTTTCATAACGAGAATTCAAAAAGATTTAACCTACATGAATGGGATGTGGAATTGGAATGCTATTGTTAAGAAAAAATGGTGACCATTTTCTTGTTGAAAAAATCGAATCTATTGCGACAAAATTACTTATATAGTTTTTCACCTACACAATAAAAGACATCCTGAACAGAAATAATCTTCTTGTTCATAAATAAAATGCGATGGCACGCCAGATCGGAGAGGTAGATTTCGTTTAAAATAGACAGAATTTAAAATTACGTGTAGGACTGCGAGTTTTGTTCATTACAAATTACATCAGAGTTTAGTGCCACATGTAATGAAAATTTCAAAAAGTCGTAATTTGAAAACCAGTTGGCGATTTGGCTCATCGTTAAACTTAACAGAGATATAAATCCAAAGTATGTACATGCCAATTTTGTCCTGATCCGTGAAGAATTACACCCTGCTCTATTGTTCAAAGCTTACAAATTCAAATGGCGGCCATTTTGAAACTAACAGATGGATTCTGCCAATTTTCGAATTTGACCGAGATATTATGTCAAGTTTCTTATGGATTCCTAAAGAAATACGCCTTACAGAGTTGACAAATTTTGTTATATCTCATATAAAATATGTAAATATATATATATAGATGTAGGTGAAGATGTAGATGTGTATATATATATCACGTCATTCTGACACCCAAATTGTGCGTCGACACAGCAGTGTGACCCCCAGTTTTTGCTGCCGGGATGTTTTTTGATAGGAGTTAGTGTATTAACCGGTAGAGGTCATGAAACATCTAAATACGAATTTTATCCCGGTACCAAAATGAAACCTTGTATTTCAGGTATACACAACCCTATATTAGTTGAACCCATCTCTCACCTTAGTGTATATAACTTATTTACATGTAGGTAAATACATAATAAAGTGGCACATTAATAACAAAATAGTATATCCCAGTATCCCGCCAGTACCATTCATATCTAATACTTGTATTATTCTTCATATAGAAGTATAGAAGCATGGCAAAATGTATTCAAATATGATTTTTCTCTCATCCGATTTGTTTGAAAAATAAACGAAGTATTTCTAGGTAGTTGTCTTATTTTTGTTGTAATTTGTTGGTATGATATTTTGGCTTTTTAGTATAGGTAGCGTCTACCTACGCTTGGTTCATTGAACTAGAAGGTTGTTAATGTGTAGGGCAACCCAATCGCTTCTCAGTACCAGTAGCCATCTGGTTTAATGCCTAACCATACACAAAGCATACTCGGGCAATTGTCCTGAGGCAAGGCGGTACCATATATGGACCATAACACGCACTATATCAGTGAGTATGTAACAATTACGTACTTACTTTCCCATTTAGCATCTGCAGGCATATGTAGATGCGTGTTGTCTATGAATCCAAACAGACAATGTATTTTTGTTTAAAGTGCACAGACTATGGTCCGAAACCTGTCTGTCAATGCAGGGCCAAGTCCTGAATGGAGGAGGTGAAGGAAATGTCCCTACAGTTGTAATTATTTTATTTGATAGTCTAAAATATTTTTAGGGAATACTTTTATGATAGTTTTTCCTCACTGAAAAATAAATTTCTAAAAATAATCAAAATGAGTAAAAAGTGGAAATAAACTACACAGACCCCACTTTTTGAACTTTTGTCTATGAAACTCGGTATATTGTTACAGGCTTTCATGAGCTACTTACTTGAGTTAAAATTTTTAAAATTCATCCAGTAGTTTCAGAGGGAGGGTTTCTCAAAGTTTTGCAAACAAACCATGTTATCATACCGATAACTCCTGAAAATAAGTAGATTTTCACCTGAAATTTCTGTGGTAGTTAAAGACTACTAACAACAGGTTTGGGATTGAATTTGAGCAAAATCGGACCACTAGTTTTCAATTGACAGCCATTAAAAATTTGACTCTTTTGGAAAATATGCTTAATGCGGTAGATGCGCGGAAGAAATAATTAAATCCTAATTTACTTGGACTATTTGTTGTAAGCGTGTATGTATTGCCATCGTGAATGACTGTATAACATTAAATCAAGTTTGAACAATCCTTGCCTAAAACTCATTTCGTGAAACTCAAATTATAATGAAATTATAGCATAGATACATGAGATTTCAGATTTCTGTAAAATTTCTCTGTTTAAAGTATCTTTCAGATGTTTTACTAATTGATTGTGGGAAGAGTTTCATTTACGTCTCTGAGTAGCTGGTAGAAATGAGATTGTCGAGGAACCCTGGTATTTTGTAATTTCTGTAGTTTTTAATGTTTTTTTATCATGAATGATAATTTTCTCTCTTGATTTAACCGAAAGTTCGATAGTAAAATATTACAATTACTACAAAAAACAAAAACAGCTATTCCATTATGAATACTTTATTATCTCTTAACAGAAACTATCATTTTTCCGAATAATTGTAATTATGTTATTAAAATATTCTTTATACTTGGTTAATCTGCTTTCGTACAAAAAATAGGGGTAGATGAAAATTCTACCAAAAGTCATGAGAAATGTTATCATTTTGAAAATTTCATTATTTAGTCGCTGGTAGAAAATCGAAAAATGAAATATTTTGCAAAATTTTAAAAACCCTTAGCCACACAAACCGGTTTTGCTTTGCAAATTCGGGAAAAAATAATTTCCCTAACATATTCCTTTCTTTGTGTCTGCTACAAAATTATTGATGGGAATAACTTGACACAGATTGCGCTCTTTGCCAAATTTTTTTTTCTCAAAATGATAGCATTATGAAAAAATTAAATGTCTCAAAAAATAAACCATGACGAAGCCGCCTTGTGAATCGAAAATAATATTATAGAATTTTTTTTGATCTTTTACTTATATGAATTTGCTTAAACAGCTGATTAGATTTTGTTCAGTATAATTTTGAATCGAACCCACAACCTAATGTTATTTCTTTTTCAAACTGTTTGCTTCTAACGGAATCGATGCCAAGTAAATGCAAATCTACATAATTATGTAACTTACTTATTATATAACATTCAAAATGTAATTATACAGTATATTAATAGCTAAAATTTGAACCTAATAATCCGTTAATGGAACTGATTAAGTATTTTTCACTAATGGAAATCAGTTATAAAACTGAAAAATTGAACCATCGTGCACATATTGAATCGTTTTTCATTCACTTGTGGAAACATTGTATAAATTTTCAAGAAAACCTTACCTTCTTCACAATGAATAGCTAATTTTTGGTGAGTTGTGGGTGTCAGCTTAAAAATCGGCCGCTTTAATGAGTATAGGTACGCAATTTATATCACAAACTTCATTAATATTTTCTAAATAGAAAATATTTCTAGAATTACCGAAATAATTATTATTTCCTGTAAATAGTAAAGTTTTAAAGATTTTTGACTTAGCCTATCGTTTTTTAAAGCTAATAATTGTAAATATTTCTCCCAAATCCCTCATATTTTAGGAAGAACTATACTCTGATATTATTAAAGTTTTCCCCATAGTCCTTCAGAAAAACATCTGTAGGGAAATCGTCTAAATAAAGTCTGGAGGGTGTGAAAAAAACCATGTTCTGATTTTGAATAGATGAATATTCAATAGCCCGACCAAAAGAAGTTGTTTCAATACTACAGAAAAATTAAAAAATATAGGTTTTCTTAACAAAAAACTCAATAATAAATAAATAAATAAATAAACAAATACTAAACAAAATCAAAATATCAAAAGTATTTGGCAATGTTGGCTAAAATTGGGTAGGTTTAAAGTACATGAGATGTTCACTTAATTAGCTCTTATTTTGGTTTCCTATTTTTAGTTGGACCACCATTCCAGCAAATAGAGAGCGGAGCATGTCTTCATAAATATATGAAACAGATGCAAAGAACATATATATATCTCAATTTTGGTGGACTAATGGTTAAGTACACATTCGAAAAATCGAGAGATGCATGTTCAAATACTGAAAAGGTTTGAAATTAAAATTTATATATACGTACAGGTGACACTAGCACTGGAATTCTTCTGTGATGGTGTTCATTACTATCCACTGATAAAAGGATAACGCAAAAAAGGCATATAAGTTTCCCATCTCTAAACGAAGTATATATACTTATTTATCTGTGATAATGTATCAAGGAAATTCATAATGAAAATTATATTGTGAAATTATAAAACACGTAAGCTAGTTATTAAATAATTGCTTCGAAAATAAAATAACAGCAAGCCTGCTTTCTGACCAGCTTCTTAGTTTCTTCTGGAATTAATTTTCTTTTCTTATCAATAATTTTAAATTTTCTTGAATAACTTCTGTGGATGAACCGTTAAGCCGATTAAGACCAAATTTTACAGAATGTAGAATGTATTATAATACGGTACATTTAATATCTGTACCAAATTTTGTGCTTATTGTTTAAAAATTACACATTTTAGTACCATTAAAGCTCAAAAAATGCGCTACAATACAAAATACCGGACGTACCATCCAGCCGATCTAGACCGAAAGTAATAGGCCTCATTATCAGATTAATCCAAATAAGTGTACCAGATTTCAAAACCATCGAATGAATATTGCGACCCTGTACTGTGTTACATAGAAATTTGTGTTCAAATATTATATAATTAATACGTAGTTCACCAAGCAAGGATGAATAGTTATTCACTAAAAAGTAAAAAAACGATATTTTTAATTCAATACCCAATTCGAAATTCATTTATAAAATTCCATAATAGAAGCCGATGTTAAATTATTAACTATCATTCAAGATTCAATATGAGACATATTGTATCCGTTGTGTTTATCCTTAATCACAAAATTTGAGGCAGATTGTGGATCTAAAAAAACTTTTTTCAGGCAAGTTTTTTACGGTTAGGTGTTATCACTCACTGCTGATGGATAGATTGAGATGCTCATATTTCTGTTCAATGAATTTTCTCAAACTTGGGACCTATCTTGATCGTTTTCTCATACCCAAAAACCTTTATCCTGTAAATTTCAACTACATTCTCTATTTATGGAGAACGCATTTACATACACTCATACATACACACATTCTTCTTTCAGCAGTTCTTTTGTTTGTGAACTTCGTTACTTCTCTTTGAACAACTGAAGGAAGAAAATAAATGTATACGTACTTAATAGTTTTGGTATTCTTAAAACGTCATTTTTTTCACTTAAGCATGAGTATCAAGGGGAAAACCCAAGTCTGGTAATGAGATCACTTGAATTTTTGATTGTGTATTCTAAAAAAATTTCACTTCTTTCCGATGATACCAACCTCAGCTTTCTAGCTCAAATATTGGTTGAGGAATCGTAAATTGAAAGATGAGAAATATTTTTCAAAATAAAAATTTTTCAAATTTTGCAAAAATGGCGGATAAATATATCAAAACTAAAATTGAATTTTGTTATACATATAGAAATAGAATACAATAGACTTTTCTCGAAACAACCCTTGCTCTAATATCAAATAAGTATAAATCACTTGAAAAGTCTAACCTGACTTCTTGAAAACTAGGCGAATAAAAGAAAAACCTTTTTTTAAGTCTTGAGTAAAGTTTTCAGCAAGCGAGATACGAAGCTATATTTTTAGGTATGGTATGAAGACAGTATTTGAATACATATTTGTAAATTAAATCAGTCGAAAGAAAAAATAAAATAATTCCAATTCTGTTCCTCTCTTTAAACATTCGCTGATGTTTTGGGAAGTGTTTTTTGCTCATTAGAATATATCATTCTGGATGAAAATGAGAAAATGGTGTTTGCATGCCGTGGTAAACGTATAGCAGAAAAATGTGTGATGAATATTGCATAACGACAGCGCCGTTAAAACTAGCTTCAAGCTGTCAAATAAATTGCATACCTTCGTTTCACATGCGTACGAGTGTTGTGCCCATTGAACATTTGTAGTAACCTACTATTTTACATACATTAACATTCATATCAAAGTTACTTCTCACATGAAAAATTAATAATTAGTCTGCTTTTTGTGAACATAGGTTTTGTTTTTGTTACTAACTCATAATTTCTGTGATGAAAAATTTTAAATGAATGCTAGAAATCGATGGAAAAGCCACATTCTGGCACATTCTTAATTGCTTTTCAATTTTCAGGCGATAAAATGTGCTATTAAGTTGTAAAAAAAGTGAGAAATATTGTGAAAAATTCGCTCTTGATTTTTTTCAATTTAATATCGGATGGAAATAGTTTTCCTAGTTATTGAAAAGTACAAATGAAACTTACTTACTGTATAATTATGTGCTATTGCTAATTAAAAATGTTGTTCAATCTTGAAAACTGATGGGAAGGAACTTTTGGTAAAAAGTGTCTCATAAAATGGGAGAAAAACATTCAAATCGCGTCTTAAAAAAAAAAAAAACTATACGTTCTTAATTTAAATGTCACATCAAATATAGTTTTACAATTTTTGAATACATTGCCATAAGGAAAATACAGTAAGGTATTATCGAATCCATGCTGATGAATTCAGAATATTTAAACGTCATTTCTCGTAAATTTATCTGAATAATCCTAATTTTTGAATTAGAAATTAATATAAAAAATTTGAAGTATTCCAATTGGTTTAATAGTTGAGAAGATGTTAATTATTACGTTTTCAGCTTAGATTTCCCTCGCAACTGCAGTTTATTTTTTTTTAGATCATTTATTCCAAGATTTTTCTGTATAAATTTAGTTCCTTTTTTATAGAAGTAATAATCAAGAGACTTAAATGGGTTCAGTGTTTTCATAAAAACTATCTTTCACAATTATTTCCTATTAACTAAAATAAATATGGTTTTTCTTTACTAATAGTATCGAATTATTTCAGAATAGAGTTTTTATTGAAGAAAGTTAACCTTCTAGTATTATCAGTATGATGAAAATCCTCAGTTTAAAAGATGTACGCTGTTTTTTGTTTTTTTTTTCTGTTGAAAATCATATAAAGTTGTTGCATATTTTCAACTTGACATTCTCTGAGGTGGGCGTAAGAAATTTTCTTCAATTTCTTACGCCTTACTGCATGAATTAAAAACAGAGAGCTTATAGAAAAAATATAGAAAAACATGCACTCATTTTATGATAATTTATCTTCGTACCTGTCGTACCATGCATATGTTAAAAATAAACTGTCATTTTTCTCAACGTTTATATTGTAAGTAAAGACTTCAGCCTATAAATGCTGTATGTGAATCATTATTTTTTTTATTTATTTTTTTTTCAGAACCTGTTTTTTAAGAATTAATTTCAATTTTAATTTTTTTAAAGTGATATTTAATAATAATTTGTCAAATGGGCTACGGTACTTTATAATACGTCGTCATTCCTAAATTAGGTATATTCAAGTACATATTTTGTTTACAACGTGACATTATGAAGATGGAATTTGCAATTTCAGGTTAGGCCTGAGGGTTTCTGTTTAACTTATTTAAAAAGTTAGTTACAAATTTTTAATTCCGCATTCAATTATCTCTCTGGGTTTTTTTTTCGTATCGATAACAAAACATCCGTGTAATATTTTTGTTTTTAATCGGTACCCAATTCGTGACTAAAATGAATAAAATCATATTTAATGTTTCATTCGTGCTTTGGAATTATTTCATTTTGAAATTAATCTTTTTAAAAATTTAATCCGTGTAATAGAATCCTTTAGTATAAATACTAGGTAGTTAAATTAACGTGCTGTGCTCTCTCTTTTTGAATTGATTATTTGGAAATCTCACCAACATTCATATCTATTTGTTTAATACTGTCATTCGAGTCATATATTGTTTCCGAATCGATGCTAATGCACAATATTATATTTTAAAAATTCAATTTTTGATTTTCCGTCATCAATCGCAATTTCTTTAAATGTATTCATTAAATCATGAATCAAATTTTCGTTTTCAAATACTTCTCATTAAAAGTTGTGACATTGAACATATTTTTGTTTACACCTTGAAGATTTAGATTATTCACTACTACCGCCAGGCTCCCCTTTTTATAGCAGTTCACTTTGAGAACGGTAATCCTTATAATAAAAACACCCATTTTTCACTAACATCAGACTTGAAACCTACCTTGGGACAACCCATATGTCTATGGAATAACCTACTTGCTAAAAGTAGCAAACCCCTTTACATAGAATGCCTATCAAAATATATATCTATTTTCTTCCTTCTTTTTCTTTCTCTCTTTTCCCCACCTCATATTATCTGTCATTGTTTTCCTCTTCTTCTCATTCCCTCACCTACACAATATTTCTCTCCTTCCTTTTCTATTTATCTCTTTCTCCCTTCACACTTCTCCGAGTTCTTCTGAGAAGTGGACTGCTTGTCCTTCCAATCTCACACTTATTTCCCTAAAACGAAAAAAAACTTGTTAGAATGATGGCTAGTTGCCCAAAGCCAGAAAGTTTTTAGGATTCCCCTACATTAAACTTACCATAGACAATTTTCTTGCAACAAAAAAAAAATATTATTTTTACAAATTTGAGACCTGAATACCAGAAGTTATGTTCCACTTTTTTCAATCAACTATGTCCGTTACAAATGATATAATTTTCTTCCAAAAGTACTGTGGAATACCTTGTCATGAGAGATATCCTCACCAGAAGGAAATTCTGCAGAATTTTAGCGTGTTCAGCCACTTCATACACAAGTATGGGTAAGCCAGAACCAGACAGAACACTGGCGATTTTAGAGCCAATTCGGGTGGTTTATATATGGCTTATTTACACGCACATAAACACACATATGTAAGAAAATATGTACGTTGTTGAGAGTGGCCAGGTTACATCATGCCCTATTGAGATAAGAGATGGTTGGCTGGTTCGTGTATGGATGGTGACATCATTCTATTGTGTCACAATTTGGTACTCGTACATTACCTGAATGTACTTGCAGGTAATTATAATCGAACGTATTTTGTGTATTTAACGTCACAAGGACGATTATTTGCCTGCCCTTTGGGGCAGCAACTGTTGTCGAGGGGTTTGAGCCCCTATATCTCATATGGGAAAGTCCCCACAGCTACTCCTCCCAGTTTTTGCACCACAAAAATGATCAAAATGCGCAAGGCCTGGGGGGACATGCGGGTTTTATTTCCTCCTTTGGTTGGCCTCCCATTATGCCAGGTCACTGCCTACTGCAGCCCCGGCACACTCGTAAGATTGTTTACGAGTGTCTGCTCGGGCTTGGTAGTTTGCCCGGCTTCCTACTCCCCTATGCCTTGGTGGTCGGTTTTTTGGGTAGGTGTAAGGGTGATGGTGGGAGTGAAGGGGCAGCAGGCATTTAAACTGCGGTTGCCTTAACATCGGGGAGTTTGAATTCTCCGATGCCAAGGCGGCCATCTTTGCCTTCTTGTTCGCTGCTCTCTCTGCCATAAAGAGGAATCTCATTGGCTCCCTGGTCTCCATTGGTTTTGGGGTCAGAGTTGATTCTGGTGGTGACTGGGGAGGAGAGATGGTTGGAGGTAACAGAGTTGTCATCTCCACTAGGACATTCTTTATGGGAGGGGCTGTGTCCGTCTTTGATCCGGTCCAGTTCCATTTTCTGTTCGGTCTTCTGCTGAGTTTTTGAAGGCTCAGCAGTTTTCCAAACAGTCTGGGAGATGGAGGATTTGCGGAAGGTGGTTGGTTGCAACATTGGAAAAAGTTGTTAGGAAAAAGAGAGCCAAAAATATCGTTAGTAAAAAACGTCCAAGTTTTTAAACAGTTCTAAAACGGGTGAATTTACTACTGATTTCAATTTACCATTACACTTCCATTTTAGCTTTTTTGTATCTTCTTATCAAGTCGTAGAGAGGATAGCGCTTAAAATTCTCGGCCGTATGCAAGTTTTCCAGTTAAGTTCTGATTGGTTTAAGCAAAGTTATGCCTGAAATAAACTCAGAGAATGTATTTTTCAAATTTTACCACAAAGGAATCTCCACTTGTGACGTTACAACTTTGAGATTATCTTTGTTTGACAATAAACGCACGTTGCGATGTTTATTTCGTATCGCACGTGGATTTGTTTATTCCTGTCTTTTTCTTTTTGTTGGCATTCCTCGTTTGCTTATCTCCGGAGTTTCTTTTGTCTCATGGAATTCTGATTTTCATCGCCTATTTTTAGCGAGTTTATTCTTATGTACTGGATATTCCTTTTTTGGGAGTAAATTTTGTTTTGCTTCGCATTAACATCTCAGACCTGCGATAAGGATGGGAATTTTTACATTTTTTACTGCCTAAGGGCCTGCCTCTTTTTCGTGGGCATATGGGGGCCTCCGGATCGAATGTTTTAGTGGTAACTTCGTCCGAAAATTTCACAGACTTTTTTATTTCTGTTTTTCGTGTTTCTACTAATTGTGAATTTGTTATTTCACATTTTTCGACAGATTCTTCTGTGTTTGTTTTAAAATCTGTCTGAATATTTTCTGGGTTATTTCTCTACAACCTCTTTATTCTCTTATCGTCGCTTACCATATATGCAGGCTTCAATCTATCGATTGAAATTGTTCGAGGTTCACCTGCTATGAGTATCACAAAGTTTTTCTCATCTTGTGATACTACTTTGTAAGGACTGGTGTATGGTTTTTCCAGTACAGATCTTATTTTCTTGTCTCTAACGAATATAAGTGAAGTATTGGCCAAGTGTTTCGAGATGAAAATCTTTGGCTGGCCATGACGAGCTGCCTGTTTTAGAAAATTATTGGCGTCGTTTCGTATATTTTACACCATGATTTTGGGGCTAACTTCCTTTGATTCTGTGAAGAAGTCCCCTGGGAGGAGTAGCTCTTTGCCAAATGCTAGTTGCGCTGTAGAATGACCTGTATCTGTTTGTAGGGCAGATCGAAGGCCTAAGAGGATGGTAGAAAGTACATCTACCCATCTCTTTGTATCATGTGACATGATAGAGGCTTTGATGGCTCTATGCCATCTCTCAATTTTGCCATTGGCTTGAGGATGGTAAGCTGAGGTATGACTGTGTTGGACACCAAGCTTATTTGATAACTCTTTAAAGAGCGAGCTCTCAAATTGGCGACCTTGGTCCGTAATTATGGTTTCAGGTACGCCATACCTCACAATCCAGGTATTGTATAACCTGGCAGCTACAGTTGGAGCTGTCATCTTGTGTAGAGTAATTGCTTCTGGCCATCGTGTTGCCCTGTCTATTATCGTTAACAGGTATCTGTGTCCTTGAGATGGTGACAATGGATCTACCAAGTCCATATATACAGTTTTAAACCGCTCTGTTTGTTTGAAGGATTTGAGGGGCGAGCGAGTGTGTCTTCCTACTTTAGATTCTTGACAGTTCAGGCAACTGTGAGCCCATTTGTTGCAGTCAGACTTCATTCGTGGCCATTCAAACCTTGCTAAAATTAAATTAGCACTACATTTTGGCCCAGCATGTGACAGATTATGTACACTGTTGAAAGCCAACCTGCGATATTTTACCGGTAGAAATGGCCTATTCTTACCTGTGCTGATGTCACATGTTAATAAAACATCGGTACTGGGAATTTTTTGCTGTCTCAATTTGAGAGTAGTATCATCGTTCGATAACAACTCTTGCAATTCTGCATCCTTAAGCTGTGCTTTAGCTATTTCAGCATAAGGCAATTGGACAGGAGCTGAGATAGCTTTGATTCTACTCAAGGCATCAGCTGTAGTGTTAAGTTCTCCACTTATATACTGAATGTCAGTAGTCAATTGACCAATATAGTCTAATTGTCGCGCTCTTCTCGGCGATGCCGGTTCTGCTTTTTGTTTGAAGGCAAATGTTAGGGGTTTATGGTCAGTATACACAGAAAAACATCTACCCTCTAATTGGTGCCTGAAATGCTTCAACGCAGCAAAAATTCCGAGCAATTCCTTATCATATGTGCTATAGTTCTTTTCTGTTTTTGAGAGCTTCCTCGAGAAGAAAGCTAGCGGTAAGTTTTTGTTGTCTTTATCCAATTGGTACAAGGTTGCACTAATAGCAAAATCAGAGGCATCGGTACTCACGCATAACAGCAGACTTTCGTCTGGATGAGCCAACAGAGTTGCATTTGCCAGTGTTTCTTTGATTTTCTTAAAGGCCTGTTCTGCTTCTTTGTTCCAGTCGAGTGGAGTTTTGTCTTTCTTTTTACTTGTCTTAATTAGTGCAAACAGCTTCCTTTGTTCAGCTGCTGCATTCTTCATGCAACGTCTATAGAAGTTCACCATCCCCAAGAAACTCCTAAGTTCAGCAACATTTGAGGGTTTCGGGAAATTCAGTATTGGTTCTACCTTGGTCTTCAGGGGGGAAATGCCTTCGGTTGAGACTTTGTAGCCGAGAAAGTCAATTTTGGTCTGTGCATATAAGCTTTTACCTACGTCGATAGTAAGCCCAGCAGTGTGTACACGCTGTATGACTGCTCTTACGTTCTCCTTGTGCTGTTGCTCACTGCCTTCAGAGCAATTGCAATTGTCATCCAAGTATGCATATGCAAATGGCAGTTCCCTAAAGAGTCCATTGATGAATATCTGGAAATTTTGTGCTGAGTTGCGAAGTCCAAACGGCATTCAAATGTATTCGAATAGTCCAAAGGGGGTTATAACCACTGTCTTTGGTACGTCCTGGTCAGCCATAGAAATTTGGTGGAATGCCCAGTTGATGTCAATTTTTGTGAACGTCATTTTACCCTTCATATTCGCATTGAAGTCCATTATATTGTGGACTGGGTAGTGATCAAGAACTTTTTTGGCATTTAAGGCCCTGTAGTCTCCAACAATTTACCACTCTCCACTTGCTTTTTTGGTCATATGGATAGGAGAGCTCCATGAGCTTTTCGAGGGGCGACATATACCCTCCTTGATGATGCGATGGAAGTACTCCCGTGCCGCTTTGAGTTTGTCAGGCAGTAACCTTTGTGCTCTAGCATGGCAAGGCAGTCCTTTAGTCTCTATATAATGAACTGTGTCATGTTTATAGGTAGGATGCCTACGAATTGATGGTTGAGTGACTCCAGGATAGTCAGACAGGATCTGTAAGAGTTGTCTGTTGACTTTAGTACAGCTGGATATCCAGTCTGTAAGCTAGCGTTTTGCCATACACACAATGTTTAGTTTCGCTATCGATCAATTTGTCATTTTTGAGGTCAATGATCAGGCCAAAATTTGCAAGGAAATCTGCACCCAGGATTGGGTTTGGAACATCAGCAACTGTGAAGGACCACGTCATGATTTTCTTGAGTCCAATGTCAACTTTGCTAGTTTTTAGTCCGTAAGCTGGAAGGTTTTGAATATTCACAGTATGGAGATAGTATTTTGGAGAGAATACTATTTGGTTTTTGTTGACTGGCAATATGCTCAGATCTGCACCCGAGTTGATTAAGCACCTTCTGTTTGTCCTGTCCTGAATGAACAGGCGACATGAGTATTTTTCCAAGGGGTCTTTGGCCGCATAAATGGCCCCTTGTTCTAGTTTAACGGCTCCTTGGTATAGAATTTGCCCCACCATTTGCATCGGTTGTTACATTTGGTGGCCTCTGCGCCAAACTGGTTATGAAAGAAACATCTCTTATCATCCCAATTTTGAAACTGGTTTTTAGGAGATGATGTTTGTGGGGGAATTGAACTCTGACCCCTGTTGTTGGAACTGGATCTGCGGTCTCTGGACCAGGACTGTCGTCCTTTGTTGTTGTTACTATTGTTGTTGTTATTGTTTCTGCTTTTAGATCGTTGCTGCCAGCTACTATTGGATTTATTTGAGCTTTGGCTTTTGTTCCGTTTAACTTCATCAGTCAACTGAGCTATTTGAGCTTGAAGTTGAGCTATCTCACCAGTCTCTGCAGACATTGCACTTACCGAAGGCTATGACCTGGTATATTCCAGTGCATTGTCTGCTGATTTCGCAAGGAAGTCCAAGTCTGCGGATGTATTTATTATGGCCGAACCCACGGCAGCTAAGCATTGCACAACACTTTGGGGTAGTTGTTTGCAAAATTGGTTGCTTATGACTGAAGGGGCTACGATATTGTCCGCATTCTGTCTCAATTTTGCCAGGAAGATTGAGGGTTTGTCATCCCCCATCTTCATACCACCCATCACATCATCAATGATTTGATTTTTAGTTTTTCCAAACACATTCTTAATCTTCTTGATGAACCAGGCATATTTGTCCTCTCTGTCAAAGGGCATTCCATGATATCCAGAATGTGGTGGATTATCTGTGGGGGCATGCCTCCACAGATTTGGAGATAACACTAGTTTGACTGTATGTTCTCAGTCTTGAACCTGCCTTCCAAGAGTGTCAACCATAGATCTACCTCATTAGGCAGAAATTCCGGAATCTCTATCCTTCGTCTGTAGAAGTTGGGGCTTTGCCCTGGCTGTAATTGCAAAAGCTGCATTATTTGCGCCAAGACTTCGGGTATTAGCTGTGGCTGACTACTACCTCCCTGCAATAGTTGTGGGTTATCATTTCAAGTTGGTGGCAGGACTATTGCTATGTCTTTCTGATGACAAGCGTATTCCACAGAACTACTTCCTTCTTTGCTGGTTGAAAACACTGGCTCCTGTGTTTATAGGACAGGTGTTTTTGGGTCAGAACTTTGGCTTAAAGTTCGACCATTTCTCAACATTTTGACTGCTAGTTCTTCTTTATTTATTGCACTTCCCAGTCGTGCTAATTCTGGGTGTTGAGGGCCTTTTTCCAAGTTGAATAAATTCTCAGAGTGTCGAGTCAAAGTTTGGTGGGGGTTGGGGCATGAGTCCAACCTTCTTCCTCCAGGTCTACTGTCTGGTTTCTCTTTGTTTGTATATTTTAAAGAGAGGGGTATAATTTCCCACTTCAGCAGACTCTACTTCAACAACCGAAGGTGTCTTAGTCTGCAAAAAATTTTTTATATTTGCCAAGCAAGCGAGTTTCTTGCCAGCGCATCACGCTGAATTTTAGTAGAGTGCACCGCGCTTCAAGACACCACACAACGTAGCCAAAAAAATCACGTCAGGGTCACCACTGTGGAATGCCTTGTCATGAGAGATATTCTCACCAGAAGGAAATTCTACAGAATTTTAGCGTGTTCAGCCACTTCATACACAAGTATGGGTATACCAGAACCAGACCAAACACTGGTGATTTTAGAGCCAATTTGGGCGGTTTATATACGGCTTATTTACACGCACACAAACACATGTACGTAAGAAAATACGTACGTTGGTGAGAGCAGCCAGGTTACATCATCCCCTATCGAGATAAGAGATGGTTGGCCGGTTTGTGTACGGATCATGACATCATTCTATTGTGTCGCAATTCGGTACTCGTACATTACCGGCATGTACTTGCAGGTAATTACAATCGAATGTATTTTGTGTATTTAACGTCACAAGGATGATTATTTGCCTGCCCTTAGGAGTGGCGACTGTTGTCAAGGGGCTCAAGCCCCTATACCTCATACGGGAGAGTCCCCACAAGTACCTAGAGTAATTTTTTTTAATAAAGTCCCTCCCCAGATGGAATGACATGGTAGGGATGAAGTATTTTATCACCTAAGGTAGCATTACTTAGTAACAATCTTCAAATCTGAAACAAATTAAAATTTTTTTAATTTTAAATCATTCAATTTCAAGTTTTTGTGAATAATTTATTTAATTTTTTGTAATTCTTGTGTAATTTTTTTTTTTTTTTTGTAATTTGAAGTTGAGTAACTTTGTTCCAACTTATTTCTTTGTTTGAATTTTCAAGCCAGACCCTATTAGCTGAAATCTATGTAATTTGCTAAAAACATACTAATTTCATTGGTAGCTAAAAGGATTTGTGCCTTGTTTGTGTATCAAATCCAACCAAATCATTGAATTTCTAGGCTTTTGTCATTTGCTAAAGTTGTTCAGATGCCCTGCTTGTGTTGTCTGAAAAGTTGGTAAAATCACTGGTTGTCTCCCAGCTTGTGTGAAGTCAATTTGTCAAAGCTGAACTAGTTAAATATCAACTTGAGCTCAAGCAATCTGAATAGAAATCTACACCATAAGCTCTTACAATCATCAAAATTGGCTCTATATTGTTAAAATCCATTCTAGTCAAAATTCTTGCAAAAAAATTCAACTCCACATAACACAAAAATTTCACCAAAGTTTGTCATCAAACAACCAAAGCTGTATAAGATTATCATAAAATTGTCAAAACTGGTTAAAATCAATGTAGAATCATCAAAATTCACCATCAACCAGTCAACACCATCAAGAAAAATTGGTAAAAATCAGTCAAAATTTCAAATTCTTCAACAAATGTGAGTTCATTCAACTTTATTTTATTCATAATTTTTGTAATTTTTTATAATTTTTCAATAATTTGTGTTTGTTTTTTTTTTAATTTTATTCGTTTATTTGAAATCTTTGTATTTTTCTGAAAATTGTGGCCAAAAACAACACAATTTGAACAATTTTTGACATATATTTTGTTCAAACTTGAAAACACTTTTGTTCGATAGTGTACTTTTGTGACGCAAGCACAGGTCATTTTGTTCTTTTATCCAAACTCAAACATTTGAACCTTTTTTCAGTACAACAAACTTTGATTATCTTGTATTTATTTATTGTTATTACTCACGCTTTTTTGTTGATGTGGTTTTCAATTTTAAACTACCATTTGATGTAAACCTGAAAATTTTTGTACTTGGCGTATCTCTGTAGGTTTTGTTGTCACATCTTTTTTTTCTGTAACTGTTTTCAGTGAACAAAGATTAATTTTTTTGTTTTTGAAATTATCTTTGTTTGGTTCACAAGATTTATTTATTTTATTTCAATTAGTAAATTAATTCAAACCACTTTTTTTCTGCAAATTAATTTTTTTTGTAATTTTTTTCAATTGAATTTTTTTGTAATTTCAATTTTTTTCTCCCTTATTTAAAATTTTTAATTCACTCGAAACAATCATTTTTAATTTACATTTATTTACAAATTTTGGGTTTCCAGGTGTTGTGATTAAGAGTTAACTCCTATTTCCCCCTGTTTTCCCAGTTTTAATTTATTTTTCCTACAGCATTATTAAATATTTGAATTTTCTCTTACATCACAATTCATAGATTGATTTCATTGTCATTTGAAGTTGGGTTTTTAGTCTTGTTCTTTATTTTCTTTTTTTCATTGGGAAGTGTCCTGTCTCATCTTTAACGTGTGTTCTCTCATGCCCTGCGTGGACCTTTATCTTTTTTTTTTATTATCTTACTTGGAAAACACACTGGACAAATTTAAATACTATCGTCTATATTTACACTGTTAGTTTAACACACGTATAGCAATCCTAGTTTTGTGGCATTTGCTGGGGATTGTGACCATTGATTTTTTTAAAATTTTTTTTATTTATTCATCCACTCCATTAGTTATGGCTACTGAATCAAACAATAGGATCTCAAATATTTTCCATGGTACTTTATAAGAAGGATGGCATGCACCTATTATTAGCACATTGATGGGAAAAGGTTGTCATATTACAGTTTATCCTGGTCCATGTGAAGAAAATTTCCTACTCACTGCTGATGAGGAACATCTTTCTTCACAATGGCTCAAATTTTTCCAAACTCAGGAAAGGGCCAAAGCCCATATTTTTGAGAGACTTGATAGACAAATTTTAAATCATATTAAGAATTACACTGTAGTTTCTGAAATTTTTGAAATTCTGGATGCCAGATATAAAAATGCCACATCCACAAATACAGTGAAAATTAGTTACAACATATTTCAAGGGACCCAGCAATTTTGTTCACTGTAACAGGAGTTTGTTGTAATCAAAATCAGATATAACGTACAGTACTTAATAACGGATTTATTTATTTTTTTGGTTGAAAACACTGATACCATGATCTAAGATATTATGAAAGACTAGACTGCAGATAATTTTTTTCCGTAGTATAATACATACATATGTAGTACATATTTGACTCGTGTTTTACAAGGTTGAAAAGAAATTTCTTATTTTGATCTAGTTAGTTTTAATGTGATGAACAAACTTGAAAATTATTGATAAACATTCCCTATTATCGAAGTCTTTATCTTGCAATTATCAGTTTGAGTGAATAGTCATTCATTTTTGTTTCATTGTAGCCAGTTATTTGTTTTAACCAAATTCGTTCTATTAGATTTTTTTTATGCATGTGTTCATGCATTCTTGCTGAGACTTGGTGATTTGTTCGCTGTAAGCAGGTGTTTGTTCAAACCAGTATTTGTTGAAGCAATTTTCACTATATTATGGTTCTCAAATCAAAATTCCAAACCTTCCGATTTGATGTGAGAAAGGGCAATATTAGCCAATTTGTGGATTAGTAATCCAACATGGCTGAAGAACTGTGTGATGAAGGTTACCATTTCACAGAAGAGGAGCAAATAGATTAAATTATGATGTCATTACCCAAGAAATTTGATACAGTGTTCTCTGAATTTAGAAATCTTGATGTACATTATAGAACTTTAAAAGAATTACAAAAATGATCTTAGAGAAAAGTGATTGTATAAAATATTCAAACAAAACATTCACAAGGTTTGATCAGCCTCCAACTCTTCTTATCAACCCATGAATAACAATAGGAATTTTTGAAATTATTGAAACCAAAATCCAAATTGGATTCAAATTCTAACCCTGATTATCAGACAACCAGCTATCTCAGTGATCACAAAAACAAGTCCAAATACCAAAATAATTATCTTCCAAAGGACAAAGTCAAAAAAATGGATGTTAGTTGTTACAGGTGTAATAAAAAAGGACATATGTTGCCAGAACAAAAAGCCTCAACAAAGTAACATTCCACAGTCCCAAAATACAAACAACAGTTTGAAACCCCAAAACTCAAATAATTTAACCCCCCCAAAAAAGTCCATTGATAAGTCAAATTTTTGATGATCATTTAGAAGAATAATTTCAATTGCCTAAACCCACAACTGTATCAAAAGTTGAGAAACCTAAAAATGAACTTCATACCATGTTACTCGACAATGGCACAGACAACCATATAGTCAATGACCTCAGCATACTCAGTATTATTCAAAAACTTGATAATTCTCATTAAGCTCAATGGGCTAAGAAAATTATCTTTGTTAACCTCTCATATGTTGGATCAATGTATGTGAATGTTTGCAATTCTAAAGTGTAATTCGCTACAATCCACCTAGAAGAAGTTTATTAAGATCCTGATCTTAGTATTGACATTTAGTCCAGAGCACAGATTATGAAATCCAGAATTTTTAAGATCATTACTGAAACAGATCATGCAGAACAAGTTAACGGGTGAAATAACCATAACCTTTCCTGAGATAGGTTCCATGTAATATATCGATTATGAAATAATAGAAAAAGATAAGATCTGTCAGAACTTAGTATGCATGCCTGTTTCTCAAACAAACCAAACTCAAGATGATTAGACAGCTGATCATGAACCCCTTTTAGATAATGCAAAGAGGAGTATGAAGATGATCCACAAAGTAAAGAAGAAAAGGTTAGCATAAATAAAAATTTAAAAGATGCTGAAGTGCATACAGCCATCCATAAGATTAATTTTGAAAGTGAGAAAGAGTTAGGTTGTGAGACTTTTGGAATCAATAGCAAGCATAAAAAAAAAAAAAAAAAAAAAAACAAATCAAAAATTATTTGGCACAGAAGATTAGAACACCTGAGTGACAAAAGCTTAAAAGTTATGTCAAAAGTAGTCTTAGGTATCCCTGCAAACTTAACATTTCAAGATGATGACTTTGCCACTTGTGAGATCTGCATAAAAGAAAAATCAACTAGATTAGGTCATCGTGGTGTGAGAACCTGTCCTCCATGTAGAATGGAAGTAATCTCATCTGACATCACAGGTCCATTTCATGAAGCATATAACGGAGAAAATTTCATAATCACATTCATAGATCATTTTTCAAAATATTGGTACTTTGGTATTTCCAATCCATAAAAAGTCTCAGGCATTCAACAAATTTAAATAATAATATTTATCATTTTCTACTAAATTTCCAAATGACCTCATTTCAGTCTTAAGAATGGACCAAGTAAGAGAATACTCTGACTCCAAAATGACCCAATTTTGCTCTGAAAAAGAAATAGTTCTCAACAGTGGGGTAGCATACACCCCTGAGTTAAATGCAAATGCCAAAAGGCAAAATAGAACTCTATTGTAAAGAGTTAGGACGATATTATATGATGCAAGAATAGATTTCACACTTTGATCTACAAGTGTCCTAGCTTCTGCGCACATTATCAACAGAAGTCCAACCAGGGTAGCATCGCCCCTATGAAAAATTGTATGGGACTAAACCCGATATTTCCCACCTTTGTGTCTTTGACTCAGTTGCATTTAAGCATGTTTCCATTGAACAGCGACAGTAAACAGCTGTTAAAGCCAAGAAAAATGAACAAGAGAATCTTGACCCAAAATTTCTCCCCTGTGCTCTTAAAACAATATTGGTAGGCTTCTCCAATGTCAGATATCAAGTCCTGGATCCTATCAAAATGAGAGCTTAGAAAACCTGTGATGTCAAGTTTGATGAGACCAAAACATTAGTCAACTTCACTGATAAGCCTGATGAATTACAAATTAAGCCCATTGTCGAAGATATTGAGGCAATATATCGTGTTAACATAATAAAAAATGCCTAAAATCTTAACTGCATATTTTTAGAAGATTGTATGCTGTATTATTTAGTGACATCTTTAATAATCTATTTAAGGATGAGTGGCTCAAGGCTGTTAATGATGAACTCCAATCTATGTCAGATCCTAAAGTCTGAAAAGTCATAGATCGACTTTGTCATATTAAACTGATTGACGCATGTTGGATCCTTATAGCCAAAGCCAATGAGAATAGAGATATGTGCCCAAAGGCAAGATTAGTTTCTAAAAGTTTTATGGATTGATCAGAATATACTATGTCAGAAACATATACACCTGTTGTTCAACTATGGTTGATTCAATGGTTTTTATCTGTCATAAACATGTTGAACCTTCAATTAGTGCAATACAATGTCAAAACTGCCTACCTTAATTCTGATATTAAGAATGACAACTTTCTAAACATTCCCCAAGGTTGCAACATCGATAAATCAAAATTATTAAAATTATAAAAATCAATTTACAATTTAAAAACCTCCAGAAAAAATTGGTTTGAGTTACTTGATTCTCATCTTTTGAACTCCAATTTTGTAAAATCCATAATTGACAGATGTGTGTACATCCTTAAAGATGATTCAGATGGGATAGCCTTTATGATAATTTACGTTGATGACATACACCTTGCCACCAATTGTCCAGACAAAATTACAGAATTAACTAATCATTTTCAAACTGGATTTACCATGAAAATGATTTCCAACTCTACTCACTTTGTAGGTTTCAAAATAGAAAGAAACAGAGAATCACAGATTATAAAACTTACTCAAAAGAAACTCATTGAAAAGATTCTCCAAAAACACTTCTCTGTGATTCCAACCCTTCCAAAATGCCTATGGAGACAGGCCTAAAACTGAGTAAGACAAATGGTATAGATGACAAAAAATACTGATTCGTGATAGGTGCACTACTCTATATTGCTCAAGGCACTAAGCTAGACATTTCATTTCCAGTGAATTACCTTTCCAGATTCCAGAATTTCTCCGATGATATCAAGAAAAATTATGTGCGACATATCATAAGCTATTTGGAGTCTACTAAAGACATTGTCTTGGTCTATAGATCAAATTCTGAAAGTATGTCCACCTATGTTGACACATCCTATGCCCTTGACATTGATAATCAACCCATTGACTTATATGAACTCGAAAAAGGTAAGTCAATAACCTGATATCTGATTAAGATGTACGGTGATTTAGTTAATTTTGGCGTTCATTGCCAAAATATAAATGCATCATCCTCCACAGCTGCTGAATTAATAGCACTACACGATGCCTTTAAAGGGCTTCTTAATTGTGAATTCTTTCAAGTAACAACTCCAGTCACAGTTTTCAAAGACGACATCTCTGTCATACATGTCATCTCAGGAGGTGATCAAAAATGTTTAAGGATGTTAATGATCAAATACTATGGTTTAGCCCAAGCACATGAAAACAAAATTTTTGTATTCAAGCAAATAATTTCTGAAGACCAACTTGCTGATCTGCTTACCAAAGCATTATCTGTCAGACAGCACACACTCCTAACAAGTCAACTCCTGGAATCTTCCTATGTTGATTTATAACAATTTCCATATATTCCACAACTCAATCCACACCTGAAACAATAAATTCACATATTAATTACTCATGTTCACCATTCATATTTATTTTAATTTATTATATTTACCTTATTTAACACAGATCAAATCCATATTACTTCATCATGTGATCTGAAATATATAAAACATACATTTATTAATTTACTAATTTTTAATTATACAATGTTTAAATGAAATGTACTTACCTTTATCATGCATAGACTTTATAATTAACATTTTTATATACCTTTTTTTCCACTTTTACTATTTTTGTAAAACAATTTTAATACTTATCTGTTTACATTTCCAACAATAATGTTACTACATTCAAAATTAATATGTAACAAAACAAATATACTTAAATTCTCGTAGTCGTGTTCAGTTCGAAAGATTTTAGGGGGCTGTTTGGACTACCAGTCCCCCCCTCACTCTCCTACGAACATTGACACTGTTTATCTATATACTCTATATCATTTGTTTATCTGGTAACTCTGATTCTCTATTCACCACACATTCAACTACGCTCATGAACGTTTGTCTTACACAACTAAAACACATTATACTTTGTGCTTAAATCTTTTGCTAAATTATACGTTTTTTGTGACGCAACTTCGTGTACACTCATTTATTTATGTTTCTTTTTGTTCTGAGTCTGAATCCTCAACCTCCATAATAGTCAAAAACTATTGATAGTTCCCATCACTAAGAACAGATAGATAGACAGAAGATAGAAGTAATATATGATAGATAATATAGAATACTATATGTACCATTGAAAATATTTTTGTTTGACAAATTATTTTCCTGTTCTTCGATTTTGCTTTCTCCTTGAAGGAAGTCATTTCTGTTATACACAAATATATGTAGCGATACCAATTAAACCTCAATAAAAATGCTCCGATAAGTATCTAATTTCGCTTCAACCACAAATGTCAACTGAAAAGGAATTTAATAACAGGATGTCCGTGGAAAATATTGGAAGTTTTTAAATTCTGATATTTCTTATTAAATTTAGCCAGCTTTAAATTACGACTGTGCTTTGAATTTTTATGGTATAATATAGCCCCACTATAATTTTTCGTATCGAAGAAAACAATTTTTCGATGTATCATTCACAAGAATTTGGAAATTTTACCGAGTGGCACTTGTGATAAAATTTAATAAACGTTTTTCAAATTCAGTGGAAGAAATTATATTTCGTACATAGTTTTCAGTGGAACTACTTTACAAAACTGCAAAAATTCGCGGAAATAAACAACACGTATAAAACGTTGTTTATTTTCAAGTAGGTATAGCTATATAAAAAGCTATTTTTGAATGAACGTTCTTCTCTACTTTTCGTATTATATTTTTTCACGACACTTGAACTTCTTTGCTCAATTTTATCCCCGAATTTCTTTGTTGTTGTTCTTACATTTTTAGCGTGATATAAAGAGATTGGGTCGGTGAAAACTGTTGAATAAAGTATCTAGTAAAAGTATAAATTTGTAAAAAAAAAAAAAAAAATTGAAAAAAGATATAATTGAAAAATAATTTGTTTCTTTTGTAAAAGGTGTTTTCTACGGATCACTTGAGCATTCTAAGAATTCCATTGTGGTATGCCAGGGGGGCCTACTAAGGACCCACTACCCAACAGATCGCACAGTATTGTTTTTTAGAAACCCACGGCCACGGTTGAAAAACCCGAGCCATGTCCCACTTGCAAAGGGAGGCAACTTCAAAATATTGCCTCCCGACCGGCTCAGCCTACCAGAGTTCGTGGACCCGATGTCAGCATGGAACGATAATATTTTTAAATCTGCATACCTCGGAAATCCATGGAATTACTTACGTACTGCTTTTAGGTATAGATCAGGAACCACATCACCGAATTATTGCCCAATGCCTTTTTAAAAAATTAACACATTTTCAAAACATAAGTTATAATGACCAGAGAAACGTATAAGTACAAGAACATGTTGCTCCGTGAGCATCAGAAAACACACAGATATTTTTAAATGAAATTTTCCTCCGAGGTTTTTAGAAAAAGAGAAGAAAAAAAAAAAACATTACATGTAGAATAGTGTAGAATATTCGGCGAGAAAAAAAAA